>CM055895.1:55010249-55330249 GCA_029582155.1 Panopea generosa
ACATGCAATAATGCAAGCTAAACATGCGAATAAAAACATGTAATAAGTACAAGTTTAACATGCGAATAAAGACTTACAATAATACAAGCTTAACATGCGAATAAAAACATGTACTAAGCACAAGTTCAACATGCAAATAAAGACTTAAAATAAGTACAAGTTTAACATGCGAATAAAGATTTATAATTAGTACAAGCTTAACATGCGAATAAAGACTTATAATAATACAAGTTTAACATCCTTTTAAAAAAGAATTGTGGGATTTTTACAACGTATTCGAATCTATCTCTAAATGGTTTTACATTGAAGTTCGTGTGTACTTGTACATTCGGTACGGTAATCTTGGACACGTTACAGATGACACAGTGATAAATCAGTGTTAGTTTGATAGAATTGGAAATGTTCTTGACATTCTATTACAAGTTAGTTTCTTAATAGGAATATGTACTCTGCTTCCCGTAACGTATATGCCTCTGAGTTATTGGACATAGAAACAACTGTTTTTTACCAAAGAGAAATGTGAGTCGATATTTCGTCTTGAAATGAGAATATATCAAAGACGTACAAAACTATTAATTCATTTGTAAGTCCAGATCGTAAGTTCGAGTATCGCTCGCTCAAAAGAAAACGTAATCTGAGAAAGTTTGCCAGTTACTTGTGGAAGGACGGTGGTTCTACTAAAATTTATTCTGAGGTCTTCCTCCACCAATAAAACTGGATATACAATATATAATATGAAATGTGTTGAAATGAGATTAGATATTGTCAAACTAGATCTAGTATTACATTTTAGGATTACAGATATAATGTAATTATTGTAAATTTAAATGTGTTATTTCAGCCGTCTCATCTTACCAACCATCATCCCCACTATGCATCTCCCATGATACATATATAATTACTTCATGTTATCAGAAAAAAAAACTATATTATAAAGAGAGTTTGAGCTTGCTTTATGCAGCTCTCTGAAATATCCAACCACGTCAGTATGCTGATTGTTTGGTGAATGGGAAAATAAATATACACAGATGCCTTGTAATGTGAACGTGCCATTTTATATTACCGTTAACTTATTGTTATGTAATTCATATCACTTTATACCGTAAAGTATTTACATGACTAGTAATTAACATTCTTACATAATACGGCTAGTTAGACATTTTCAAACATTTTATGATTAGATCAAACATTCCCACAGTAAAAGGTGAGCAATTATCCGCCAACACTGTGAACATAGAACAAACATAAAAATAACTCATGACATAAGAAAGATTTAGTAGCAGCAAAAACATATAACAGTAAATCAAATGAAATGCTGCTGGTATTATACATCAGCTTATATGTAAACTAATTCAGAGGTTTTGGTATTTTGAATACAGCATTGATTATGAAATAGTTCCATAAATTCCCTCTCTTTGAATTGTAATTGACATGTCAGTCTAAGGCAACTTTATCTGAAATGTCATCAATCACAATTTGTTCCGTTTTAATATAAAAGCACAGGAAGGAATGTAAGCCAAGTTTTATAGATATTTCAGTTTCACAATCCTAAAGTAGGAGTTCTATATTTTATTTCCGGACAATGGTTTTGTGGCGTCGTACTTTCCAGCACAATGTTTCCGTCGTTTATCGCATAGTTTATCAATTTTGAATCTTTTAATCCAGATAAAGATGGGAAGATTTGTTTGCAAAATGTCGCTGTCTAACATATGACCAATGATCTTCTATTACTCGACATGATGTTCTCGTCTTTATGTGATATGTTTTATTCGGTCTGACATAATGACAGATTGTAAATGACCGAGAGAGCATCGCTTTGCTTCCAATGTCTTCTGAAATAAAACATATTCTCATTATTAATTTACAGTTATATCAAAATCGCAAACTTGCATGTTTAACAATGTTATTATGTTGATATATCAGCTCTATTTAGTTCTGTAGATTGTCAGTTAAGTAAATAAGTAGTGTTGTTATTGTTGTTGTTGTTGCTGTGTGGTATTTTCTATCGCTATCAACATTTTTTCAGTCAAATGGCGACGGTCTTCTTGAGACACTCTAAGCGCTAACACTCAAGTATCATGCCAAATACACATGATATGATACCCCACACCGTCACATTATACTGACATCGGGCCGATGCTGGGAAACTTCTAGTACCATTTTTCAATCTTTGGTATGACCTTCCCGGGAATCGATCCCAGACCTTCCTCGTGCGAGGCGAACACTCTTCCACTAGACCACCACGGCTGTATAAATATGTTCTGTAATCTTCTATAAGTATAATTCATATTTAATATTATAATAGTGTGCAAGTCATACTTATTCCAAGCCGAGAACTTTTTTCCGACTGATATTTAATGATTAAATTGTAAGGGGGAGGAGGGGCGAATCTAAGTTGTTAGAAAGTGTGACCAAACCCCATTTAAAAATATTTTAAATAAAATTTGTTGAAAAACTAAACAAATTGAATAGTAAACCTTTAACGTTATATTTTATTTTATGATAAACAATGTAGCAGGTATTGAGAAAACAAATAAACTATCATTATATAAAAGTTACCATATGTAAATACATATGTTGTATCAATAAGAATATCATAACAGCATCTACATCTTACTTTAGCTCATTATTTATATTCACATTAGTTTTTAATAAAGAACGCAACTGTATTGTTTGGCAGGAAATTCCCTCCCAATTTGAATCGAGAAAACCAGATTTTAGGCGACCTTATTTAAAACGGCTTTTCAGTGTATCTTTCAAATACGGCCATAACACCTTTTTCATTTAAACAGTATTTGGGCCCATATTATTCCTGCAATTTAAATACGCCATTGAAGACTAAATACGCCCATGTTGTTGACAACATTATGTATTAACATGCGGCTTTGGGGCCAATTGCTTCAAAACGGCACTAAGGCCTTATATTCAATCCGGTGTTTAAGCCCAACAAGTACGGCGTTATGCTATATCTCCGGACCCCTTAGATCGATTTCCCATCAAACTGTTTGTTTGTGGTCGATATATATGTATACTATTCCTAGATACAAATGAAAAATGTGGTAACCAGGAAATGTATTTCCCTAGGGAATTCACATCCAGTAAGTGTTGAACAGCCATCAGGGATAAAACAAATGACGTCGAACATTTTCCATACGGAGATTTCATTTAGTTGCCCAGCAAATTTTATGGCGAGACAATATGGAAAGTCAATCCTGTAGAAAGTAATATTTGAATCAATGGCAACATGATATTTTATTTTACAGATAACTTCTCATACAAACTCAAACATGCACGTGCGCTTTTATTACGCTTGTGTTTGTAATTATCCATTATTGGGGGTTTTAGTTCTTCGGTGTTGGGGACCACTTAACTGATAAAGTAAGAAAGAAAGAAAAAGATATAGCGTTTTTATACCAGTTATTTTTCGTTGTTTTTTGTGGTGTGTGTGTTTGTATGTGGTTGGGGATTGTTTTATTATGTTTCTGTTATTGTTTTTGTGCTTGATTTTCTTATTGATTTGTTGTTTCTTTTGTTGTTGTGCTTTTTTTTTTTTTGTTATTGTTTTGTTGCTGTTGTTGTTATTTTAGGTACGTTCGCACATGAATAACCAAGATTTGGTCAAAACATTTGTTATTATAACTGTATTGTCTGTTTATTACCTTGTGGATCAATGAGCCCGTTCAATGTGGCTCGAAAATAGAACACTGCTCATTCCGGCGCTTGGAGGAGTGAGGGTGGTCTGTTAAACTTACATCTCCGGAAATGACCAGATTTAATACTTCAGGACCTGCTCTTTTAACTTCTTGGATGTGTTTTGTGCGTTCAAGGGATCTTTTCATTAGATATTATTGATTTATACTCACCATGTAAAATGTTATTTTAAATAAGATAAACAAATGAAAAAAATGTAACTGTCTAAGTTTTCTGTTTGTGCTTTGCCGCCGTCCTTTCCTTAATTATTAGTATCACCTTGCAACTTGGACTTCCGTCATCGTGTACATCTGTGTATAACAGATAAAGCCTTGTTTCGTTTTCATATACACATGTTGACCATCAATACCCATCTGCATGTTGTTGGTATTGTCCGGTGGCCCTATCTATATTCACACTGTCTCGATGTAGACATAGTGAAAAAAAAGAGTGTTGGTTGCACCATTTCAAATAAGATATACGTAGATAAGCATTCAAATATTCTTATCGATTTTACAGATAGCTGAAGATTGACAAACCCTGTGATTTGCACTCAATGATGTTGCCGCAGAGGTTTTTTTTGGCGTATATGGCTACACTCGAGTTTGTTTTGTTTTGTTTTTTTCGATATAGTGTCTAATCTACAGTATTATATAAAACAGACGGGCACTCTTCATGGGTATCTGGCAGCACATACGGGATAGACAAGAAACAATCTGGAACACAATAAAATAAGTTTAGCCTTTAGGATGTTGAACTTGAAAGTATTTGTAAATATGTTAAAGCCATATTCGTCATATATACCACATCAACAAAGATAATAGTTTCTTATCAGAAAAACAACTTCAATTTTAGATATAAAATTGATAAAGATGAACATCTGAAAACTTACTGGCCTCCATCTTTAAACGATTACTACGTAAAATAAGCTCCTGTACATCATTATCTGGAACTCAAAGTCAGAACCAATTATTTGAATTCTAGCTTTAACATGTTTACCGGCAGACATATGCATTTAGGAAGTCGTTTAAAACAAAAGCTTGGGGAAATCTATATTGAACCAACCTTGAGTACTTATCTCAAACATTTAACTTTACTATTAAACTGTCGGATATAGTTATGGGTCATTTGCAACATTGGCTATCAACCAAATGTGTTCTGCTTGAAATATCTCGTTATAATATTGAACATAAAACACAAAGTGTGTTTGTTTTCACCAGCCAGGAAAACCATATATTAAGTTATATTTTAATAGTTTCGTTTGAACTATAAAAGACGGAATAGATTAGTATATCCGGATATTCAACCAGTTAATCATTGGTTATGTAATCCCTGGGGCTTCTTTTAGGGAAGCATAGCAGGTTTTAGACATTTAGATATAAGTTGAAAGAAAGAGATTGATATATGAAACGACTAAAACAATGGTGAACCTTATTATTTTCATTAAATGAGTTATTTTTGGTTACATCCAATTAATGCCAAATAAGGATCAATACATACACCATAATAAATTCATTGTTTCCACTATCATAATGTTTACTTATATAGCAATATCCGTTAAAGTTTTATGTATTAAAATGTCCCTCATGAAGTATTCTAGGGAAATGGAGGAACTGACTATATGTGTAGCTCTCTTTTTTCTCGTTCGTTTCTGCAACAACAACATTGTTTCACACCAGCTACTACCATTGTGACGAGAACTGCGAATGGCTGAAATAACTGGGATGTTAAGGACATATATTTTGATAGAAAACTCAATCCTGATTGGAGGAAAATTTAAAACTTGTAAATAATCATAATAAAAAGTTTGTGTCAATAAAAAAAATATTTTATGTATTTTTGTCTTTCTCAATTCATTTTACTAAGGAAACTGTATTGAAAGTAAATTTTATAAAATTTAGTTTTATTCGTGCTGGAATTCACCTATTTTAGGGGCTGAAGGCAAATGGATGGTAAAAAGTAACACTTTTATATCCATTCTTTGGATTTTTTTTTGATTTTATTCTATGATAGCACTTTTACATAAAATAGATTTTTTTGGTCCGCGAATGTTGAAAATATTGACAATATGGTCAAACATTATAATGTACGTCTTTGGAAAACGCAATTGTAGTAGCTGACTATTTTTTTGTAAAAGTATGTGCGTTTTGAACTAATGAAAGCACAAATGTGATATCAGATAAATTCTATGTAATCTGGTCATGAGAAGTTGTGAGTTTGTTCTATACCCAGTAATGGAGTCCAAATTATACGTAGAATACGGACTGGGGAGTACATATTCTATGGAGTACAAATTCTTCATTACACCGGCAGTGTTTTCTTAAATAAAATGAACTCAACGCTTCCAACGATTCATCAAAACTAACATGAAGTATTACGTGATATTGTCATCTTAGATTCTACTTGGGGAATATATACTGAACGGAACAGCTAACCTGCCACCTGACATTTTATGTACCTGACAATTTATGTATTTTCTCAAAAAGTCTCAAAGTGATGTCTTTGAAATTTTGACTTTAATAAGAAGGAACATTTATGCTATGAAAAAGCATTACGTATTGTCTGTTAATGTTATATACAAATTCCAATAACGCTTTTCAATATTTTAAGAAGATATTGGAAATAAAATAATGGCGGGCTAGCTGTTCCGTTCAGTATACATATACATACAGTTATTTCAGGATATGAGCATTAATAAGAAATGAACTCAAGATATTTTATGCACATCAAACTAACAGATCATATGACGAAAACTGATAAAATGTTGTTTATGTTACTATTTCATAGCCTGTGGACGGTCTCCCGAATCAAGTCTGCTAAACCAAAATGAAAAAGTTGGACATTCTATGTCTGCCTCACTATTCCTAGAACATTAAAGCTTACCACACTATGACATGCCATTCCACTTTCACTGAAGCAACTGACCAATCACCGTGTTTAAATTTCATTGCTGTGTAGAACGAACCCAGCATTCATCGCTTGGGCCCGTGACACAGTCTACACTCTGGACATTCATAACTTTATATGTAAAAACATAGAACGGATAAGTCTTATTGTTAAATCAAGAGTGTTATTTCAATAAAACCGTGTCTTTAATTGCAACTTTCGGGATTCTAGCTCTGGCAGTAGGAAAAGCACAAAAATACCATTAAAACTTCAACTTAATGGACCGGAAAGTATTGACATCAACACTGAAGCCGCTGGTTAAAGTTTTATTTAAAAGTAATAAATATAATTATGAATTGTTTATTCAACAATTTCTTTTATTTTTTACAATTACAATTCATATGAAAACAGATCATTAGCAATTATAAAAGTATGTTAAAACAGTTACATGTTAATTGTATCAATTTTCTCTATTTATGTAAGTATGGTTTATAAAAAATACTTTAGCTCGGTAGCAAAGTAAACTTAGAGCGTATAAGAATCGCTATGGTGTCCGTATCTTACGTAAAACCAGTACTGAGTTGCTTCAGAGGCCATATGGTCGAGCATGCGATCGAACTTACGACTTCTGGCGTGATCACTATATCCGCCTCGCAATATACATATGCTTTTTAATCCGTTTTCAATTGCAATGTGATTAAGGTTTTAGATAATGCTTGTCTTATAAGTACTGCTTCTTCATTATCTTTATTTTAAGAATCAAATCAGTAAAATGAAACTGCAATGTTATGTTATTTTGAATAAAGCACTGAATATATAACAGATAAGTTTAGCTCCCACGCAGGCTTGTAAATGACATGCAGTCTGGTGCATCTTCGCCAAAAATACTATCAATCATTCTATGTATGCATATTCCGTTTTATAAGAAGGAATACCTGTCAAATACAGAGACGGAAAAAAAGTTATTTGGATAAGTCAATTTCAGAATCGTAATGAAGAAACGTTAAATTTTTATTTCCAACAGAAAAATTACACAACGCGTAAGGGAACCTATTACCTTACATGTCTTTTTCCGAGTAGTGCTTTTCACCTCAATTTTCCGTTGTAAATCGCATAGCTTAACGATACGGAATGCATGATTGGTAGATATGTTTTAACAAATGTCGCTGCCTTACATTTGACAAATTATCTTCCTCTACTCGATATGACGGCCTGCTCTTCGTATAGTACGTTTCATTAGCTGTGACATAATGATGGATGGTTTACGATTCAGATTACCTTCATTTCACAAATAACTCCTTCTGAAAGAAAACATCTTCTCATTTTTTATTTGCAAACCTTTCAAAATCATCGACTTCAGCATCTAACAATGTTATAGTGGGATGGTGTATAAGTATTGAATAATCTATTACATGTCAATACGAATTAACCAGCTTTAAATAGTCAACATTGTAGAGGTCATATGTATTACGCACTTGAACACAGATTTTTAAAGCATTTTTTCTTCAAACAATTTTAATGAATAACGAATGGCAGTTAAAGATATGGTCCACATGTATTCCCAATCTGATCACCTCGGCCTTTATGCTACTCAAAAGACCTCTGACATAATAAGGCGCCATTTTTTAACTACTTTCAGTCACATGATAAAATAAATTGGGGGCCTCTTATGCCACCTTTATGGATGTTGTGCCAAAGACTTTTATTTACTGTCTGGGAGGAAGAAAAACACGGATATAAACATGACCCATGTCGAGTGTATAAATAGAGAAATCGATATAAT
Source organism: Panopea generosa (assembly GCA_029582155.1). Lineage (NCBI taxonomy): Eukaryota > Metazoa > Mollusca > Bivalvia > Adapedonta > Hiatellidae > Panopea > Panopea generosa. The sequence continues at coordinate 55,018,609 of CM055895.1, forward strand.
AACGCCATATATTCAAATTAATGACGGAAACATAATATGTTAATTTCACACGAATAACACAGACTTGTAACACAGACGTTGGTGTATTCTAGAGCTATACACGAGGTGTATTATACGGTGGATACGGAAATACCCGATGTTTCACGATTGTATGTATTCCCATACTAGTATGATGTAGCTTTATTACAAGATCGGTTAATTCATTATGCCAAATGAAAGGAATATACGTCCAACAGTAGACGTAGTATTGAGATGACACAGCCGCCAAAACAGCATATAATCATAATATATAGACTACTCATGTTATGTAAAATATGTACATAACGTAGTGACATCAGGAATCACCGCCTTGGCAGGTTCAATACCAAACTGCCACTGAGGAGCTTAAACCTGGTGTACGGGTTCACTCGACCTCGCTCTTGCTGGACGTTATCATCCATATATGATATTGATGGACGTTCTCAGAAAAAAAAAACAGCAGAACATATATTCTGGTAATATTATTTGTCATTTTATTATTTCACAAACATTGTATATATATCACAATATTTAAAAACTACATAATTAAATAAACATATCAAAACAGATAAAATAACAGTTTGTTTCTCGAATTTCGGTGATATCCTTTTACGCTTATTAATAAAATGAACGTAGGCTATTTTACAGTGTTTTGTACAATATGTGAATATATTTTCTTCCATACCAGGCAAGGATTTCCGAGTATTTGTACCGAGTTGACTTTTCAGTCTACACTCCCTGCACGCGCTTGTCCTATCCTCCTCGCGCTATGTGTTTACTGCATTAATTGTGTACATCGGAGATGGCTTACACATTAATTATATCCAGATTCTATAACCAGCACTAAAAGCAACATTTTTATCTATTAAATTGATACGGAGATTGGAAAATATTAATTGTTTCTAATACAGAGGCTATTATAGTGTTGATTTGACAGGCTTATTAAATTTGCAACAAATTATCTTGAATAATCTTGATATCCAAAATTAGTGTTGCTCTAGAGTATAGCTGTACCGCATATTTCTTAATTAATTTGCAGATCGCAAATATGATATGTGCACGTTATTATTATATTTTGCGGTATAATATTATCACATTATAATGGACAATTCATAATGGACCATCATAAACAATGTCGTATGTTATACGATTGTTTTGATATGTGCGATATATTTCAATCAGATGCAGAGGTGAAAACTGTTTTAAATGTTTTTTTTATGAACGCAGTCAAACGATTATTATTTCTGGTTTCTCGCTCTCAATTGATCGGCGTTTCTCGAAAATAGAACACCGGTCAGGTCGGTGCTAGTACCTAGGGGAGTAGATCTGAAAAATAAATGGTTATGGTACCATCTTCCTGAGCTATGTGATAAAAAGAATCTTACACCCGTACTCATTTATTACTGAATTTATGAAACACATTGGCAGAGCCTCTCATAATATATATTTTGTCAACTCCTTAAATAAATTCAATAAGATATAACTCGTGTTAAATTGTCTTTGTACTTTACAGATATAATTCACAATGATTAATCACTGTCATTATCTAAATTCTACATGCTACATATATTGGCCTCCTTGGACAGAAAACATATCAATAAATTCAATCAACCTTATCAGAATATTTAAAAAAATAACAGTATTCTATAATTTCTGATGGTAAGTTATATTTAGCGATATTCTTTTGTCGTTACTTCCATTTTATATATATCATTGGGGTATTTAATATCAATAACGTTAAAAATATGAAGTATTTGAAACCATTATGTTTTTTTTTTTAATTAAGAGATGTATTATAGTAAAATAAGCTTACTGTATCAATTGAACAAGAATATAGTGTATTTGGTAACATTTCTATCATGAAATGTTACCGTGTTACCGTGAAACGCAAATGAAAATACAGTACAATGAAATACACGTTACGATTTGTGCTTTTGTCACCGTTATTTATTTCAATCAATTGTGAAAGTAGATAACCTCCGGTTTGCGACTGTTTTAATTTAACCGCAATCAATACGCCAACAAATCCATTTAACTAAACCACTATTCAATACATGAAGCATTATAAAGACATTATTGCACAATTTTTCTTTGGAAAAGAGATTCATTAGGACATTTCGATTTTCTTCCAATGGCATTTTGAGTAAATTGCCTTTCATGCCTTTCAGAAAAAGTGTTATGGGCAAAGAGAGTGGAAATAATTTAAAACAGTGAAACATTAATAAATCAAATTTGGTATATGGCGGTTGCTATTGGATATCGCATGTTAAAGCTCAAACCTAAATATCAGTTAACTCTCATGAATAATAATACATAAGTGCATCTGAAGATTTATACATATATAGATGTGTGTGTGTGTGTGTGTGTGTGTGTGTGTGTGTGTGTTAAATAAATAAATCTATGTTGTATCAAAATCGTGATATAGCATGCAAAATAGGGAAACTACTTTTACATTTTTACATTTTTTTATTTAGGTTGTTTACACAAAAGTCCATTTTGTCATGATTTTTCTTAAGAATAATGCCACGTTACCGAACGTGAGTCTTTAAAAACTTATAGAATCTAGTTTTAGCGTTATTCTTTAACTAATTACCTAATTACTAGGCTTATCAGTGACTTGTTGATTGATGTTTTACGTTTCAATGGGATATCAATAGAAAATAAAGAAATGTATACGGTTTAATATGATGCTCCATCAGTAATGAGAGAAAGCATGGTGAATCGTAATTAACCGTCAAACAGTATGAGATAAACAGAAACAGACAGTTTTGAATATCTTTGTTTTTGTTTATACAAACCTCGGGATCACAAAAAGAAAGAGTTTTGTAAAGGAAAGTTCTATATGTGGAAATGCAACAATCACATTTTATCAATCATTTTTAATTATTTTTTATTCGATATTATATCTGACCATATTGAAACTGTGCGTGTTGCCCGGGCAGCCATTACTTTCTAGTACTTTGATGAATGGGGTTTAACGCCATTTTCAACACATTTCAGATTACATATGACATTTCCAGTTTTACTGATGGAGGAAGACCTCAGACTGAGTCAGACTGATTAAAACCACCGTCCTTTCGCAAGTAACAGGAAACTTTCTCACATAAAGTTTTTGGAGCGAACAGGACTCGAACATACGACTTTAGCGGTGAGAGATAAGTGATCTTGAGACGGCACCTTAGACCACTCGGCAACGGAGGACCTTGCAAATAGCAAATGAACACATCATATATAATGCAATGCTCACATGTACATGTATTTACAGTATCATTCATTGAATAAAATAATTCTTCTTCTATTTAAAATATGAAAATAATTTGTTTGTCACTTTAACTAGTAATCTCTGCAGTTGATAATACAAAATCATATCATGTACCCACATCCATAAGACTGTAACAAAATATCGGTTTCTTAAAATAAATAGAACTTCAATTTAAAATGCAAAATACATAAATATAAAAATCAGAAACGTTCCTGGCCTCCATATTTAAATGATAACTAAAAGATTCTCCTGTATGTCATTATCTGGAACTCCAAGTCAAAACCGATTGATTTGAATTCTAACTTAAACATATTTACCGCCAGACATATGTATTTAAGATGTATTTGAAAATTAAAAGCTGGGAAAATCTATATTGAACCACACTTGAGTACTTATCTAAAGCATTTAACTGTACTATTAAGCTGTCGGAAATAGTTATGTTTCATGTGCAACTTTGGCTAACAACCAAATGTGTTTTACTTGTCATATCTCGTACAACTATTTAACATAATTGAGAAGTGGGTTGCGTTTTCATCAAGAAAAGCATATACGTTTTATTTTAATTATTTCGTTTAAACTATAAAAGCCGGAAAAGCTAAGTATATCAGGCAATTGAACAGTTAATTGTTGGTTATGTAATATCTGGAGCTCCTATTTGGGAAGCATAACGGGTTTTAGACATTTGCACATCAGTTGAAAGAAAGAGAATTATGTATCAAATGATTAGGACTTAATCAATGAGAAACCTGATTATTTTTATTAAAATATGTTGTTACTTGTGACGTCCAATTACTGCCAAATAGAATCAATAAATACACCATAATGTATTGTTTAGACTACCATAATGGTATTTTTATAGCAATATTCGTTTATTTTCTATGTATTAAAATGTCCCTTAAGGGGTGAACGAACTGCCTATATGTGAAGCTCTCTTTTCTCTCTTTAGTGACTGCGATAGCAGCATTGTTTTACGTCAGTGACGAGGACCGTGATTGGCTGAAAGAAAACGGATGTTAAGGACATATATTTTGATAGTATTCACCTCTTTTCTGATTGTATGAAAATTTCAAATTGGCAAATAATCATGACTTTATCACAAAAGTACAGGAAAACAATATACAATATGAACATATGTGAATATATCAAAATGGTTAATTATTATAAACTGAAAAGAAGAAGGGATCGACTTGTGTTGAATAAACACAGATGTAATAAAAATAGCAATATATTAATGTACATACAAATGAGCGCAGAAACACTAGTTAAGTGTGTATACGAATTGATTCTACGTGACAATATAAACATAGGTCGAATATGGTATGGTTTAACTATTGAAGTTTAAATAAAGAGATAATTATTTATTATGTGTAAAAAATATGAAATACATTTTTATGTTACACTTTTTCTAAAAATGTCAATGACTCTATAAAGAGTGTATACGGATAGTCGTTAGTCACACAACTTTAGTACACAGTTGTGTTAAATGGTTTGGTATAAATATGTCTTCGTATTAATACAGATATAGGTTGAAACATGAATAATTATCTAGCTTATGTTTATATATTATATATCTAAATAATTAAATAGTTATACAATAAGGTAATAATTAAACAATTAAATGTCTTTTGTAAAAACATATTTAAAAAAAAATGTTGGAAATAAGTTAATTCTATGTTTAATGAAATGCTCTTTTTATGTAACATATAGAATCATGGTCAAAAATTAATTTTAAAACTAATATTGAAGATATTAACATAGCAAAACAATATATATCGAATAATTCTTTCATTAAAAGTAAAGGCAGTTTGTTATTTTACAAATCATGGTTACAGCTAGTAATCAACAAATAAATGATATATATGATTCTAGACACAAGACGTTTAATACTTTTGAACGAATAAATCAATTATACACTATATGTAATTCAGAATTTCTCAATCGTTTTACTATTACCCAAAGCATACCAAAAAGATGGAAACACATCATTAAAACAGAGAATATAATAGAAACTGAAAAAACACCATTATTACATCAATTGAGGAAATGTAATTCTCCTAATAGAATTTTATATAATATGTAAATTCAGTTGATTAATAACGATAATGAAATAAAACCTCATATAAAATGGGAAGAAATATTTAACAACCTTGACTGGAAAACCATTCACTGTCTACCTTTCAAAAGTACCATAGACACAAAACTAAGATCATTTCAATACAAATACATTATGAGAATTTTACCTACTAACAAGTTTTTATCTAAATATAAAACAGTTAAATAGAAAAACTTATTGCAATAACCAAAAACAAACTTAGGTCACATGAAAATAAATGGGAAACATGTAAACTATAATAACGAAAACTATAATGCATACAGCTTCTCGTCGTCTCAACTGTAAATTTCTACTTGTCTTATCTTGCCCTTTTTTTACTCTCCTTTATTTTCTTTTTATATTCACCCTTCAAATATTACTTGTAAGACATTGTATGCATGTTATGTTATCTAAAGGTATCATGTAATGTGTTAAAAAATTATATAGCTTGTATTGATACATGAATAGTTTTTGTATAACATTGTATTATGTCTTACATGGAATAAAAGATATTAATCACAAAAATAATCATAATAAAATATATTAAGTTTGAGTCAATAAAAAATGTTATGTTTCTTTGACTTTCTGAATTAATTTATTAAGTAAACTGTGTGGAAAGTAAATTTTATGACATTTAGCTTTTTTGTGCTGAAATTGGGGTTAACCAACCTTATGGGGTGGGGTTGAGGGGGACAAATAGATGGTAAATGTGACAATTTTCACTCCATCCATTGGACATTTTAATTTTAGTCTATGACAGCACTTTTGTATAATATAGGATTTAATTGGTCCGCAAATGTTGGAAATAGTGACAATATGGTAAAACATTATAATGTACCTCTATGGAAAGCACAATGATCGTATCTGACTACGTTTAAAACCAATGAAAATACAATATAAAAGCATTACTTCTTGTCTGTTAATGTTATACAGTATACATACAAGTATTTCAGACAACGACTATTAATAAGAAATGTACTAAAGATTCTTTATGCGCATCAAACCGCTGATATGACAAATACTGATAAAAATGTTGTTTATGTATCTACTTCATAGTCTGTGGACGGGTTTATCACTTCCTCTGTGTTAAATCACCAGAATACTATATTGAAATATATGACCGGTGCAGACGAGAGTAACTGACAGATTGGATAGTCTATCCCAGTTCCTGGTGTCTCCCGAATCATGTCATTCAACTTTCACTGAAGCACTTGACCAATGGCCGTGCTCAAATCACACTGCTGTGTAGAACATACTTTTGTCCGGCACACAGTCTACATGTCAGACGTTCAGAACTTAATTTGTGCAAAACAGAAGGGTAAAGTGTTATTGTTAAATTAACAGTAGTATTTCAATAAAACCGTGTCATAAATTGCCACTTTCGGAATGATTCTAACCCAGACAGTAGGAACAATACAAAATTGCCAGTAAAACTTTAACTTAAAATGGACATCAAATCTGTAGTAGCTGGTTAAAGCCTTTATTTATAGTAATACATATCAATTTAATTTATTTTTACACTAATGTTTTACAATCGCCATTCATTTGTAAAGAGATCATTGGCAATTATAAACGTATATTAAAGCAGCATGTTAATGTTATCCAATTTCTTTATTTGTGTGCTTTTGGTTGAAAGAAACAATTTTAGCTCGATAGCAAAGTAAGCTTAGAGTGTGAACGAATCGCTGTTGTGTCTATGTTCCGAGACGTTTTGTAACGAGCACGATTTTAACTATACTGAACATTTCAACGAGGAGCTTGATACACCTATCACCGTTGCTGAAATTTTACTTGGCACGAAAAAGTTAAAATCTGGCAAATCTATTGGTATTGATTGTGTGTTAAATGAATATTTCATTGAAAGTTTTGATATTATAGCACCATATTTGTGCGACATTTTTAATTCTATTTTAAATTCAGGGTATTTCCCTGAGCGGTGGACAGAGGGAATTATTATCCCATTATACAAAAAGGGTGATAAAAATAATGTTAGTAATTATCGTGGCATTGCATTATTAAGTTATCTTTCTAAACTATTTACTACCATTTTGAACAAACAAGTTGAAAATGTTTGTGACAAACAAGACAGCATTTCTGATGCACAATTTGGATTTTGGAAAGGCAGACCTAAGTTGGTGCCATGTTTGTTTTAAATTCTATTGTACAAAATTATCTAAACAATAATAAACGTCTTTACGTAGCTTTTATGGACTTGAAGAAGTGTTTTGACAGTATATACAGAAAAGCTTTATGGTTAAAACTATACAAAACTGGCATACAGGGTAAAATATTACGGGTGTTTAAAATATATATGAAAAGATTAATTTATGTGTTAAAAGTTGAAACATTTTTTCTGACTTTTTTGAATACTCGATAGGTTTACGGCAAAGGAAGGTAATTTCGTCTATTTTAGTATCTCTATTCATGGAAGGCTTAGAAATATATTTGCAAAATAAGGCTGATTCTGGATTATTGATTGATGATATAGTAGTAATAGAGTTGCTTTTTGCCGACGATATGGTAATTTTAGGCCAATCACCAGAAGAGTTATAAAATAACTTCAACATTTTACATGCATATTGTAATATTTGGAGTTCGGAAGTAAATAGTTCTAAAACAAAAATTATGGTCTTTTGACTACGCGGACGTGTAGTACATGGTAAAAAATTGGTCATATAATGGGCAAAATGTTGAGGTTGTAGATGATTTTAATTACTTACGTACCATTTTTAATTATACTGGTAATTTTTCATTGAATAACGAACATTTAGTAGGTAAAGCTCTAAAGGCTTTAAACGTTCTATTGATAGATTGTTAGAAAACACATTTAAAACCCAAAATTTTGTGTCAGTTATTTGAATCATTTGTTGGATCAATATTGTGTTATTCTTCTGAAATTTGGGGTTTCAGTAAGTCCAAGGAAATTGAATGCTTCATTTAAAATTTTGTAAACGCCTTATAAACGTTAGGTTAAGTATATGTACAGCTGGGGTTTACGGTGAACTTAGACGTTATCTGCTTTATATTACGCAATATACTAGAATTATAAAGTATTGGTGTAATATAATTAATACTGAAAATATCATTATACATAAATTATATCAACAAGGTTGTGCAAAAGGATGTAAAAATTAGGTTTCCACTGTTAAGAAACTATTAAATGATTATGGGTTTTCTTACTTATTTACAGATGCTTCTTTTGATAAAAAAAAACATTTCCATGTATATTGAAAAAGCGTGCTATTAATTGCTTTATCCAAGAATGGAATGGCTCAGTTAACAATAGTCATATTATAGAAGATTATGAATATTTCAAAAGTAGTTTTGCATATGAACAATATTTAGATATTCTCCAAAACGATTTAAGATTGTTTGTTACTATAATTTGATTATCAGCACATACTCTTAAAATTCAAACAGGTCGTTATGCAAGAAATCACATTCCAAGAAATGAGATATATTGCCTTTGTTGTTACACTACTGAGGTAGAAGATGTATACCATTTATTTGCATCTGTCCTTGCTACAGTGATTTTAGAAAGAGTATATAAATAAACATGTTTTTTCAAAGACCGTCTATGTACAAGCTTATGGAATTGCTTAAAACAAATGACAAAAGTATTTTAGTCAGATTTGCTCAGTATATTAGAAAATCAAAGTGCTAAGATAGAGTCTTCTGATAAGCTGGCTAGAGAAGCATTAATGAAAGCAAACTATAATGAAAAGTATTCTAGGAAGTATAATGTTAAAGTGATGAATGTAAAAGAGTTACAAGGTGAGACTGAGGCCTCCCTCACCAAGGGGAAGTTAACAGTCTACTTGCCAAACAAAAAGTAACCTTTAACCCGGACAATATAATAGCGATACATCGCATTCCAGGCAAGAGAGACAGTGCTCTACTGATACTAAAAAACAACAGCGAGAAGTCCAAGTTAATGAAGGTAGATCGGGTATGAAAACATCAGAACAACGACTCGTTGACGATATCACCAGACTGAACATAAACCTCATGTCCAGAATAAGTGACCACAACAGGATGGACACCTCTTGGTATTTCAGTGGATCTGTTTATGGCAAAACAACTTCAGATGGACGAAGATACAAGTTTGACCTGTATGACAATATTTAATCTGTGATATCCAAATGATTTTATAAACAACTTTGACATTGACAGTATAAACTGTGAAATTAGAACACGCTTTTGCTTGTTTCTCAATGGATTATTTCTTTTTTGCTACTAATATTATAGATAACAAATAACAACATGAACATTCAGAACCACTGGATTAATTACATATAAATTAGTGTGTATGAGTAAGTATATGTGACAAAGGACCAACTTACTGCACACACAGACAGTCCAGGAGAATAACAAATAGTTTCTGCAAATAAGACCATTCTGTTGAATTAAATATTTATTTACTAATATGAATAGGATTATATTTCATTTCAGTGCTTTTAGAGTGTATATTACCTGTGACTTGTTTATAAATCTGATGTTGTCACCCCCCCCCCACACACACACACACACACACACACACACACACACACACACACACACACCACCACCACCACCACCACCACCACCTTTTTTCTCTTTCTCTTTCTGGCAAGAATGACATTGTGATTTTTTTCTCAATATCAAGTGTCTTTTTAAATCCTATTTTTATGACTCTAAATAATTTCCATGAGTGAAATAAAAATAATGTCCCTAAATTGTCAGTGGCTAGGCCAAAAATATCAAAGCGTACAGATATATTTCATTACTTTAAAGATAAAAAATGTGATATATATTGTCTGCATAATGCCCATTTCAGTTCAGGAAATGATGAAAAGTTTGTTCGTACTAGGTGGGGAAGTGACTGTTATTTTAGCTCTTATAAATATAATGCTAGGGAGTAGCTATAATGATCAATACCAATTTTGATTATAAAGTTCACAAATCCAAGTCAGACTCTAATGGCAATTACCTGATATTAGATATAATAGTAGATTCTAATAGGTTTACTTTAGTATCTATATACTGATGACCCGAAGTATTATGAAAATATACAAAATGCATTTGGGGACTTTAGTAGTGAATATATTGTATGGTGCGGAGACTTTAATCTTGTGATAGCGCCTGAGCTCGACTATCACAATTATAAATTTATCAATCATAAAAAAGCTAGAGAAAAACTGTTAGAAATAATTCAGGAGAAATATTTGATAGACCCTTTTAAAGAAACCCATCCTTCAATTAAAAGATTCCAGCAAGCCAGACTAGATTTCTTTCTAATCTCTGAATATTTTTAACCTTGTATAGAAAGCTTGTATAGAAAATAGCGAAAGATCCGATCATTCAGCTGTAAAACTTGTTTTATGTTTTAATAAATTCGTAAAAGGCAAACCCCTGTGGAAACATAACTATACCCTACTCAAAGATTTAATATATTTAGAGACTATAAAAGAAAAAAATAAAGAGGTCAGACAACAATATGCTCTACCAGTTCATGACATATATAATATTGAGACTATGAAATTCCGTTTAAGGTTAATGGCCAGCTGTTTCTAGAAACAATTATGATGGAAATAAGAGGGAAATCTATTTCGTATCCAAGCTATGTAAACAAAATCAGGATAAATAAGTGATAAAAAAATTTTAACAAATTACCGACCTTGAAAAAAATCTAAATTCGAGAAAAAAATAGAATTTTAAACCTTCAGTGTCAATTAAAAGAAATAAGATAAAATAAGTTAAATGGAGCTGTTATTAGATCAACGGCAATAAATATTACAGAATGTGAAAAGCCAACAAAATACTTTTGTGCTTTAGAATCACATAATTATTTAAACAAAATAATACTTAAATTGAAAAAAACCCTGATAGATCAGTCTTAACTGATCAACATGATATATTAAAAGAAACTGAGATATTTTTATAAAACACTTTGTAGCAGTAGAGATAACCAGTATATAGATATTTATCTAATTGAAACTTTAAAACATTCAAATATACCAAAGCTTTATGAGCTGGAATCAAATAAATTAGAAGGTCAACTTTCATATTCAAGATTGTCTGCCTGTAAAATATGGTTAACAACTGCAACCCAGGAAGAAGTGGATTTACTTGTGAATTTTACAAGGCTTTTGGGGGGCAAATTGGACATTTTGTCCTTAGAGCTCTTCGTAACTCTTAAACCAAAAGAAATGAAGAAAGACACTTTCTAAAAAAACTATCGCCCAATAACCCTATCAAATACTGTGTACAAAATGGCTTCAGCCTCGGTAGCCAATAGAATGAAAATTGTATTATGTAACCTTAAAAATAGAGATCAAACTGGATTTTTAACAGGTCTCTGTATATGTGAAAATACAAGATTAACGTATGACATAATGCATTATTCAGAGGAAAATCATATTCCACGATAACTGCTCCTTGTTGACTTTGAAAAGCTTTGATTCCTTATTTTGGTCATTTATAATAAAAGTTTTTCAATTTTGGGCGTTCAATACAGTCGTAGATCAATCTTTTTTATAAAAACTCAGAATCATCAATTAATCAAGGAAGCAATCTATCGTCCTTCATCAACATTGAACGCGGTTGTAGGCAAGGTGATCCCCTGCCCCCCTATATATTTATACTCTGTGCGGAAATGTTACAGAGGCTATTATAGTGCTGATGTGACAGGCTTATCAAATACCAACATATTATCTTGCATAATCTTGATATCCAAATTACTTTTGCTCTAGAGTTAAACTGTACCGCTCATTTCTTAATAAATGATATGTGCACGTAATCATTAAATTTTGCGCTATGATATTATCACATTGTTATGAAAACTTCATAATGGACCAGCATAAACAATGTCGTATGTTTTACGGTTGTGTTGATATGTGCATAATAATCGTAACCAGGCAATGGCGCAGTAGTAAATTTAGTTGATGGAGTTGATGTTTCTAAGTTTTACTTAAATACTAAATATCTTCACTTAATTTTGACTGGTTACATTATATATTAAACATTATATATGTACAAATAATCATTAGCTAATATCAATGAAACCAAATGCTGTTTTTCTGATGCTTTTCTTTGATTTAAGTTTTTAAGTATTTAAAAATCGGGACGGTAGTGTAAAGAGTGTTGGCCGCTCACGACAGAGGTTGCCGGTTGCATCTCCCGGTCGACTCGATGTCTCTCATAAACAACACTCAGTGCTGGTTCTACCCAGGAAGCGGTCTCGAAAGTAGTTCATATACGCTCTGAGCTATCATCGCAATCGAGCTAAAATACATTAGTATAAACTAAACTGAATATTGAAGTTTATACTTAAATATGTTGATTAGAAGCAAGCTGTAAATATCATCATATTGCTTCCAGAATGTCCGTTGTGTTTAAGTATTATGTATAACTTTGAAAACATGTTGGTGAAACAAGATTCCTGTATGTTATACGATTGATTGTATATGTGAGATATAATTTCAGATTGTGACAATGATGCAGTGGTAAAGGTAAAAAAATACAATTGTTGGTTACATTAATAAAGAATATTTTTGTTGCATGTTAAAGAATAGTTATGCAGAATATGACATTATAAATATGACTGCTAATGATTGAAACCTGTTTTCTTAATTACGTGCAAAAATTTATAGATTGCCATGCAAAAATATAACTGAAGTTTTTTTAGAATGGATAAAAAAACTGTATTTGGTGTCATCGATATTAATTAAAGAATATTTACCTAACCAGTCCAAATTAATTGAAAATTTTATGTACTTAAGTAAAACTTAAGAAAATACTGGTGAAGTTGAGTCCTGGTTTTATTTAAGTATTGGTTGCATAGTTGACAAAGTATTATTCCAACAATAAGAATAATAAATATTTAATAAATGTAGACCATTTTTAATTACTTTTATGTAAACACAGTTTTATTATTTCCGCTTCCTTTGAATCATGGAGCTCTTCATTATTGGCCAGTTTCACCCGAAAATAGACCACTGTTTATGTCGGTGCCAGAGTCTGGGGAGTCGACGGTGATGTATTATCTTATGAACTGCCGCAATAAAACCGAGTTTGTTGTTGTTGTTGTTGTTGTTGTTGTTGTTGTTTTTGCTGCGGTCTTTCATTCTTTTCGATCTTTAAATCAGACTTCTGTTTTACCAACATTTTAACTAAATACGTAAAATGTTAACTAGGTTTTGACAGGTTAGTTGTCTGTGATATAATCAATATCAATGAAACCATATGCATATTCACTGGACCCAGTCTAAAACCATGATAACCTCACTGATTTTCTTATATTTAAGTGTTTAAGTATATTAGTATTTGTTGGTGAAACTCGAACCAGATAGTTGAACTACTTAGATATTGTCCTACTTTCTCAGTCAAAATATATCGCTAAGATTTTTTCAAAACAGAACATTGAACTTTACATAGATTGGCATGACCGTAAGTAGATGTGAACCTACTTCCTCAGTCAAAGAATTCGCTTCAAGAAAGAAAATGTAGATCAATATCTATGTCGGTTAGAAGTTACATAGAAAAGTCGATATAACTTTTGTTCTATATAAAGACCTATACACAGAGCGGATCTGAAAAATAAATGGCTAATTTATCATTTTCCTGAGCTATGATATAAAAAGAATCTTACATTCGTGTTCATTTATTATTGAATGTATGAAACACGTTGGCACAGCCTCACATAATATGTGTTTATTTACTCGGTAAATTAAAAAAGCACTCATGTAAGATTTTCTATGTAGTTTACAGATAAAATACACAATGATTACTCACTGGCTTTATCTAAAGTCAACATTCTATACTGAACGGAACAGCTAACCCGCCATTGTTGTATATCCAATAACTTCGACAAGATAGTGAGTAGCGTTATCAAACTTTGTATACAGCATTAACAGACAATTATGTATTTGCTTTGTTTTTTGTTATTCTAACTGTTCTTCCTCATTGAAGATCAAATTTTAAAATAAGCTGTTCCGTGCAGTATATATTGGCCTCCTTGGACAGAAAACAGAACAAGTTATTCAACTAACGGAATCAAAATCATTAAAAAAACAAAGACATTCAAAAATTGCAGATATTAGATTATTTTTAGATCATTTATATACTTTTATGCTTACTTCCATTTTAAATATATAGTTGAGATATTCAATAAGTATAAAGTTAAAATATGAAATATTTGAAACATATTACAGTTATATACAAACAAAATAAATAATTAGCACCCGGCCCAATGGGCCTATAAGTTACCTACAATTAAATAGTAGTTGAAACCCATCAAAATATATATAAAATGTGCACATGAAACGGTCGAGTGGTAATAGTTATATAACTTGTAGCAATAGCTGACCTCCTAGTTTAAAAGTTAATTGGGCAAATAGAACGAAAGATGAATGTATTAATGCCATAAATCACTGTTTAAAAATAAATAATATTTCTTCTTACATGATAAGCGTTGAATATATTTGAGCACAATTATATAATATTTACAAAATGAAGATATTCGTAGTGTTTACACCATCCTTCCTTTTTATCCTGTTCTTCTCGTGCAATATCATATAATTTAAACAATTATTACTTAAAAAGAGCATGATTAACTAGTTTTCTATTGCAAAACACATCAAACGTTACATTAACATCTAAAATTTAATGTCACTTTCGGACCCAAAATGTAAAAAAAAATTACAAACATACAATTGAGAACTTAATGCGCATGAAATTATTGACATTGAATCTGCAGCATCTGGCTGAAGACTTCTTTTAAAAGTAATGAATATAACTTCAATTGCTTATTTAACACTTTCTTTTATTTTTTTACCATCACTATTCATTTGTGAAAAGATCATCAGGAATTATAAACGTATATTAAAACAACACGTTACTGTTATCCGTTTTCTTCATTTGTGTCCTTTTGATTGGTAAAAGATCATTAAACTCGATTCCAAAGTAAGCTTAGAGCGTATTAGGATCTCTCTTGTGGTCGTATCCCGTGTAATACCAATACTTGTTTTAGAGGTCATAGGGTCTATCCACATCAAAGCATTGACTACAGAACATATGTATTTAGCTCCCATGCCCGATTGAAAATGACATGCCAGTCTGTTGCATCTTCGCCTAAAATACTGTCAATCATTTTATGTATGCATTTTCAGTTTTATATGAAGGAAGACCACCCGTCAAACACAGAGACGGAAAAACATAGTTATTGGATAAACCAATTTCACAGTCGTAATGAAGAAACATTAATTTTCATTTCCAAAAGAAAAATCAAGAAGACGTGAGAGAACGTATTACCTTGTATTCCTATTTCGGAGTCGTGCCTTTCACCCCAATTTTCCGTCGTAAATCGACAGCTTATCGATTCGGAATGCAAGAATCCAGATATTTAAGATTGGGAGATTTCTTTGACAAATGTCGCTGCCTAACATATGGCCAATTATCTCTCTCTACTTCGTGTGTTATGTTTCATTTGCTGTGACATTATGACGGATGGTTTACGTTCAAGAAAGCTTTATTTCACGAATGTTTCCATCTGAAAGAAAACATCTTCTCTTCATTTATTTACATACATATCCAAACTATCAACTTCACTATCTAACAATGTTATTAACTTTGACAGATCAGCTCGATTAGTTTCTACAGATTGTTAGCTTGGTCAATACGGTATGCAACATTCTGTAAGTAAAACCCTCTAAGTAGGCTGTGGCTTTCTATTACATGACAATATTCAATAGTCAACATTGTATAGACAATGTGTATTACGCACTTGAGCACATATTTTGAAAGCATTTTTTCTTAAAACACTTTTAAGGAATAATGAATGGTAGATATGCTCAATCATTATTCTCATATGATCATATGCTGTGACTTTATTACAAGAACGGTTAATTAATTATACAAAAATATACGTCCAACAGCAGACGTAGTATTGAGAGGACACAGTCGCCAAAACAGCATTTATATAATCATATTATATAGAATAATCCTATTAAGTGAAATACATACATACAGAAGAAGTGACAATGTGGGTCACCGCCTTGGAACGGTCAGTAACAAAACCGCCACTTAAGAACTCAAGCCTGAGGTACGGGTTAACTTGCCTTGCATAAGTATACAATCTGTTTCTTAACTTGTATGGAGAAATATTAGTTGGGACGAGTTGTTTTGGCTGGAGGTATTCTCTCCTAGAACAAAGACATCAAACTAATATTTACTACATACACATGTTCAGTACTTTTTATTGTATACTTTCATATTGTTTTAGACTGTTTAAACTCATTTAATGCTATTTTGTCTATAAATTGTTCTTATAAAAAAAAATACGGACGTGGACGTTGCGTTGTTTGATGAGATGGCGAAAGTAGTTCCTACTTCCGTTGTTCGTGCTAAGGTTTTCGCTAAATAAAAATGCGTACATTATCTCAACATATTGCACGGACTCTCTCTCAATATAAAAGTATACAGGATATTGATGTTAACGTGTGTTTTATATTATTTAACGTAAGCTTGATAGCTGCTCTACAAATTGTCATCTTGTCATATATACAACGTGGACATGTCATGGATTTGAGCCATGTGACTTAATTCTCTGGTTTGGTAAAATTCAATTTTCATTTCATTATTTCTCGAAAAATGTCCCATATATAATTCTGCCTAAAAACAACGTAATACAATAAGCATTCCAAGTATTTTTTTAAATATTTCAATTTGGTTAACATCTGATAAAATTAGCAATATGACTCTCGATTTGAGGGTGATTTACGTTTACGCCGATTAATAAATGAAACATAAATCTACACACCATATCTTATAAAACACTTGTATTGTTTCCGTAAGATAAGTTCTTTGTCTTGTTGTGTTTTATTTTGTATTAATATCAATTTATCTGTCGGTCGTTTGTAAATATTTTGGGGTGCGGGTTGGAGATGGGGTTACAAGGAAAACATCTTTCTCTTGTTTTTATTAACTTTTAAAATAAAATGTTGTCTTAATGATATAATTATAGTAAATGGTAAACTGTTACTTTGCACACCTCATTAATATAGTTACATAATGTGATATAACATATTCCACGAAATGCATTCTGGCAAAAATACATTTAAGTCTTTAAGTTTAACATTCAAGACTCGACTAATATAAGTCGTATAGTCTTCTCAATCAAAATTGACATTTGTTCAAGAATAACATTATTTTTAATTATGTTAGTTGATAAAATATTAATCAGCAATTTACAGCTTATTAGAATTTAGATTATATTCGAAAACATAAGAGCGATCGTTTATCTAGGTTCATAATATCACAATATCTTTGGATATACAATAATGAAGCAATCGTTTACCTTGGTTCTCCCAATATGCAAAAGCTGTTGTGTCGGTGTTTACTGCATTAAGTGTCTACAGGAGATGGCTTACACATTAATTCTATCCAGTTTTTATAACCAGTTCTAAAAACAACACTATTATCTATTAAATTTGATACGGAGATTAGAAAATATTTATTTGTTTTTAATACAGAGCCTATTATAGTGTTGGTGTGACAGGCTTATTAGATTTGCAAAAAAATATCTTGAATAATATTAATAAAATGAACGTAGGTTATTTTACAGTGTTTTGTACAATATGTGAATATATTTTCTTCCATACCAGGCAAGGATTTCCGAGTATTTGTACCGAGTTGACTTTTCAGTCTACACTCCCTGCACGCGCTTGTCCTATCCTCCTCGCGCTATGTGTTTACTGCATTAATTGTGTACATCGGAGATGGCTTACACATTAATTATATCCAGATTCTATAACCAGCACTAAAAGCAACATTTTTATCTATTAAATTGATACGGAGATTGGAAAATATTAATTGTTTCTAATACAGAGACTATAATAGTGTTGATTTGACAGGCTTATTAGATTTGCAACAAATTATCTTGAATAAACTTCATATCCAAAATTAGTGTTGCTTTAGAGTATAGCTGTACCGCATATTTCTTAATTAATTTGCGGATTGCAAATAGGATATGTGCACGTAATTATTATATTTTGCGTATGATATTATCACATTATAATGGATACTTCATAATGGACCATCATGAACAATGTCGTATATTATCACATCACAATGGACACATCGCTTCATGACTTTTCCGCTCTCATGGACAATCATAATTAATGTCGTATCTTATACGATTGATTGTATATATGAGATATAATTTTAATCAGATTGTGACAATGCACAGTGGTAAAGGTAAAAAGTACAATTGTTGGTTATATAAATAAAGAATATTGTTGTTACATGTTAAAGAATAGTTATGCAGAATATGACATTATAAATATGACTGCTTATGATTGAAACCTGTTCTGTTTATTACGTGCAAGGATTTATAGATTGCCATGCAAAATACAACTGGAGCTTTTTTAGAATGGATAAAAAACTGTATTTGGTTTCATCGATATTAATTAAAGAATATTACCTAACCATTCAAAATTAATATAAGATTTTATGTATTTAAGTAAAACTTAAGACAATGTTGGTGAAGTAGACTCCTGGTTTTATATGAGTATTGGTTGCATGGTTGACAAAGTGTTATTTCAACAATAAGAATATTAAATCTTCAATAAATGTAGACCATTTTTAATTACTTTTATGTAAACATAGTTTTATTGTTTCCGCTTCCTTTGAATCAAGGGGCTCGTTCAACACTGGTCAGTGTTACTCGAAAATAGACCACTGCTTCTGTCGGTGCCGGGGTCTGTGGAGTCATAGGTGCTGTTTTATCTTATGAACTGTCACATTAAACCGAGTTTGTTATTTTTGTCTTTGCTGCGGTCTGTGATTCATGCCGATTTTTAAATCTTCTTCTGTTTCACCAACAATTTAATTATATACTTAAAACATTAACTTGGTTTTGACTGGTTAGTTGTCTGTGATATAATCAATATCAATGAAACCATATGCAGATTTACCTGACCCGGTCTAAAACCACAATCGTCTCACTGATTTTCTTAGATTTAAGTTTTTAAGTATATTAGTATATGTTGGTGAAACTGCTGCCAGATAGTTGACTTACTTAGATATTGTCCTACTTTCTCAGCCAAAAAATCGCTCAAAGTTTTCAAAATAGAACTTTAACTTTACATATAATGTGAAAACCGTCAGTAGATGTCGATCTACTTCCTGAGTCGATGAATTCGCTCCAGGAACCAGAAAGTATATCAACATCTATATACTCACATATTCTTAGAACCTATATAGAGACGTGATCTGAAAAATAAATGGCTGATGTACCATTTTCCTGAGCTATGTAATAAAAAGAATCTTACATTCGTGCTCATTTGTTATTGAATTTATGAAATACGTTGGCGGAGCATCGCATAATATATTTTTGTCAATTCGTTTAATATATTCAGTAAAAAACACAATTTGAAGACTCTCTTTGTATGTTAGTAGGATACTATGTGAGATATAGACTTAGATCGTTACTTCCATTTAAAATTTATAATCGAGTTATTCATTAAGAATAACGTTAAAATATGCAAAATTTGAAACGAATAACATATCTTTTAATGTAGACATGTAAAATAATAGATCAAACTTACTATATATAATGAAGAAGGATATGTATTGTATAGGTATCATTTCTATCAGGAAAAGTTACCGAGAAACCCTGTTAACTCAAATGAATAGTTCCGTCTAATAAAATACACGTTATGATTTGTGATTTTGTCATAATTATTTATTACAATCTATTATGAAAGTAGATTATCTCCGATATTGCTAATGTTTTAATCTAACCACATCAATACGTCAACAAATCCATTTAAATAAAACATTATACAATAAAATAAAGCATTATAAAACATTAGTTCACATTTTTTTCTATTTAAAAAGAGAATCATTAGGGCATTCCATCAGTATGGAAAGAAAGCATGGTGAATCGTTATAACCAATCAAACGTTATGAGATAAACATATTCACATCTAAACTTAAAGGAGTGCACATGAATAGATAATTTCAAATTTGTAATAATTAACAAATTTTAGTATTTCATAATTTTCAGATAGCAAAAGAAACCACAGTGTATATATACTATATATGTGCATGTATTTACAACATCAATGATTGAATTGGGAGTTCTACTTCTATCTAAAATATTAAAACGTATTTGGCACTTAGAGTGAATATATCAGCATAAAACGCTATCAAAGTCATAATAATTATCAAAATGGGTAAAAAGCTTCTCATTATCATTAATAAATATAATCCGAATAGTTTAGTTTGTTAAATCCACCAAAACGCGACACACTCGATTTTATATTTGAGTGGTAAACTTGAAACGAAGTCATTCTAAAAAAAGACAGAACTAAATACTGTTTGACCAGCTTCGCATTTGGACTCTTTATAAGATGAACTAATTTTTACTACGTACGATTAGTGAATTAAAATATAAGCATGATTAATATGTTTAAAGCCAATTTTAATAAATCCTGATATATTCTCTTTAATATAGCAATTTGGTAGTATAAAAGCCACTTTATTATAAGCATTAAAAATAGTTTGAAACTTTCTGATTAATTTACAGACTTCAGAAAATGTACAGTTGTAAATAGCATTTTGACATGGACAATGCATCAGTTCAGGTATATCATCACAGCAATTGTGACAACAACTATTATTCAGTGTAATACCATTATATCTGCCGGTCTCTTTACGTATTGAAACTGTGTCCCTACTAAATTTTGCAAGTGCTCCTCTGTGCGATATATTTAAAACAAGCTTGCAATAATGTTTTTTTCAAACGTTTCCATAACCCCCAAGATTATTTCCGCCGTACCCGTTGCGAGCAGTGTCTTGATTAACATCCAGGGGCCGACTATCACTAAATCAATTACTGTGATAGGTACAGTTACACAGTCATGTCTGTGTACAGTTGCATTAATAACATAAAATCTACCAAAATTCTATTCATTCCATTTATCAAAGATTTACACGATAATTCTAATATTTACAATTACATCATTTTATGTCCATTAAATTATCCAACTGTACCTAGTCTGAAAGTAACCCATTAAACTTGAAGAAAACTGTAAGATTTTCTACAATACGTGTTACTTTATAAGTGTTTAAAAAGGTCGTCTATAAACAATTGTATTCGTGATTGATTTTAATGAAACCAATTCCAGATAACTTCGCTGATTACCGGAAATCCGAAGATGTGTTATTGTCGCTCGGGAATTATCAGATCTACGATAGTTGTTGTTGTAACATATAAAGCAGGACGCGATTTATTCGACAACAACAACAACACTTTCTGACATTCTGACTGTAAAACACGCATTATTGTGAGAAGCAGCAAAGAACACATATTTCTGAACAAAACGTTCATAAAATAGCTTTATTATATATGATAGCATTTAAATAATCAGTATTACATCTTAAATATATCGGACTTATCGCGAATCCCACCGTCATTCAACGTTACCCCCACTGTCATCCAACGTTACCTCCACCGCCTCCTCCCGAAACGTTTGGACACGGTGTTATAGGTGATGACTCATTAAACGGATATTTGTATACGAGGGGTGTTCGAAATGTATTGTGTATTTATTAGTCGCGCAAAATTCACGTGAAGTATTACATCGATATTTATGCGCATGTATAGCGCTGTTCGATATCTACACAATGTATATACATAATATCTGAAATAAGGGATTCCAGAGTTTTAGTCATTTCAATATAGGCAGTCTTTGACCACTATTGTAAAGATGGTTAGGAAGGAAAAAAAGTAGCAAATAATAAGAAAATTCGGACTTATAAATCAAAGTTCGCACTAAACTCGGTTTTCTTCTGAATGATATATTTGACGAGATCATAAGGGTTTATGAGTTGACGAAAGAGTCTTCTGCGACAGTTCGTAGACGGAAAAAGAAATTTGATTTTGGTGTAGTCTGTTAAAATTGCACCAAAACCTGGTCGACCAAAGACAGCAACATGTAAGAAAATCCTGTCTTAAATTATATAAATTGTTCGAAAAGATGAGCCATATAATTGCGTGATATAGCGCACATTGCAAGCGTTTTATTGTCTTCAGTTCATTTCTTTCTGAGAAAAAGCGTGAAAGAAAGAAAAAAATCTGCTGGATTGGTGCCCCACTTGTTGACTGATGACCATAACCATGCAAGTGTTGAAATTGCCAAAATAAAACTGTTTAAAATGATCCCTGAATATAACCAAAGGCAATTTGCTGGTGACTATTTCGAACCAGAGCGAAAGGTTGGGAACAAAATATGGGCCACTAAACATGGCAGAAAGCCAGTCATTGTCCAACGGATCTTAAGTGTAAAGCGGATTCTTTATGCAATTTTCTTCTCTGTTGAATGTTTCACAATACATATGCCGTTAAACAAGGGTAAAAGCGTGACTGGAAGGTACTATATCGTGATGTGGTACTAAAATAGTACTACGAAAAATATCACCAAGTCACCGGATTCAAACATGTTTGCCTCTTGCATGACAATGTCCCCAGCGCAATACCACAGTCATTGTAACGGATTTTTTAAGTCTGAGAAAGTTACAGTGCTACCACACACCACTTACCTCACATACTTTGCCCCATGTGACTTCTTTCTCTTTCCGAAATTGAAAAACTTCCTTCCTGGTCGTAGATGACTCACGGCAGGCTTTTGGTTCTGCCGAAAACCAGTGTCATCGTAGTATACCCCCAATCGGCCTACCGTGGCGCTTTCCGGAATGGATCCACATACTAAAATTATGTATTTCTAACCGAGGAGAGTACTTTGAGGGTATGAAATGAAGACAGCATTAATTTAGTAAGTCATTAATGGTAAGAGGACTAATACACAATACATTTCGAACACCCATCGTATATTGAACTCAATTTCTCTCCAATTCCTTGTTTTAATGTGGAGTTCAAGGTGTAACACTTGTGTAAAAAGGGGGTAAAAGGGAGTTTTATGAATTCGACTAGAGCTAGGTGTAAAACGTTTTTTATACATATTATATTTTTTAAAGACATAGGTTGTTAAACAAATCAGTTTATTTCAAAAGTAATAAAAACAAAATGTTTGACAATATGTATGAAACCGACTATTTTATCAAACTTAACTTTAAAAAAAAGGTAAAATTAATAATGGAGGAGAACTATTTCAAATGTTTCATAAGTTAATTGAAAATAAGTTTAAAACTGAAAAATATTATAAATTGAAATTGCCCCGTAACCATAGGTTTATCTGCATAAGTGAAATTCCGTTGTGTGTGTGTTATGTTAATAAAAAGGGTTGGGACGGCCTAAAATTTAGGGTCCGTGTGGGGATGATAATCTAGAAAATAATTTATCATGGCCTTAAATAATATTTTACACTCTTTGACGAAATAAAATTTCTTTTCATGGTTATACTAAAATAGATTTGGTTCGGGTATGTGTAAAACATGTTTTATACTTCAAAAAAAAGTAATTGATATGTAGTTGTATCTCTTCACCCATTTCTTTTCACCTAAGCGGTTGTCTGGAGGTAGTGCTTCCGCCTCGCGTGCATTGATTCCGGCGATCCCCAGTCGGGTCATATCAAAGACTTGAAAAAATGATACATGCTTCCTCGCTGGACGCTCAGCACTTACAGGGTAGTTCTAGTCAACCCGGTGTTAGTATAATGTGATTGGGTGAGGTATCATACCACGTGTCTACACAATGATACTCCAGTATCAGTATGTGATTGGGTGTGGTATCATACCATGTGTCTACACAATGATACTCCAGTGTCAGTATAATGTGATTGGGTGAGGTATCATACCATGTGTCTACACAATGATACTCCAGTGTCAGTATGTGATTGGGTGTGGTATCATACCATGTGTCTACACAATGATACTCCAGTGTCAGTATAATGTGATTGGGTGAGGTATCATACCATGTGTCTACACAATGATACTTCAGGGTCAGGATAATGTGATTGGGTGAGGTATCATACCATGTGTCTACACAATGATACTCCAGTGTCAGTATAATGTGATTGGGTGAGGTATCATACCATGTGTCTACACAACGATTCTCCAGTGTGGCAGTATAATGTGATTAGTAGGGTATCATACCATGTGTCTACACAATGATACTTCAGGGTCAGGATAATGTGATTGGGTGAGGTATCATACAATGTGTCTACACAATGATACTTCAGGGTCATTATAATGTGACTGGGTGAGGTATCATACCATGTGTCTACACAACGATTCTCCAGTGTGGCAGTATAATGTGATTAGTAGGGTATCATACCATGTGTCTACACAATGATACTTCAGGGTCAGGATAATGTGATTGGGTGAGGTATCATACCATGTGTCTACACAATGATACTCCAGTGTCAGTATAATGTGATTGGGTGAGGTATCATACCATGTGTCTACGCAATGATACTCCAGTGTCAGTATAATGTGATTGGTAGGGGTATCATAATATGTGTCTACACAATGATATCCCAGTGTCAGTATAATGTGATTGGGTGAGGTATCATACCATGTGTCTACACAATGATACTCGAGTGTCAGTATAATGTGACTGGATGAGATATCATACCATGTGTCTACACAATGATACTCCAGTGTCAGTATAATGTGATTGGGTGAGGTATCATACCATGTGTCTACACAATGATACTCCAGTGTCAGTATAATGTGATTGGGTGAGGTATCATATCATGTGTCTACACAATGATACTCCAGTGTCAGTTTAATGTGATTGGGTGATGTATCATACCACGTGTCTACACAATGATACTCCAGTGTCAGTATAATGTGATTGGGTGAGGTATCATACCACGTGTCTACACAATGATACTCCAGTGTCAGTATAATGTGATTGGGTGATGTATCATACCACGTGTCTACGCAATGATACTCCAGTGTCAGTATAATGTGATTGGGTGAGGTATCATACCACGTGTCTACGCAATGATACTCCAGTGTCAGTATAATGTGATTGGGTGAGGTATCATACCATGTGTCTACGCAATGATACTCCAGTGTCAGTATAATGTGATTGGGTGAGGTATCATACCATGTGTCTACACAATGATACTCCAGTGTCAGTATAATGTGATTGGGTGAGGTATCATACCTTGTGTCTACGCAATGATATCCCAGTGTGGCAGAGCTAAGAATACTGTCCCAAGGCATATAAATAGAAAGTGGTTGAAAGCGACGCTAAACACCAAACAACAACCATCCATTTTATGTGATTCACCGACTGCCAAATCAGCTTCCATTAAAAACGTTTAAAGCCATAAATATTGTGTTATCCTTGGACTAATGTGTATTTTAATACACATAACAATTTATTTTCTTAGATTTGTAACTGTTTCCCTTAGAATTAAATTACTCAATGCGAGTTAACGGGCATCACATTTGTTAGTCCACGTAAATGAATTTAACGTTTCGTAGTTAAGAAACAATAATTAAATTGTCGCTAGTGAAAAAACATCTGAGTACACAACCTGAAGCACAACTGCAGTGTTGCTGACAATGCAATATTTCACCGTATCATGATTATGTGAAACAATCCCTTAATTACATTTACTGCTCGTGTTTATCTATTTAAAGCCTTTTTTTAATCTGAAGCGAAGACCATTTAGAATTATTTTGGGTTTAATTATGTTTTTGTTGGTTTTTTTTGGTTCAAAAGTCTAGATGTAACAGTGCAACGACCTTGAATGGAAATTAAATAAGACAATATTATGTTTATTTGGAGCACACTGGCATCACAATAGAAATCAAAGTATTTAAAGTACATGGGCCCGTTTCACTAACCTTCGTAAGTCTTAGGAATATCGTACGAACAAATTGTGACATCCAGGAACGTTTTACGTTTGCAGTATTTTTGCAAATTTCATTGAGAATACTTTCAACAAGGCTTACAAAAGATCGAAAATAAGTAAGCGACACACCAAATGAATTTCCCAACTTTTTCATAACTTCGAATTACATTACGACGTTCGTAAACCTACAAACTTTAGTGAAATGAGCCCCTGAATCCTGGGCAAACAATGGTCAAGAAGAAATGTCAGTTGAACGATCTCGCAGATGAATAACATAGGTATACATTAATATCAAGTTTATATTACTGTTTATATTTAAAAAATCCAAAATAATCTAAATGTGTATATTTAAAAAGAAATAATTATGCCAGAAAGTTGAATTATATACTTTTTTAAAACAGTCAGTCTTCAAGTACTATTATCTTTTAAAAAGTTCTAATCCAAGTTATATTATGAATCTAAAAGACAGTTTAATCTCCAAGTTGAATTCAATGTACTTCATTCTCCAGTTGATATGGCCTAGATGAATACATAAACAATGCAATCTCTAAGTTAAATTATATATTGAAACAAGAGGCCCATAGGCCTTAACGATCACCTGATTATCCTTGATGACATAAAGCTATATGAATCTTTTTTCCAACGTTTGTCCTTCGGGAAGTAGCAAAATTCCAAACATGGATTTTGAATGTCATATCTGCATCAACAAATCACACCATTTTCTCTGAAATAGATTAAGAAAAGTAGTACCAACCCCGAGGGTCAAACCGTAAGACCCAGAGCATGAAATTCATAATTTATTTAACGGATTTATAGGCCTCATTAATTATGCTTACAATTTGTTTTCCAGTACTTCCTGTCATGATAAGAAGAATTTTAAAGTTAACCTTAAATTTGATTCTTGCATACAATTGCATATACAGACAAATTATTTTTGTTTTGTCTTTTTATGGGACCTATTTTTATAGGATAGTCGTTTATGAAGTAATGTAAGAAACCGGGTCGTCTGGTAAGGCTTATGAGATAAATGAATATAAAAATTAAGTAAGTAAATACCACATTCACGGTTAACAGTGAAATTATAATTTAGTGGACTTAAACACATATAAGATGTACCAATAGAGGTCACCGCGTTGGCATGACCACTGGCAAAATTATAATTAGTGAACTACATACACACATAAGATGTACCAACTGAAGTCACCGCGTTGGCATGGCCACTGGTAAAATTATAATTAGTGAACACAAAAAACACATTAGATGTAACAACAAAGGTTACCGCATTTGCACGATCACTGGACTAAAACACACATAAGATGTACCAAAAGAGGTCTCCGCGTTGGCATGACCACTGGCAAAATTATAATTAATGAACTACAAACACACATAGGATGTACCAACTGAAGTCACCGCGTTGGCATGGCCTCTGGCATAATTATAATTAGTGAACTACAAAAAAACATTAGATGTAACAACAGAGGTTACCGCATTTGCACGATCACTGGACTAAAACACACATAAGATGTACCAATAGAGGTCACCGCGTTGGCAAGACCACTGGCAAAATTATTAGTGAACTACAAACACATATAAGATGTACCAACTGAAATCACCGTGTTGGCATGGCCACTAGTAAAATTATAATTAGTGAACACAAAAAAAATTAGATGTAACAACAGAGGTTACCGCATTTGCACGATCACTGGACTAAAACACACATAAGATGCACCAATAGAGGTCACCGCGTTGGCATGACCACTGGCAAAATTATAATTAATGAACTACACACACAGATAAGATGTACCAACTGAAGTCACCGCGTTGGCATGGCCACTGGTAAAATTATTATAAGTGAACACAAACAAATATTGGGTGTAACAACAGAGGTTACCGCATTTGCACGATCACTCGACTAAAACACACATAAGATGTACCAATAGAGGTCACCGCGTTGGCATGACCACTGGCAAAATTTAATATAATCAGTGAACTACAAACACACATAAGATGTACCAACTGAAGTCAACGCGTTGGTATGGCCACTGGTAAAATTATAATAAGTGAACACAAACAAACATTAGGTATAACAACAGAAGTTACCGCATTTGCACGATCACTGGACTAAAAAACACATACGATGTACCAATAGAGGTCACCGCGTTGGCATGACCACTGGCAAAATTATAATTAATGAACTTCAAACACACATAGGATGTACCAACTGAAGTCACCGCGTTGGCATGACCACTGACAAAGTTATAATTAGTGAACTACAAACAAACATTAGATGTAACAACAGATGTTACCGCATTTGTACGATCACTGGACTAACACACACATAAGATGTACCAATAGAGGTCACCGCGTTGGCATGACCACTGGCAAAATTATAATTAGTGAACTACAAACACACATAAGATGTACCAACTGAAGTCACCGCGTTGGCATGGCCACTGGTAAAATTATAATTAGTGAACGTCTCACACACCAATTAATTTTGTACTGTTCTACATATAGAGACATGCACTTCTGGAACACTGGATACATTACCAATGGTTCTAAAAGTACCTTATTCCCATAGATAGTCCTCTGTTGGTCCAAATATGCAGAAAAAAACATGGGGTTGACCAGGTTGCTTTTTCACAATTTCGATGGTTTGATGGCACCCCTTCATTTTTGACAATTCTGCCCATTTGTTGCAGTGTATCACTACGCATCTTTAAACTGTTATAGCATCATCAAACAGTTCCCAGGGTCACACAAACTTTGCAGAAATCATGAAAATGTTCCAATGTTCCCATATGCACAAAGAAATATGACATTTTATGCATTTTTAAAAAAAAAATTACCCAACCGCTTTACACAGCTCTAATTTCTTGGGCGTAATAATCTTGCTACCGTCATGTAAGGGAGGTAATTGTTCAGTGAGACCTTGAAGAGTAGAAATTGTCACGACATTTGACTGAAATTTTTGTCGAACAAACCTTTACCATTTCTAAATATGAAAATACGCCTGTTGAATTCATCGCGCAACTGTTTTCGAATTCATGCACCAAAATAAGATGGCGGTCACACATGCATTAATCAGTTTTGGACGACTCGAAAACAGGAAAAACTGTCAAAATTTTTTAGCCATTGTACCTTAATAAAAATAATTCTAGAAAAAGAAATACTTTGAAAATGTCCTTGTATTGGCTCCTATAGTGTATCTTTCTGACTGCATATTCATTTTATTGTATATGCAACATTACATAACTTAAGTGTCAAAATACATGACCATATATGGATAATTAGTTGTTTTTGCTTCAAATAATGCTCTGTTTTGTTGCAAAACTATATTTTTGACTTTTTTTTATATTTATAACAAACAAATATTAATGTTTGAAGGTGCCCAGCAATAATTTGCATGTCACTGACACTAACCATGCCCCCTTTTTCAATACATGAATGAATAACATACTTGTGTACATGCATTAGATTCATTATCAACTATGAATATTTCCCTTACCAATTGAGGTATCTATTAGGCATATATTAAATTCCAATACTATTTTGTTTATTTTATCAATAAAAATAGCAAATGAAAGTAAAGTGTGCATGAAAGTCACTTTAAAGCAAGAAAATGAAATGATGAATGAAAATGAGACAAAATATGGATACAGCATATTTGGCTGGACCGATAAGCTCATTGCAAAAAGACGGTTTGCTAAAGCGCATCTCTTTACCACAAGTTAGTTTGAAATAAATATATCAAAGAATATCGCGATAAGAAATACTTGTCGCGAGATGACTCGTTACTTTACAGATTTTCCAAAACTGGCATAAAAAATGGGCATTTAAAATAGAGTTGTTGCAATAATTATATGAAAATTAGAAATTGTCATATTGGAGAATGCTAAACTGTTGAATGTGGAGAAAAATATTGTACACATTCAACAACAGACAGCGAAAAAACATCATCTTCAATGAGAAAAATCTATATTCTATAGCAAGCATCATGTATTTTTATTTGAAAAAAAAGTAAGAAGAACAACCGAAAGAAATCAGATGATGGTACAAAAGTTTCAAGCACAGGTTAACTAAATGCTGAGAAATTATTACGCGAATCTGTTTCGCGTCATTTCAAAGAAGTCGCATTTTACAATTTAACTGAATGTCCAAGAGTAGGTAAATACTGTGTATAAGCCAGACCCAGCCGCATAAATATCAACACTGAGGAGAAAAAAATGACAGTAAAACAAAATGGCAGTCATACGCCATACCATTAAACTGAAACGCGACAGTTTGGCGGTCGGTATATCGAAAACTGGATACAGAGCTGTTGATAACAAATATCAATGACAAAATAATGAAACAGGAGATATCTCCATAATTCATGATCAATATAATATTAATTGATAAACAGCGACATAAAAACAATATTGCTCATACGCGAGCAAACCGTATTGTCAAAAAGCATGCGCTAAAGAGTGGAAACAGTATTGCGACAAATGTTACCATTTTTATGTGGGTGGGGTATGAATTATACATAAATAATGAGTTTCTAACACAAAAAAATGGTTTAACTTACATGAATCATGAAATCTGGATGCAGTGAATGCTCTAGACATGCTTTTGTTGTGATATATTAGCATCACTGTCTCTCTGTGTGACTTTCAAGTGTTTTTAAGTGCAAACTTCTATTCATTTTAGCCAGGATTTTGAGACAGATGGCTAAAATCAAGTCTAATCACATGATGAAGCAAAGCATATTTGCATACATGATCATTTCTTTTTCAGTTAAATAGATGATCTCACTTTGTGTTCCTTCCATTGAATTGAATAAATCCTGATTCCAACATTTCCATGACAAATTTTCAGCTGCTCAGTCTCATTGCCCTATTTGCTTTACTGTTTTAGCTTCAAGTTTGGTTTTGCCTGTGTGACACTTCTCTATTTCACTCAAAGTCATCCATTTTTCACAAAAAAACATTTATTTTTCCATTTAGAGGTTTCAAATACAGTATTTCCCATAGAAAGTGACATATTTTGAAAAAGAAAGTAAATCTGAATCACAAAGATGCAGTTTCCTCCCAGCGTCTACCGAAAATGATCTGGTTCTTGAACGTCTCACACACCAATTAATTTTGTACTGTTCTACATATAGAGACATGCACTTCTGGAACACTGGATACATTACCAATGGTTCTAAAAGTGCCTTATTCCCATAGATAGTCCTCTGTTGGTCCAAATATGCAGAAAAAAACATGGGGTTGACCAGGTTGCTTTTTCACAATTTCGATGGTTTGATGGCACCCCTTCATTTTTGACAATTCTGCCCATTTGTTTCAGTGTATCACTACGCATCTTTAAACTGTTATAGCATCATCAAACAGTTCCCAGGGTCACACAAACTTTGCAGAAATCATGAAAATGTTCCAATGTTCCCAT
Organism: Panopea generosa; assembly: GCA_029582155.1. Classification (NCBI taxonomy): domain Eukaryota; kingdom Metazoa; phylum Mollusca; class Bivalvia; order Adapedonta; family Hiatellidae; genus Panopea; species Panopea generosa. The sequence goes on from CM055895.1 coordinate 55,050,224, forward strand.
ATGCACAAAGAAATATGACATTTTATGCATTTTTAAAAAAAAAATTACCCAACCGCTTTACACAGCTCTAATTTCTTGGGCGTAATAATCTTGCTACCGTCATGTAAGGGAGGTAATTGTTCAGTGAGACCTGAACACAAACAAACATTAGATGTCACAACAGAGGTTACCGCATTTACACGATCAATCTACTTAAACATACATATTCAGTTCAATTCAATATTTTATTCAGCATAACATACATGTTTTTTGCCTTATACTAGGCGGGTTACAAAACACGTACAAATTACAGAGAAGATACATAACACACATATTAACAGTGATATACATACATATATATGTTCAAATATTTTAGCTATATTATACAGATTTATTTTTGTTTGTTACTTAGAATTAACAATTGTAATATGGCCGAAACCAACATGTTTGTTTGTTTTTTTGTTTTTTTAACTTAACATAGTATTTACAGTAAATATATCAATAACAGTCCTAATATATTACTACAATTATGAAAGTTGTAACATTTAGTGTTATATTGTTCTCTAGAATATACTTTGACAGTTTTATTCGGCGTTTCTTATTTCAGTTGCTAAAAATATAAACTTTGCTAACCCTTTCAAGGTACCTGACTGCTCTGTTTTCATAAGAGACACAAATTTTTGTTTTGAGTGAAAAGAACAGTAGTACCTAGGTAAACACTCAACCCTTAAGGTTCTGTATTTAGGGCATATCATGAGGAAGTGATATTCGTTTTCGATGACATTCATGTTACAATGTGTACATTTTCTTAGGTTACGATCAATATTACGGAATCTCCCTTCCTCTATTGCTAATTTGTGGGCAGAACATCTAAATCGTGTTAATGCTACACGATGATTTGTATTACATAGTGTTAATAAATATTTTTTCGGTTCATAGGCTGTTTTAAATAACTTATATGATTCTAGTTTTGATGAAGTATCTATTTGAGCGTATCATAAGTGTAAATATTGATCAATGATTCGTTCACTTACTTTTTCTACTTGGATATTTGTAACATTTGTGTTATTCCATAAGATGTACCAATAGAGGTCACTGCGTCGGCATGACCACTGTTAAAATTATAATTAGTGAACTACAAACACACATAAGATGTTCCAACTGAAGTCAACGTGTTGGCATGACCACTGGCAAAATTATAATTAGTGAACCACAAACACACATAAGATGTACCAACTGAAGTCACCGCGTTGGCATGGCCACTGGCAAAATTATAATTAATGTACTGCAAACAAAAATAGAGGTAACAACAGAGATAACCGGTCACTGGCGATATTCTAATTAATGTACTGCAAACAAACATAAGATGTAACAACAGAGGTTACCGCATTGACACGGTCACTGACGAATTTTTAATCAGCGTATTACAAACAAACATATTATGTTACAACAGAAGTTATCGCATAGACACAATCAATGGCGAAATTATAATTAATGTACTACAAACAAACATAAGATGTACCGATAGAAGTCACCGCGTTGGCATGACCACTGGCAAAATTATAATTAGTGAACTACAAACACACATAAGATGTACCAACTGAAGTCACCGCGTTGGCATGGCCACTGGCAAAATTATAATTAATATACTACAAACAAACATAAGATGTAACAACAGAGGTTACCGCATTGACACGGTGGTTACTGGCGAAATTATAATCAGCGTATTACAAACAAACATATTATGTAACAAGAGAGGTTATTGCATAGACACGATCAATGGCGAAATTATAATCAGCGTATTACAAACAAACATATTATGTAACAAGAGAGGTTATTGCATAGACACGATCAATGGCAAAAAATAATCAATGTACTACAACTAAACATAATACGTAACAACAGATGTTATCCCATTGACACGGTCACTGGCAAAATTATAATTAGTGTACACCTTTATTGTAGAAATGCTTTATATTTTTAAAGAAAAATTGTTCCCACGAACATGTTTGAAATTGAGTTTGTGCATTTGACATAAGTACCTAGCTCGAATTGGTGCGTATATATAATAGCTTAAGTCTTATACAAGTCAAATTCGATGACGCGGATAACAGTATAAATAAAACTTGGTAACACAATTCGGCCGACCACTTCATATTACGTTACTCCAAAAGCCGAAAATGGCAATAAACGCATTGATGAATGCATTTGTGAACGGTAATGCACTTTCGACTGTTTTAATGCATCATCACTGGTGCAGCTCTTTTGATATTGCAGACGCAACATTAAAACATTCTGCAAATATGTTAAAGAAAAATGCAGTTGATTTCTAAATACAACTTCACTGACTGAAACAATTTGAAACCAATATTTATAGACGAAGGTACCATTATTATTTTTATTTACATTTAATGTTGTCGAGGATTTTTTGTTTTGCACCTGCCACGGTTTTAATTTTCTGCGTATTTTTCAGAATCTGTAACTTCAAAGTCTTAAAAAAAATTATCTTACAAACAATGCTATCCATAATTAGGGACCATAAACAGTTGTCGATTCCATTACCGCAAGAAGCGCCAGATTTCAAAAAATGAATTGTGCACGTCGTTTCACTCAAAACCGGTAATTGTCAGAAAGTCAGGGGGAAATGCTGAGGAGCGAATGTTGCAAGAGATCAATACCAAGTGAAACCGTCTTTCATGTTCGGCAATACAGGGGGCGTTTAAGTGTTTTATAAATGCGCAACTTATCAACATAGTTTTACTTTGACAGATGCATGATGGATCTAAAGGTTGATGTTCCTTTGTTGCAGCACCATTTCTAATTCATCTTATTTCGGGTTTAATGACGCACTATAAGATTATTTGAGGTCAGTGTATATAGTTTTAACGTTCTGTACAAACATATACTATGTACAAAAAGATTGATTTTCAAATTTTATATCGACTTCTTCAGTTTATATTACAACTAGCACTTCTACAAATAAGTATTTGTTACTTGTTTAAATACATTAAGTAAAAGTACGGAACACGCGGCAATGTCGAGTCGACTTTACTTAAATTTATATTCGTTAATGAAATATTTACACATATATGGCGATAGTTGTATAAACTTCTTCTTATTCCAACACAAAAAGTGCGTTAGTTTTTTTCCTCTTCCAGAAGTGTTGCTCCTTTGGAAGATAGCAACAAAAATATGCATCGCTGCTACTTTGCTTTTGGAAGGCGATTTTAACGACTTTTGACGACAAACACACTTTGTTCATTAGAGAGTCGAATTAAATTTGAACTTTTGATACTAGCATTGTGCAAGGTTTGATTGTTGTCTAACAGCGCTTTTTTCAAATCAACAACGTATAATTTTACATTCCACACTGAAATAACATTCACTTTCGTAAACTGATGTTTTTTTAGTAAATTTATTTATTCAACATCTGATTTATGATTTCATCATAAATTTGTTTACTTCTGTTTATAACATTTCCCGCCATATTTATTTTTTGCATTTTTTTCATGCGGAATACTTCTTTCGAAAATCCTCTTCTACTGTCCCGCTGGAAGAGGCAGATGAGATTCTGCGTTTAGAAGACGGTCAAATGAAACAACCAGAATAAGTCTTCTCGCTGCCAAAGTTTTCTGAATAGGCAAATGAAACAAGCTACCTAAACTTTAAACCGGATGTAAATAGTTTGATATTACATTGTATTTGTGTATTGTGTGTGCGGTGGCCTGAATCACTAATAAAGAATTGAATACAAATGTATATATGCGTTAGTTATTATTATGTTGCAACGGCATTTCAAGCTATACTTCTTCAAACTATATATAAGTAATATGTATGCATATACTGAGTAAGTTTAAAATATATGAGTGGGACAGCGCCACCTTGAACAACTTTTAATGAGAATGTCATTAAATATTGTATTTCTCATTAAACACATACGTACATAACAACACATAATAGAAGAAGATTAATGTAAATATTATATACTGGCATTCAGATCATTTTTTATATAATTGTTCTAACAATAAAAATTGAAAATATTGAAAACTGTTCAAAATAATGAAATTTCTTTGTACATAATTTTTAAATTTTAGATTTATTTGTTTGTTTTACATTCTTCTAATAAAGATAGTGGTTCTTAACGTGTTGTTTATTGTTGGGTGTATTTTATTTGGTTGTTCTAGATCGACTGGAACGGTTGATTTAAACAAAAGTGAACAACTTTCAGATTTGATGCTCGTGAGTGCATTAGAATATGCTATATGTCGCATGTATAAGTGATTGGCATTATACCGGTATAGTCGAAACAAAGTCAATAAAAATACACGGGGAATCCTATAGTGTGCATTTAAAGCCGGGTGAGTGCCTGGATGTGGACATATTATTTTAAAGATGCAACCTGAAATTGACTTTTGGGTCTGTAACAAACAGAATCGGTAATTATATCAAATTTATCAAGTTTCGTTCAGGTGATATTTGTCATCCTATATCGTTCCTACGTGTATTTCAATGTAAAGTGGGGACAAGTTTGAATGTAAAGTCATGTAATTTGCCGATTATTTAAACAGTTTTATACTCTGTTTTACAAAAAGAGACAAAAACCTTTCAGCCAGACAATAGAATGAATCCAAAAGTATGTGGAATTGTCTCTGCAGACTTCAAACAAATACAGTTACATCTATAAAATAAACAACGAAATCTAAACGTAGATCTTTTAATTTAGACTTCATCCATTTTTATTTGCTGTATGACGATACATTAAACATTTAATTACAATGGAAATGCCAACTCCGCCTCGTATACTGGTAGTTGTTACTGCTGAAACAGCAAACTCAGAAGATCTAGTTGGTGAAGAAACATGTAAACGAAGAGTGTGTACATCTATAAGATACATGAAAACATCTCTCGCTCTCTTAAGCAGATTACTTGCGTTCTCATATTATACGGAACATTTTCATGTAGAACGGAAACGAAATAACTATATGTTTTGTGCAGAATGGTGATAGTATATTTTCATGTTTCCTTGAAATAATAAAATGCATCCTCCAAGTGTCCGTTCAAATAATTATTCAAATTTCTGTTCAATTCCATTACGTATTTCCTGTCTTTCTTTTTGCTTCCTATCACTTCCTTGTCATAGGTCCTCTTTGTGTTTTTACAAAACCATTTACATTGTCCGCGGACTAAATCAAACCACGTGACCATAAAATCTGGCGCATATCTCCTTAAGCATTTGCTAATCACTGATCCAAACAAATAACAGACGACAAATGTTATTACTGAAAGACAAGTTACCGCTCCACAAACAATTCCAAATATTTCCCATCCTGTTAGAGATTTGTACACGTCTTCTCCAGGAGGTTGTCTTACGTGTTCCTTTTGAGAAAGAAAAAATGATTTCTTTGGTACAGTTTTCTTAAACGGATCATCAAGAAACCTTCTTTCCAACGTCTCTGATTTTTCATCATGCACCAGCTTAGACAGTTTGTCTGCTAAATCCTGGCGGTCTATTTGACCGAGTCTCAGTGCCAGGGTATTGAACGTCTTACCTTTGCCTTCAGTGCGGTCCCACTTCAGAAGAAGGTATATACAAGACTTGTTCGGTTCGTGTTCTCCGTCCACTGGTTTTAAAAGCTCAAACGTGTTTTGATGAAGTGCGTCGGCAAGTTTTCTGCATTCAATTTCTTCTAAGTGGTCTGCAATCCATTGAAGTTGATGGACATTTACGTCAATCATACACAAGCTTGTCATAAAAATGCCAAGCAAAACAATTGAGACTTGAATTGTAGTTTTTATTTTTACATCCATTCCACTTACTGCAACAAAAGGTCTAAAAAAACACGACGTCATGCATTTTTAATGACGTCATTAAATGTTAAGTTACGTCAACGTGTACGTATTTAGTACGGAGCGCGCGGTCTACATGTTGGCTATAGGATTTTTCCGTGGTGCGTATTATTCTGACGGTTTCGGCGCCTATGTATGCCCAGAACAGGCGCTGCTTTTGTAAAAATCGCTTCACACTATCTAGCATACGTTCGTTTCCATCGGAGCAGATTTCTGCGCTAATTACCGCTCGGACAAAAGTCGCCAGTATAGGCGATTTTTTTACGCCTGTCAGCATGTACAATGCGTGGAAATTCACTTTCGATGAGCACTACACAATAAAAACCTCAATAAACTCTGCTCAGACAATCTGCAACATGGAAAGTGATTGTCTGTGCGCTTGTTAATACTGCGCGACAAAAAGTAGCTTAGAGAAAAAACAGCACAGCAAAAATACGCGCCATGGAAAACGGGCTTTAGGCTTTTATTAAGTGGTCTTTTAAGACAGCTTGATGCTAATAGGCATACCGGTTAATTTACTCTGAAAGCATAGAAATGGGAAATAGCACATGTGGCTGCTCAGTTAGGGTGACCTTGACTGTATACTAGCAGGGGCGTAGCTTGTTAAATTGGATGTGTAGGCACGGGTAGTGTATTGGGTCTGGAGGCATACTCCCCTATATGAACTTGAAATTGTGGGATCTGATGCATTTTATTTAGCTATTAGGCTACTCATGGGTCATTATATGATGATTTAGTAAAATGTACATTTACATGCAAAAATATACATAAACTTATTTTACAGCAAGATAAAACAAAATTAACACAACCAGTGACTTCATAACATTATATATATGTGTCTCTGACACAACTTATCACCTCATTTTTCCCCTTATGCCTATCCCCCAATCACCTTTTATTGCAGTTTTAGCGTTTTTTCGGGGGGGGGGGGGGGGGGGGGGTCGGGGTTTTTTTTTTCATTTTTTGGAGAAAGGTGTAGGCCCGGTCCTACACGGCCTGAAGGCAGCTAGGCCTCTGACTTGTACTTGGATATGGGCGTAGGGGCGTTTCAATTATTGGGGGGGGGACAACCTGAGGAGAGAGTGTATGAGGATATATCCCCATCCCGCTTGTGTCAAAATATCGGCTCCTACGCCTATGATGGAAGACATTGATTGTGTTCAGCTAAATACAGAGGCCCTCCCAGGGGTTCTGGAGATCTGGTAATCATGATACCTAATTTTAGAGATATGTGGGAAATACTTTTGGGGAATTACGGCAAATACTTTTGGGGATCTGGGGAACAATGGCCATTATTTTAATTAAGAGATCTAGGGAACAAGGATTCCCCCTAGGAGGGCCTCAATACACAAAAAAATTAAAGAAGATTTATATTCTACGTTGCCGAGCGTTCGTGCAAAACAAGACGCATGCCGGTGGATTTTAGATAATTCACAAGAAACAAGTTTTGTAATGAGTGACTTCCGCTAGCCTAATCGTTAAGATTCATTAAAGACATTCTACAAACGAAACATTGTTGAAATTCACATTCCTAAGTCGTTCAAATCAAACACGTGTTCCAACAGTTAAATTTAAGTGCTATAGAAAAATATTTACTTTAAGGTTAGTAAATTCGGAGTAAATGAATTCTAACAAAAAGGTATAAACCTTAAAAAGTTCACAATTTCGTTAAGTCTGTCGAAATACAAGAGGATCCCCGATACATTCATTCGAGGCTTTAAATGAATGGATCCAACGATACATTCATTCGAGAATTTTAATGAATATTTAATACAGTGTTAAAATATTCCAATACATCCGCCAACATGTCTATCCAGTAATCTATATCTAGATCGTTATCTAAAAGTACTGTGATAGAGAGGTGTAGGGTACAGAGTCAACGCTTTAAAAATGTAAGCAGCACTACCGAATACGTCCTTCACGCCCAAAATAAAGCACGAACCATACCTTGTATCATTTCAAACCGTTCTATTGACACAACCGTAGAAAATGTAAATGAAAACGGTTAGGTTAACTTAGCTTTAGAGAATTCTTTACAAATATTTTTGGAGAAAAAAAATCAATTTTAAAATTTGTTAAAAATCATTTTACCTCAAAATAGTTTTCTTGTATTGGGACATTAAAACAATTATACATACTTATGCAAGAACTGAAAATAATAATTATGATGTTCAGTTTTAGAGGATTTTTAAACAGTATTATACTATTTCATCATGTCAATGCATTCATTTATATTGATAAACTGTCTGCCTGATAAACATAGACTTATCGCGTCGAAGGCACATGACGTCGTTATGTATATACATTTTGACCTGGACGTAGCTACTTTTAACCCTATTTTTTTAACTGATTTTCAATTTCATTTAAAGACGAATAAGAAATATTGACATGATAAAGAGAAGTCCATGTTAGTGTCTGATATTATCAACTTCATCAGATTCGGCACGTAAAAAACAAGGACTCAGCAGAGGTCGACTTTACTTGAATGGGTTTTTTCTAAGTTTCACCTGATAAAGTTGATAATATCAGACACTAATATGGTATTCTCTGTTTTCCACACCAAAATGTAAATGTTTTATATTGACGTTTTTTTGAAAATCGGAGTATGGTTCAGTATGGTTCATTCCAATAGTGTGACGTTATAACATTTTTTACAATGAAGTTTAATGTTGAAAGAACATGGTTAAATCTTAAATTTATAAATAAGAATTTTAAAGAAAAGAATATGTGTTTGTAAAATATAAAGTTTGTTGCAAAAATTGTTATTTCTTTAAATATGCGCTTATTTTGATAATGTAAATATGAAATAAATATATTTTAGATTGATTTTGTTTTTTTACTAAATTGTCCATACTTGTTATAACATCGTTTGGCACAGTGTATCAGAGCAGTTCCAAACTTGTTTTAAAAATGTATACAATATATACCAATTTAATGTAACATCTGTGAAAAATAAAGTACATGATCCTTAATTTATTTAGTGGAGTATAGTTAATATCTATTTATAACATTCAAATAAATCGTGTAATTTACACACCAAAAAAAGACTGATTAGCTGCTTGAACAGTTAAAACGGTTCGTTACCATCAAAGATGTTGTAAAAAAATTTTTGGATAAAAAATCAAATAAAAGAAAGGGGGGAAAAACTGTATTTTTTTGACAATATGACAGATACGACTGCAGTTGTGCTTATCCATCAGGTCTGGATTGTATTCTGTACAGATAGTTCTTCTTTCAATTTGGGTTTGACGTCATATTCAACACATGACAGGTTATATATGACACATCCAGTTTTATTTGTGGATTGGTTGATTGATTGAATATTTAACGTCATTTGTATGCCATCGAGGGCTAACAGTTAACCTTACCACTGTTTCCTGGGATCCTGGAAGGTTAACCAGTACTATAGCAATCCAAATGTCCGCAAGTAACTGATTCCAACTCATATCAGCGGTGAGAGACGAATGATAGACACAACGTCGTATATCAATCATCATCGAGACTGTTGCCGGTCGGGGATTCAAACTCACGACCCTTGGATTAGTCAGGCGCGTTACCAGCTGAGCTAATCGGACCCAGCTTTATTGGTGCAAGAAGACATAAGACTGAATGTAACCATCTTTCTGTAAGTTGCTGGCATACTTTCTCACTAAGTGTCGGAACAACGCGACTCTTAACATACGACCTCAGCGTTTTCTGCCAATGGGGTTTAACGTCATTGTCAACAGGCTACATAAGGCACATTCAATGTCATTGGTGAGGAAGACATTAGAATTAATACAACCATCTTTCTGCAAGTTCTCACTAAGTATTTGGAACAAACGGGACTCGAACATACGATCTCAGCATTTTTTTTCAATTTGGTTTTACGTCATTTTTTATAGGTTATATATGGCACATTCAGTTTTTTTGGTGGAGGAAGACGTTAGAATGAATGTAAACATATTTCCACAAGTACCTGGCAAACTTTCTCACAAAGTTTTTTAAACAAACGGTATTCGATTATATGATTTCAGCATTTTCTTTCAATGGGGTTTAACGTCATTTTCAACACGACAGGTTATAAACGACACATCCAGTTTTATTGGCGGAAGAAGAATGAATGAATGTGTGTGTGGAACAACCATTCTTCAGCAAGTAGACGGCAAACTTTCTCACATAAAGTTTTTTGTCTGAACGATACTCAGAACATCTGACCTCAGCGGTGAGTGAACTTGACAATGCCTTAAAGCACACCATTTAGAATTATTGAAAACTAAGAAAGCATTTTTCTATAAAAGGTAGATAAGTGTAGAAACAAAAGAAGATATGATAATTTTTAAATATTTTATTCATGCTTCCATCATTTGACAGAATTAGAAATATCACATTTCAATAGACACATTACAACAATTTAACAATTTGAATTTTCTTCATATATGTAAATTATGACATTGGATAAACAATCAATTTTTGTGCAGATTTGAATCATTAGTTACCTAAAGCACTGCTTAACTGTGATATTGGGAAGAGTAAAACATACTTAACAACTTTTACAATTATACCAATGTACTATTAATCCATCAATCTGCCAAACTTTACCAGCCACATTAGCTCAGTCGGTAGAGTGCGAGAATTACAGTCTCGAGGTTGCGGGTTCAATTCCTGGGACTGGCCAACTAAAAATACTAACAGTCATTTGGATATGACTTTAAACCAAAGGACATATGACCTAGCAGGTTAATGAACCATAAGAAACTTTCGAGGGGTTTCTATCTGTATCCTGCACTATCCCCCACAAACCTAAAACGACTAATACACTTCTTGGGGTGTCGCCCATATTGGAAACCGGTGGTGATCATAAATAAGCTTATATACAACATCCATCAATCTGTCATTCAAACACAAGTTCTCTGCTGTGTAAGGTGCCTGTATAAACCAAATTTATGTTTTGTCTGCCTTTAAAATGCAAGTTTTAATCTAAAATGTTTATCAAAAGTGCATAAACAAAAATGGTGTAAAAATCCAAATATTGGGCCTCATCTTAATTAAAGCTAGGGCAAAACATGCTTTAGAAGCATAATTTCAAAATATAAATAACTCTCAAAGATGATTTTCTTCATGAAATAAGAAATATATATTCAACAGTTTTGTGGGGTTTTATAATACAAAATGTACAATTATTGTGCAAGTACCCCAAACAAAAATAAAACATAATGCATTTCATGAAATAAATAAATTACCTTGCCAGTAAACTATTATTTTGTGACATTTATTGCCTACTAAATGTGTATTTTACAAGGTATGAACCTGTTGTACTCATTTGATACAAGGTATTATTCACCATTTTAACTACATGTGAACGGCATACCGACCATTGCATTTTACAGCTTTTAAATAAGTACATGTAACTAACAACTTCAAAAACGCATGTTTTAGAATACAGAATATGTATTTTTATCTCTGATCTGCTGTCATTTTTATCAGTTCATATATCTTACAAAATCATTTAATTTGTTTAATTTGTGTTTTAAAGTGATGAAATTGTTGAAATATTATAAGAAAACAATGTAAGAAAGCTTTGTCTGGGTTAATCATTCATGTCATATCTAGATTTGATACAATACCCATATTTGCATTTTTGAAGGTGTCATGTATATTAACAAGATATGTCAGAGGACAACACAGCTTGCCTCTGGGTGTCTTAGTCCAAAAAGGGCTGTAACTGTGCCAAAATGCCATCCAGAGTTACTGTTCTTGTCTCTGTGTGTTCCATTGATGATGGTGAACACACATGCGAAGTTTCATTCACATCCAATGAGTGGTTGCATAATTATCTTAAACTTAAAGGCAAAAGTTTAACCTAGGTCTACAGACGACACCGACAACGACGCCCCCAGGGTCATGGTAATAGCTCTCCTCTGACTTTGTCCGGCGAGCTAAAAAATCATTTTGATATCGCTTACATTCATGTCACATCCCAATTACTATATTGATTAGCAATTTCATGTTAGAGGGAACAGTTAATGAGCACATTAACAGAATTACATTAAACTACATCTCATTTTACCAACACACCCACACTAGGTTTTTTTGGGGTGGTAAATTTCACCCACTGACAAAATATGACTACTTGATAAAAAAGAATTTGAATGGAGTTTTACACCATTTTCAACACATTTCTGGTTATATATTGCATATCCAGCTTTACCCTAGGCAGTTTTATTGGTGGCAGAAGACCTAAGAATGAATGAATATGTACTATCTTTATTTTACGACATTGACGGTGTAATGCCGTTTCATCTTTTGAATAATAAGGTATTTCACAAAAATTATTATGGTAACTAATTTCAATATTTTTTTATATCAAATTTCAATGGGAAATTCAAGTAACTATTGGGAAAATGCATTCAAAAACAATAGACAGACAATATATACATCAGGAAAAACACTGTACGTCTCAGTCACGCATTACCAGCATGCACAATTGACTAAATTTATAAAGCAAGAAAAAAAAACATAAAGATAAAATAGACATGTGTAACCTTTAACACAAAATAAAACATAAATCTAATTATAAGAACTAAGAAAGATATTTCCTGTCATTGATTGACTAAAGCACTCTGGCTCTACATTAATTAATCAACAAATTTATTACCTGCATAAATTCATAAAAAATGGCAAAAAATACAAATTCCTTTCTTATCTTACTTTGCAACAGAATTAAAATCACATACCATTAAATATGCTGAGCTTTCTATCAAAGATGAAATACTACCAGTATCCAAGGGAAACAACTATGCTACTGCATAAAAGTCCATGTTGCAGGAGTTACTTTTCCTGACAATTTGGACTGCATATTAGAGTTAACAACTCAGTGCTCATGAATGGAAGCAGTCAGTCAGCAAATGATGACAAAATGTAATAAATTGTTATTTGGATTATGTGTACACTGGACTAGCAAACAACTCTTGAATCATTTTGTTAATGTTAGCTTATGTTTCCTGTAAATATACATTCAGCTTACAGCTGATTTACTCGACAGGTAAATGAACACAGTACATACTTGTTTTTACTGGAAGCTGTCCTAATCTACAACAAAGTATTAAACAATTTGGTACCTTAGGCGATAATAAATTAATTGCTAGTTTATCATCCCCATCTGCCCCCTAATTTTCATGACGCCCTGACACTTTTTATTTTTATAAAAAAAAAAATTAAAAAAAATAATTACAATCAAATGAAGTCATACATATCAGCAGGGTTCATTAAGTCACAATGGGAGTTATGAATACAAACAGAATGTCAATTATGCAAGTGTGGTTGACAATTTGGTAGACTTACACATTTTTTTTAATCATTCTAACTAGCATAAAGGCATAAATTATTACAGTAAATATCTATACACATATTAAACAAATTCTGCGTAAATGTAAGTGGAGAGTATACAGTACATAACACAAAGTGAGATTACAGGTAATGCTTGGGGTATACATACATGTGCACATTCATGCAAGATGTTGTCACTTTCATACAAATTCATTCCTTAAAAAAGTCTTTTTTTACATGTATGTAAATATATATAAAATTTATCATATTTGTACTGGTATTAGAAAAACATGTCAAATCTTAATTTCACCTATTTTGAAAAGAAAAAAGAAAAAAAGAGATTTCAGAAGACAACAAAGCTCGCCCCTGGGTGTCTTAAGTCCAAAAAGGGCCATAACTGTGCCAAAATGCAATCCAGAGTTATGGTTCTTGTCTCAGTGTGTTCCATTGATGATGGTGAACACACATGCAAAGTTTCATTGACATCCAATGAGTGGTTGCATAGATATCTGAAATTTTTAAGCAAAAGTTTAACCTGGGTGTCTACAGACAACGACGACGACGCTGGGGTCATGACAATAGCTCTTCTTGGACTTCATCCTGGCGAGCTAAAAACATGCCAGATGATAAAGATATCATGTATTGAAGTTTGAACATCTTAAAATAAAGCAATTAAACTTTACTAAAATGTTGCCATGTATATATTTTATCGTCTTTCTGTAGATAAATTATCAATAACACCTATTAAGTAGTGATTTTGATCAGTTTCTCCGAAAGATCATTTAAACAATAATTGAATACTTCAATCTAATAAAAGATTTTCCGAAGCATAAACATGCATATGTTTTGCTAAATGCGTCATGTTTTTTTGTTTTTTGAAATGATGATAAAAAGCAACATTCAGCAGGAATCTAGGATTTTCTGTGTTTCTCACATTGAACACAGCTATATTTCAAACATGTGTCACTATCATTATGTTCAGTATTTCACATTGTGTTTTGTTATTCTATGTTATATTTATATATGTTATATTCAACATAATATTTACAACTCAATGGCATCAACAAAGAATGGTAGTCCACGTATGTCAACATTTCAAAATATATAAATAGCCAGATTCTTTTTTTTTCTCTATTGTCTGAAAACAGTTAAGTTATGAATCCTTGTCACGAGTGTCTGTGTCCTGATCCTGGGGCAGTAACATTTGTGAACTGTGGTTACTGCAACTGGAGTCAGTATTATTGGGCGATGATGTGGAAAGGTGAAGGTCATCAATGGGCACACTTGTGTAGTCATCAGTGTCCATCTCTGTATCAATGGTTGCACTGTCCTGTTCGCTGCTCATCACCGTAGCATAGTCTGGCGGCGGCAGGTAAGAGCCCGAAATGGAACCCGACAAAGTGTCCTTGTCTTCCTCTAAACTGTCGAAGGTTTCTGATATAACTGAAATTAACAGAAGTAACATGTAATTGCTATGTCTTAAATCTACATAATTAAAATAATTATGTTTTTTTAAGAATATTCAACTAAGTCAATAACTTCTACAGAGAGAGATAAACAAACTCAAGGAGATGCTGTCAAAGCATGTGTATTTACGGAAAATATGCAAAATCTTGCATTTGTATTATCTCAGCTTCTAAACAAATAAATTTTTAAACTTTTTGTAGTCAATAGTGACATCGATAGCCAGATACATAACAATGGCAATTAAAATCTTTTACAACATCTCCTATGACATACAAAAGGAAACTACTCTAGCAAAAAAAATGCAGACAGAAATGAAAAGTAAAATGTATATAAAGTGTGTCCTGAACATTTCATTACAATATAAGCATTGGTAATGAATTTAGAAGCTCGAGTACACACATGTATATACCCATTTGAACGATTTTCTCAGAAATGTCTATGGCACTGAATGGTATGTTTTCTAAGAAATTTGGCAGCAAAATAGTTAATTTGTTGAAGTTCTATTGGTTACATAATGTATATATTGATTGGCACTAAATAAAGCTCACCACAACAATCTTCTACATCATAGTCCGGTTCTGGCTCCACTTCTCCCTCTGAGGTGTCCTCTCTCTCATCATCAGCCAGATTTTCTGAAGACACCGTCAGTCCAGGATATGTAACCGTGTGCTCATGGCCCTCTACATCTGACTTAGACTTCTTTGGTGTCTGCAATTAGATCATGAACAGTTTTGGAAAAACATTCTGAAAACACAGTGTACAGAATATGAATGTGATATCGTGATGGTGTCTACTAGTAATTGTTAACATGGGGATGTGATATCGTGATGGTGTCTACTGGTAATGGTTAACATGGGGATGTGATATCGTGATGGCGTCTACTGGTAATGGTTAACATGGGGATGTGATATCGTGATGGTGTCTAGTGGTAATTGTTAACATGGGGATGTGATATCGTGATGGTGTCTACTGGTAATGGTTAACACAGGGATGTGATATCGTGATGGTGTCTACTAGTAACTGTTAACATGGGGATGTGATATCGTGATGGTGTCTACTGGTAATGGTTAACATGGGGATGTTATATCGTGATGGTGTCTACTGGTAATGGTTAACATG
The DNA here is from genome assembly GCA_029582155.1 of Panopea generosa. NCBI lineage: Eukaryota > Metazoa > Mollusca > Bivalvia > Adapedonta > Hiatellidae > Panopea > Panopea generosa. The sequence continues at coordinate 55,065,944 of CM055895.1, forward strand.
GGGATGTGATATCGTGATGGTGTCTAGTGGTAATTGTTAACATGGGGATGTGATATCGTGATGGTGTCTACTGGTAATGGTTAACACAGGGATGTGATATCGTGATGGTGTCTACTAGTAACTGTTAACATGGGGATGTGATATCGTGATGGTGTCTACTGGTAATGGTTAACATGGGGATGTTATATCGTGATGGTGTCTACTGGTAATGGTTAACATGGGGATGTTATATCGTGATGGTGTCTACTGGTAATGGTTAACATGGGGATGTGATATCGTGATGGCGTCTACTAGTAACTGTTAACATGGGGATGTGATATCGTGATGGTGTCTACTGGTAATGGTTAACATGGGGATGTGATATCGTGATGGCGTCTACTAGTAACTGTTAACATGGGGATGTGATATCGTGATGGTGTCTACTGGTAATGGTTAACATGGGGATGTGATATCGTGATGGTGTCTACTGGTAATGGTTAACATGGGGATGTGATATCGTGATGGTGTCTACTGGTAATGGTTAACATGGGGATGTGATATCGTGAGGGTGTCTACTGGTAATGGTTAACATGGGGATGTGTCTACTGGTAATGGTTAACATGGGGATGTGATATCGCGATGGTGTCTACTAGTAACTGTTAACATGGGGATGTGATATTGTGATGGTGTCTACTGGTAATGGTTAACATGGGGATGTGATATCGTGATGGTGTCTACTGGTAATGGTTAACATGGGGATGTGATATCGTGATGGTGTCTACTGGTAATGGTTAACATGGGGATGTGATATCGTGATGGCGTCTACTAGTAACTGTTAACATGGGGATGTGATATCGTGATGGTGTCTACTGGTAATGGTTAACATGGGGATGTGATATCGTGATGTAACTGTTAACATGGGGATGTGATATTGTGATGGTGTCTACTGGTAATGGTTAACATGGGGATGTGATATCGTGATGGTGTCTACTGGTAATGGTTAACATGGGGATGTGATATCGTGATGGTGTCTACTGGTAATGGTTAACATGGGGATGTGATATCGTGATGGTGTCTACTGGTAATGGTTAACATGGGGATGTGTCTACTGGTAATGGTTAACATGGGGATGTGATATCGCGATGGTGTCTACTAGTAACTGTTAACATGGGGATGTGATATTGTGATGGTGTCTACTGGTAATGGTTAACATGGGGATGTGATATCGTGATGGTGTCTACTGGTAATGGTTAACATGGGGATGTGATATCGTGATGGTGTCTACTGGTAATGGTTAACATGGGGATGTGATATCGTGATGGTGTCTACTGGAAATGGTTAACACAGGGATGTGATATCGTGATGGTGTCTACTGGTAATGGTTAACATGGGGATGTGATATCGTGATGGTGTCTACTGGTAATGGTTAACATGGGGATGTGATATCGTGATGGCATCTAGTGGTAATGATTAACATGGGGATGTGATATCGTGATGGTGTCTACTGGTAATGGTTAACACGGGGATGAAGAGAAACAAAAGTGTGCCAAGTTGCCATCATTCAAGCAAGTATTATTAAATACAACTGTATACAGTTTATGTTTTTGTATTGTGTTTAGCATCGCTTTCACCAATTTTTCAGTCATATTGTGACAGTGTCTACTCGAGACAGTATTCTGAACACTGCCGCACTGGAGTATCATGCCAAATACACATGGTATGATACCTCACCCAGTCACATTATAATGACACACGACCTTTCGCAGATGATGAGGATGCTTTACCACTAGACCACACTGTGGTTTTATATAAAGTTTAAAAGGTATTGCAATTTGATTTTTGGAGTTCTGGTCAAACTAAAACAAAGTGTTATAATTTAGTAGTTTCTAATGAAACAAGAAAACAGGAGTTAGTTCCCTTACTTATCTGTGTTGTTATACAAAATAAATTAATGATCAAATTGCCTTTCAGCAGGAGCAGGAAATGATGTTTAATGTATCAATCAAAATGGACATAGTATCTCCCTTTAGGAAGTCACAAGTAAACATTTCACTCAATTCAAATGTTTTGTATTTTTAACTTTTTCTTATATAACACAATGTAAATATCCAGCTACTCCAATACTTGAATGAGATGTACATAAAAATCATTTGTCACATGTTATAAGTTGTTACCCATAGCAACCAGTTGTATTGGAGGTGGAAGACCTCACAATGAATCTTGAGTAGATCTACATTGTTCTGTCCTTCCACAAGTAACTGGAAAACTGTCTCATGTACAAAGTTGTGGGGTTTTTTTTCCACCTTTACCGGTGGGAGGTGCATAAATCATGAAGAAGTAGATGTTAGGTATGAAATGTTTATTTTCATGAAATGGACATTACAATTGGCTTAAATAAGATCTTTGTGGCAAGGAATTTTAAGAACAGGAGGCTAATTGAATAATTACGGAATTTTGGGACATTATAACTTCCAACACAAATGAAATATTGATTTGGAGGACACTTCAGGTTTGAAGTGCACAATAATAAAAACGCAAAAGAATGGATACCTCAACTAATCATCAACACAATAAAATAAACACTATCTCAACTAACCAGACTGATTTCATTGACCATGTGTACATTATCCGCCATGGTGTCCTGGTCTGATGACGGTGACCTGGGCAATGACATACCATCTATACCTGCTGGCTTTCTGTGTCTGAAATATACAAGTCATGTTACTGACAGTTTGTCAATTCTATGAGGAAATTCTAAATGTAAGCCACTTTATAATCATTTTTATAACAGGATTGTAAGTATCATGCCATATCAAGATATAAAGTTAGATATAAAGCCATCATATCATCAGTAAAAAACAAACAAATACATAGCAAAGTAGCACCAAACACAGATGCACTTTTTGCACATACGAGGGGTTTTTGAAATGTATTGTGTATTTGTCCTATAACATTAATGACTAACTAAATTATTAAAGTCTTCATTTCATACCCCCAAAGTACTCTCCCTTGTTAGAAATACACAATTTTAGTCTGGATTCATTTCATGGTAGGTTGATTGGAGTAACTGTATACTAAGAAGGCACTGGACCCATATCTACGACCAGAGAGGAAGTTTTTCAATTTGGGAAAGAGAAAGAAATCACACGGGACAAGGTCTGGGGAGTAAGTGGGGTGTGGTAGCACTGTAACTTTCTCAGACTTCAATAAATCCATTACATGGACAGAGGTGTGCGCTGTGGCATTGTTATGCAAGAGGTGAACATGTTTGAATCCAAAGACTGGGCAAGGTTTTTCATAGTGTTTTTTTTTCATTTTTTTTAGTACCACATCATGCTAGTACCACTTTTACCCTTGTTTACCTTTCATGACTTTTTTCAGATTTAATTGAACAAAAGACAGTGAAATGCCTGCAATGTGTGCTATATCATGCATATCATATTGTGCATCATTTCTCACAATATCTCTAATTTTAGACACAATCTTTGGCTGACCAGATTATGTTGCATTTTTTACAGACTCTACAAGAAACAAACTTCTTTTTCAATCTATGAACTGTCTCATAAGACACTTTCTTCAAACCTGTGTGATTTCATCAAAATATCTTTTAGAGGACAATCTTTGATATAAGTCCAAATTTACTCATTATTTGCTACTCGTTTCCCAACCATTTACACAACAGTAGACAACGACTGCCTATACTGAAATGACTACAACTCTGGAATCCTGTGTTTCAGCAGATATATGTACAGTCTAACCTGTATTAAGCAGCCACCCTAGGGAAATGGCCAAACTTGCTGCTTAACACAAGTGGCTGCTTAATAGAATTTTTCATTTAGCAGATGCCGTAAAATCCAGTAAAAATGTGTAGTTCGTATTCTTCCATATTCTCACAGTTATGTTAGGACACATTCTGATTCTGTGTTTTATCGAAACCTTTTCCAAAAATTCAGACGTTTAACTACACTTTTTTTCACAACAGACATTGTGTATGATATGCATCGAGTCAATTGCAAATAGAAAAATTTATGATATGAAAAAATAATGTTTTTCCATTGCATTCGCACCCACTTTCATAGCCGATAAAATTTAATTTAATTACAATTTAAACAAACTGTCCATTTGCAATTATCTTTTTGATCTTACCCAGTTCAATAATTGTGCATAAACACCTCAGTGAAATTTGCTTCCAATGTGTTTACATGCGTCATAAACCTAAATAAAACTATTGTAAATACACACGCTTAAACAGTCATATACCCAGCCTAGGTAACAGTTTCGCTAACAAATTAATGTGATGAATCTCGCTATTCTATTTGCTTATAAGACCGTATATACGCACGCTCGCTGGTGTGTTTTTGTAACAGAAGCAGAAGCGTTAATTGATCACAGGATTATACAATATGATTGCAACAGAGACCAACCTAAAGGTGTGACCGCTAAGTGATAAGGGTCGGCCATTACATCTGACCACTTATACCTGACCGCTTATGGGTATTGTTTGGGATGAAAAAGACTGCCTTAAAGAGGTGACCATTTAATACATGTACATTATATAGGCAATTTACAAGGGGGGAATTTGAAGTGGCCGCTAAACACAGGTAACCACTTATAAGAGGTGGCTGCAAGGACAAGTTAGACTGTATATAACATTGTGTAGGTATTGAAGCATATAAATAGTGATGTAAAATTTCACTTGAATTTCACTTTACAAACACTTAATATACATTATACATGTACATTTCAAACAACTCTCGTATAAACCATAAAAATATTGGGAAAATGTGAAATATCAGACAGCAATGTCCACTGATAGGTCCCAAAATACATATAATAACCTTACAGAATTGAAAGATGACCGATCAAGAAACAACCCTATTCACATTACATGTATTTAGGTATTTGTATACACAATAAGTCAATAGCAATAATTTTGTATAACTGCATTTATAATTTACTATATATGATTGACCAAGTGTCCTCAGAGATAAACACAAAACGATGATCGAAAAACTTTTTCCTCAAGGCAAAAGAGATAATTATGCATGTTGAAAATTATTCTTTAAAGAACATCTCAACTTATAACATCATTATTTAATTCTTAAAACTCATTATATGTATTCCATCAACATAGTAAATCAAATGGTAAATGCCTTCATAAACCTTCAAGAATTTCCAAATGGCACATCCCTCCGAGCATCTTTAAATTACAAATGCCTCTAATAATCCTCAAATGGCAAATCAATTAAAAAAAATCAAAATGATATTCATATGACAAAATGAACACTTGATTTTAGCACCATCACATGAAGTACACATATATTTCTATATTGTATTTGCATAAATGAAAAATGTAGAAAACTGCTACACATATTTAAATCATAGCAGCTAAGGCAATAAATCTTGTTTTTTACCTTGTTGGTTTTGATTTAGTTTTTTGTACTGGAGATTTGGGAGGATCTGTGAGTGGTACTGATGTGTCAGTTTTGACGGAGGTGTCTGTACGATCACCATCTTTCTCCTCCGGTATCTTCTTGTCTTCTTGACTCATCATCATTTCCTTCACAGTCTCCACTTGCATTCCTTGTCTGAGGGAGACAAATAAACACTTCAGGGTTTCATAATCACAATGTCACATTATAACTAATTGATGTCGTAATAAATATCAAAACATTTTTCCTTAAAAAGTAAGATATTTTTCAATTTGTTAAACTCTGTTACTGAGTACAGAAAAAGCAATGCAGGCATAGTACCACCATTGGAAAAACGAAGTGCTTCCGTAGGGTAGTCGCATAATGGCGGTTATAAATAATCCTTGTTTCTTCTTTAAAAACGCATTTGCCTTATTTTAATGTTCATATTTTTATTTGAATGGCAATGATATATTTTGAACATTTTGACAGCATTGTCATGTTTTAATTGTGAATTTAGAAAAAAATGATTGATGCTCGAAAATTGGGATATGAATACATGATATCAGAAGTCTACTTTCTCTTTGTCAGCAGTGTACACACTGAGCAGAAAAAAGATCTCTTATATGACACATGGCCTCTACTTTTCTCATCATATTTTGGTAGTGCAGAGGTTGACAAACAGTAAAATGTAAGTTTCACTTCTTTCATTTGGGTTTCTCTATGAAATACAAGCTTTCACCCTTTTATTATTTACTATAACAATCAATGGTGGGCTTACACTTGCAGTGAGCAAAGGAACTTGTTATTTGAATCAGGAATACAAAAATTTCAAACAAACATACCATAGAATGGTTATGATTATTTGTTTTTAATTATAACGATCAATTTAATATTACAATTACATGTACCTGTAATTACTAGGTTAATTTTATTAATATGGAATCTGTCTGTGCGTGTCTCCCCCCGACTGCTGGACTTTCACTAGTGTAAAAATTTGTAAGGCCTGCATACATAAATAATCTAACCAAAAGTGCTCATTGTTTGTTTTCACTGGGCAGTTATTACAGTATCAATGTAATATACATTGTGGGTAATCATAAATAAGGTAAATATCCCTTTGAAAACCTGTACAAAAAATAAAATAAAAATAAAGCAAAGATGAATGTGATATTCCAATGCAAAGCAAGCCTGATTTCTGAACCCTGTTTCTTTTGTTTTTAAGGGGATTTAACAAATGCCGTTCTATGCATACAACAGGTTATAATGGCACATCCAGATTTATTGATGGAGGAAAACCTTAAAATAGATCTGAATAGAACCACAATCCTTCAGCAAGCAATTAGCAAAAGTTTTGAATTAAGCTGGACACTAGCCCATGACCTCAGAGGATAGCAGTGATTTGTCACTTGGACTGATCCGTCACTGAGGACCTTTAATGTTGTATTTAAAGCTACATTTTTGTCATTGATATTGTTATACTGGTTGGAATTTCAACAGAAATCACTTTACTTCAAAATATTGTTTTTTTTCCAACAACTTAAATTGTGCTTAGTAATACAGACAAGTAAAAGAATTGAAATAATGGAGAAATAGATGATACTAATGTAACATAATATCTTGTTTAAGTTGTATTTCATATAACGTCATAGAAAAGGAAAGAACAAACAAACAGTGGAATGACACAAAAAAACTATTATGGCTATGTAAGAAATCATAGTTCAGGGAGAATTAATTTCACTATAAGGAAGTTAACATCATTATCAATACATTTTAGGCAGTCTAGACTCTATAAAGATATCTCCAGATTCAGGACTTTTATATCGCAATGAAAAAGCAGGGATTCCCATGCCTGTCCCACAATTCAAAATGCACAAAAGGATTTGAAAGTATAACAACTCTGGCAGCCAATGCTGTTGATTCAAGATTAAACATACATGAAGTATTATGACTGGCATATAGTTTCTTTATTCACTATGTGACACATTAAAGGTAATTTTTTCGATAAAAGAATATTGAATTCTGCACTTAAACTTCACATTTATTGCGGGTTTCCCAAAGTCACATAAACTGACCAATCAGCCTGTTCCCACTATTGCTAGATGGTAGCCAACCAGCATGCTCCTACCAATGTCATGTAATAGTCCCTGGCAAGGAGACCTGGGACTGTTCCTACGTATATTATAGGTCACATCCAGTTATAGTTAATGAAGGAGGACCTCAATTTCAAAGTAATAAATCTTAGTAAAATCGCAGTCCTTCAACAAGCATACGTTTAAAAGCTTCTCCCCTAAAAACAGTAAAAAGCTTTCAATAGACAGTGTTGCCATACAGAGATTTAAGTGCTCATGAGACAGTGTATTGAGCCATTCAACCGCTAGAAAGGTTTAATGAAGAACTCACTTTTTACTTGATCTGCGTTTCTGGTGAGATTCATTTTCAGTGTTTGGGTATCTGGATGGAGGGGGAACATGGATACCTGAAAAGATGAAATAAATATGTACAAGCAAACTCTGGGAATTTATATCCCCCGCTTTTTTCCAAAAGATTTTATTCAGGCATGGAAACCCCAAAAAGTGTGACAGACAGACGGAAATTATGATTTTTCACAAATTGAAGGGGCACAACCCTACAATGCCAGAAATCACAACCCAAAAAATAGAACCTGTGCTTTAACATTATAAACATTGTATTAGAATTTCAAAAGATTTGATTCAGGCATTCTTAAGTTATTGCATGGAAACCAAAGTAAGAACCTGTTTCACAACTGATATTAAATAATATAGATGGAGCATGTGGTCCAGTGGTAAAGCATCGGCCCAAAGATCAGAGGGTCGTAGATTTGATCCTCTGCCACAGCTTTGTGAAGTATCCTTGAGCAAGACGATTTTTCTGCATATGCTTAGTACTGGTTCTACCCAGGAAGACTTTGAAAGTAATTTGTATATAAATTGTTTTACAATCGAAGTAAAATAAATATTTAAACACAAAATAAATTTAAAAAATATGAGAGTTTTTATGTGTTGTTATGAAGAGAAAACAAAGGAAGGGTACCTTCCATAGTGTTAGGTGGAGGCAATCCACAGGGTCCATTCAGGGCTTCAATCAGGGACACTGCCTCGTATCCCTGGGGAACTCCCTGCTGACTCATCATGTTCTCTTCTGTTTGTTGATCTCCCTGTGTTTATGAAAATGGGCTTGATTTAAAATGTCATTAAATATTTAATCAAGAAAGGGCCTGCATGGCTCTACATGCATCTTCTCTGACAGATGGAATGCAATTTTTCAGATAAAGAATAACCTAGTTATCAAGAGACACATTTTTAAGTTGTGCAAACAAAAAAAAAGGTAAAAAATAATTTATAAATTATTTCATGATATTATTATTTCAGGTTTTTATATATTATATATTTAAAATTTTAATTTCAACCACCAAATTATTGGTGAACCATTTATTCACCCCGTCAAAGGTTTTTGATTAGTCGAGGTGGACCATCCCACGATGCCAAATTAAAATAAAAGCAGAAAAATGTTCAAAATACCTGTTGTAAAGGCATTGGCTGTTTTCTCCTCATTGCACGAACCTGCAGAAGAGCTCGGAATGGTGACCTACATATTGGACAACTGCTCGCCTGGTAACGCAGTGACTCGGCGCACGTGCTACATAAACACAGATGTCTGCACGGCAGGATGAGGGTGTCACGCATGTCTGACATACAGATCACACATTCAGCACCACTGTCCTCCATATCATCATCGCCATCATCATCATCCTGTAACCATGGAAACAAATTTTCTTCTCATAAAAAGAGCAAGATTTTTACACTAAAAATTTATGAATATACTCTCTATCAAAGTCCTCGCAAGTTTGTAAAGAAAGACTCAACTATACAAGTAATGAATAAAACATGGAATACATGTAATAAATATGTCAGAATAATCACCTCATTTTTCTAGTTACAAAGCATTCCAGCTCTAAAATATGTGGCATTAAAACCTTTGTACAATGCTGTAAATATTCAACTTTTGGTGCAACTTGTGCATATGTCTGCAAATCATCATTGTTATTATGTGTACAACATTTTCCCTATATAACTCTATGTGAAACAGTGACACCTGTGGCTGCCCCAAATCTGACACCAGGGACTCGACCTCAGCAAATCTTTGAGGAGACCTTCATGCAATGCTACAAGTAAAATATCTAAAGTCTAGGTCTTGAACTTTCAAAGAAAATGTTTTTAAAGTTTCGCTTAAAATGTGCTTATAAGCCCTGTGGCGGAGGCATTTGAGGTTGAATCTCGCTGGTTCATGATTTTGACTTAGATCTTGTGGTTATATAACTGCTGTGTAAATTTGGTTAAGGTTCAATAAAAAATGAAGGTGCTATGGTGTCTACAAGAAAAGGTTAACTGTAGGATGACAGACAACGGACGAAAAACCATGACATAAGCCCTGCTGGCCTTTGGCCAGTAGAGCTAAAAATTACAATAATATTCAATATACAAAACTACAAACATCATACTAAAAGTTAAATTCTTTGACCTGCTACCCTGTATATACATTTTCTAATCTATATATTATTCAGATTATCACACTGTTTGTTATTATAATAAAACATCAAACACACCTTAACTTTATCATTATTTTTATTTTCGATGCCATATATCTCCTGCAGCAGGAAACAGAGTCCGTGTACAAACTGTTTCTGTTTTAATGTCTTGATAATGTAACAACTGTCTAGGGAACTTCTCTCAATCACTGTGTAAGTCAGGTGGGCATGGCATGATGCATCTGTAAATGCATAAACTAGAATATACACAAATATATACATGCAGTTCTCCAGATAAGCTTTTCTTCAAATTAGTGTTTTAACATCTAAAATTAGTATGCAATGCTTATTTTCAAAATGTTAAAGGTTAAAATGAATTTTTATAAATGCTATTTGAAATAAACCGACCAAAACTGAAATTGCCAGTAACTGTATTCAATGCTTATTGTACCCCTTACCTAAAATTTCAATACTTTATTCAGAAATTCCAATGCTTAAAATATTATTTATTTGGAGCACTGTCACATGTGTTATGAACATGGTGTTTATAATTTTCCAACAAAACATATCTGAACATGTTGACTTAACTATCTGTCCACTATCTGTTAACTATCTGGATGTGGTGTTTGTCCTAAGTAAGATGTTAATGTTTGACTTGAAGGGAAATTTTGTCTCCAGCCAATGAGTAATGTGCCTATGATAATGATGAGAGATTTAAAGCTGCCATTTAAACCATTTGAAGTTTAACAACTTACCATCATCTTCTGCTATACACTGTATCACCATGGGGATGGTATCTTTATCTGGGCAATACTGCCACTGTAAATATAAACAATACAAGTGTATATTTTTATGATTTTAGTAGGAATAGTGATAATTAGTGCTAAGTACTGTATACATCTTTGAGAAGCAGCCGATTAAGACGGAAGAAATTGTTTCTATCAGAGAATGACAATATTTCTATGTATCTTAACTCTTATTTACTGCATTAACCAGATTTAACGACCCCCAAGGGCAATGCATTTTTTCACAAGGATGGCAGGGTTTTTGTGTTTTTTTTAACAATTTTATTTAACAATTGTTTAACAAACAATTACACAATTCCCAGTAAGGATCAGTCACCTAGTTAGTGCTTTCATTGGAAAGAACTTTACACTTCTCCTTGACTTTGCAAAGTGAAAACTATCATTGCATGAGGCTCATACAAAGTGAAAACTGTCATGGCACAAGGTTCATACAAAGTGAAAGCTGTCATGGCACGAGGTTCGTACAAGGTAAAAACTGTCATGGCATGAAGCTCATACAAGGTGAAAACTGTCATGACACAAGACTCAAACAATGTGAAAGCTGTCATGGCACGAGGCTCATACAAAATGAAATCTGTTATGGCACGAGACTCATACAAGGTGAAAGCTGTCATGGCACGAGGTTCATACAAGGTAAAAGCTGTCATGGCACAAGGCTCATACAAAGTGAAAGCTGTCATGGCACGAGGCTCATACATAGTGAAAGCTGTCATGGCACGAGGCTCATACATAGTGAAAGCTGTCATGGCACGAGGCTCATACATAGTGAAAGCTGTCATGGCACGAGGCTCATACAAAGTGAAAACTATCATGGCACAAGGCTCATACATTTTTCCTTAACTTATATGATTATCATATGAGTTACAATTATGTGGCATTGTTCCCTGTGTAGCCCCTTGAATAAAATAAACTGAAACTAGTTTTAACTCCACATCCCACACATGTTCTTTGTCAATCAGAAGAGAACATTTGAACACTTTTAAGTTCCTGACCCCCAACTAAACAGTCTCAATATTGAAATAAATCTTGAATCTCCACGACCCAACAATCTGTGTAAATTTGGACAAAATCCATTAACCAGTTGCTGTGCTGGGCCAAAGTGACTCAAATACACCAAATAATTATTTGCAAAAACGTCCTAGTCAAAACAAAATGGATACAGTAATGGGTCTTACTCGCGACACGTTGTCATGTTATGTTAATCACTTGTAGCATGTATTTATAAAATCAATTTATGCATGACAAAGTTACAGGTCGGACATGAAATCTCACACAGACTCAAAGTGTTGTCAAACAAACTCAAATTGTGACCTTGACCTTTGAGGAAAGGGTGTGGGTCTTACCAGTGGCACATCATCATGTTATGTTGATCATTTGTAGCATTTGTAGCAAGTATTTATAAAATCCATTTATGCATGACAAAGTTACAGGTCAGACACAATATCTAACACAGATTCAAAGTGTTGTCAAACATACATGTACTTAAACTGTGACCTTGACCTATAAGGTACGGGTGTGGGTCTTACTCGCAATACGTCGTCATCTTATGTTGATCATTTGTAATAAGTATTAACAAAATCCTTCTACGCACGAAAATATTACAGGCACACATTGCAGGTAACATTAAAGAGTGAGAAACTTGGAGTATAGAACATCTACCAACCAGCAACAGAAACAATATATTAAGGAATAGAAAGCAACTGACCTCTTCATCAGTAAAATTTACAGGATCTATGACATGTGATGACTGTTTGAACAACTGGGATGCCCCTCTCTTGTAGTGAAATGTCTCCGACGTCATGGCAGGCATCTTGGAGTTATAACTAGCAACAAAAAATAAACTGTGTTACTTAAATGTTTTAACAATAAAAAATTCAACTATAATAAATGTTAACCTGTTTATTAATATTTCACGTTTATTTATTAGAGCGCTGCTTGCCATTTTTGTTTAAGACATTCCAGACTCTCACAATTATGTAATATCTATACACAATGTAACTAGAAATGTGTTTGAAAAGGCTGAAAAGGGGCTGTAACTCCTTTAAAATTGTATTGACACTGACAAATATCAAACTTGACATGTAATTTATAATTACAGTCAAACCTGTCTTAAGCAACCAGTCAAGGGAAGGAGCAAAAGTGGGCTTTTAAGACTGGTTTTTGCTTAATACAGGTGAATTTGCTCTCAAAGCATAGAAATTGGCAAATTTGGCTGCTTAAGACAAGTTGTTGCTCAACAGAGGTGGCCATGTACACAGGTTTGACTAAATATTAATTACATACATAATCATACCCCTTCAGAACACTCGGACAGATGACGATGAGCAGGGGTAGCACTAATGCCACCGTTCTACAGATAACAGTTTGGATGGGGGTGATAATAAACAGTTTCTGATGATTAATACACCTCAACAGCAGCTTTATTAAGGTTTGAAACGACTTCAGAATCACCCACATGTTGCAATTCAAGTTTCATTTTAATTGTCAAAGTTGATATGAAAAGCAGATAAAACACAACTTTTTTATAAAAACAGGCATTGATATGCATAGGACATCCTCCACCTGTTACCTTATTTGCCCATTGCTGATTTCCTCAGTACAGAAGTATATGATCTTGATGGAACACTTGACATCGGAATCGAAGGTAAACTCGAGGTTGTATTTGTTACTGGCAGATTCCTCCTGGTCATCCGGCTTCAATTTCTCCGTATCAGGTGTCCTGCAATTTTTAAACAGCTTGTTTTAATTTCATATACAGTAGATCTTCGTTGGCTCGAACACAGATGACTGGAAAACCACACATAGATCAAATCACTTATCTGGTTGCGGCCGAATAAAAGATGTTTGAATATAGGAGACTTTGGAACAGTAGAACTTCCACGTCTAGCCCCTTTGGAGCTATAGTACCTTGATACTTCATAGGTGTATAGCTGCTTAACACAGTGAAAATTCATAAAATTGATTTAATGATATACTTAAAGGTCAAAACATTAAAATACATATATATATACCACATGTGTCAGTCAAAATGACACATGTACATGAGACAACTGAAATCTGACTGTATTACGGTACCAATAAGCAAGATACGACAAGATTACCGCCCTTGATTCGCTTTAAGCTGGGATGAGGCCAAGCCTTCGAGACTGGGAAAATTTGAGGGAAATTGGGATTATTTTAAAATTTCTGAAACTGAAAAATAAAGTGTTACACTGTTAACCCTTTACTTCAAATAGACGCCTTTGGACACCTCTAATATTGAAAGCATTAATTCACCACGTATCAACAATGGATGAATTATGTTTATATTAACTGACAGAGTGAAAAAACAGTGCAGGAAGTATTCAGATTGCTCGATATGAGCAATCTGAACTCTTCCTGCACTGTTTTCAAAGGCCTTCTGCAATTGGTGTGGAAAAACGCATATCTATGGAGTAAAGGGTTAAAGGGAGTAAACTGGCATTTAACTCTCAATATAGTGTCTGACGTAAATAAACATTACAAAGTTAATACAAAGATATACATAAAACTTACAAATTTATGAATGCAAGGTATATAATTATATGTTGCCTCTTTATTATATGCTTTGATTTTCAGATAATGGTCATTTTTTTTTTTTTTAAATTTATTTACTAGTATATAATTGCTGTACAATGGTAAGGTAGATGATGAATCACAGAGAAATTGTCAAAAACTGAATAAACTAAGGTCAGTTCACTAACATAATGGTTCAAAAGTTGTTCAATTGTATGCACACTTTACATTATGTTTTTATAACAATATTTTCTACATAAATGGAAGCAAGAAATCATGCAGTACACTGTGTCAAACCTAACCTTGTTTCAATTATTGACATGGTATCTGACTTCTGCATGGAACCTATACCTAATAAATAATATTAATTGTTCATACATATGTAGTAAATTTTATTTCAACCGCCAGGTGCTTGTACAGATATTTTTGGAAATGAGAAGGTATGTTCCAAATGTTTATGGAGATAAATGTAAATACTGAAAATACTTTTTCACATCCCGCGATAAACTATTGTCAGTATTTTGATTAGTGATCCCTTCGTGTGAGAAAAAGTTACAGAAAATCAATTTTGGGAATATTTTTTGCCTCAAATGAATTTTGAATTGTGAAGTCTGCCTCTGTTTAATAAGATAAAAAAAACCTGCAGAGCACCACAGCTAATCTATACAAGTTCTTTTTTTTAAAATAGAATCCAAAGAGAGATCATACATTTGGAAAAGACATAAAAATTACACTGAGTTTGCAATAACACAGTATTACTAAAACAAGACAAAGACAACCAGCAACAAAACACCCCAATTTATGTTTTGGTTTTACCTGACTAATCTTACTGTATCCTTCCGAATATTAACAAGACTTTTAAGAGTTTTCGTTGGCTCATTACCAGTGGCTGTTGGATACGGAAACTGAAAAATAAAATATTGATCAAGAAAATATATAACAGCAATGTTCATAATACATGCAGTTTCACAATTAATCAAGAAATGTTTATGGGTTACCATAGTGTTCTAAACTTAGCCAACGTTTGTCTTAAAGGAAATGATAATCCTAAAAATAAATATTTTTCAGGATTTAATAATGACTTTCATGATAATACTCTTACTTCCAAATTATTAAATTAGATTGTTTTGTAAGGAAATACTGAATTGGTTATACAAGCAGTGGAATTTAACAACGAATAATGATTGTTATAATGATTGTTTTTATCCTATTTGCAGATGACAACAACAATGGGGGTCAAGATGAAAGATATATACAGCATGAAGATATGACTGTGTATCTAATCAATTTCGTTTTGTTTCCATATTAAGAGTAATTTTTATGACTTTGAGGGCTACAAAATGATCAGTAACTGTTAACCTAACCATTTTTTCCTGGAATCTTGGAAGGTTAACTAGTACTCAAGCACACCTCCCCAATAACTGATAATTTTCCTGCTAGAATCAGTGGTGAGAGGAATGACAATAAGATAAAATGTCATATATTAAAAATCTCGGAGACTATGGAAGGACAGGTATTCAAACTCATGACCCATGGATTGATAGTCAGACACCTTACCGACTGAGCTGACTGGACCCAGTTTATATGTAATAAAATTGAAATCTACAAATGTTTTATAATTTAATATAGGACATTTACAACCAAGAACATCTGATAATGCATTTACTTAGTCTTTGAGGTCAAGTACAATATAATGTATTGGTACATTTGACAAAAACAAAGAGACAAGTTAGTGTTCAACATGAAGCGACAAAAATCAACGTACTGGTATAGGTTTGCAGCCAAGGAAGTTCAGATCCGAATTTTCCCCAAACAGGTAAGATTCTGGTTGCGGCATGTCAAATCGTTCCCCACCCATGATGAAGTGGGAACCAAAGAAATTACCTGAAATAAAGAAAAGCGGTCAATTGAAGATTCTTTAATTATGGAAACTATCTTGGTGACAAGAACTAACATTCTGAAACTATATCTTCTTAGGTCGCAGCAGCACATCTTTATAGGATTTCATGATTTATATATTGAACTTATTAAACTGTTGTTTTCTGTTACTCAAAAATATTTCAGTTATTAAAGTTATTCTTGAATGGGGTGCTACAAGTGACATCAGTTGTTGCATGGCATTTAGCATTGCTTTTACCAATTTTATAGTCATACAGTGACAGTGTCTACTTGATAGTTTTCTAAGTAGTCTTCAAATCCTCACCTTCAGCTTGCATGAAGACCTCCTCCCACTATAGACCAGTTATGAGTGACATTTTCATTTCCAAATAACAAGAGAATTATTTTCTGTATCAGAAAACATCATTTGAAAAATCTATATACATTCAAACCGGCATAAGTGGTCACCTCTATTAAGCAGCCATTTGTCTTAACAGTGCTCCAGATAAGCTGCATATTTCACTAAAATAAATTCATGGAAAACACAAACAATTTTGTTTTTAAGTGTACCCGTTTCTTTCACGTAAAACATTGTTAATACAATGAGTATCCAAACAGCTGTTTCCTATTTCCTGTATTCCAAAAACAGGAAACAATAAGATAAGCAGGTTCCCGGTTATTACGGTTTGTACCTCACAAACTATTAGCAGAGTGAAAGTAGAGACTAGTGCCATTTTATTCAATCTTCTCATACAAGAGTTTGCATATTATTCATAGTTAGTAATGAAAGCATTTAGATGATCAAGATCACACACTTTGACAAAATGACAAAATGTCAAAGTGAGCATGAAAATCTCAGCTTGCAAAGGAAAAACATGTTCTAACCCAAATCAAAGTACAATTTTGAGTAACTTTTTGTCCCAAACACAAATTTCTTCAATAAGTAGGTTTTAAACAACAATGTCAACAATGAATTAGACTAGAAATTCTGAGTTGCAGGCAGCTGCATTTGTGTAAGACGAAACTAGTTTGTTCAGTCACATTTGATACAATACTTATAATGTAAATCAAGAGTTGCAAGCAGCAACAACTTCAGAATACTGTGCATTTAATATATAATAGTTTAATCAAGATAAGGTATTTGGATTACTTTTCTTTAGATAATTCTCCATGTTTTACTCAATTATTGTACACTTACTGAGTGAAGATCACCCAATTAAATCTTTGAATACAAGATTTCACTCAATTATTTTAATTTTGAAGAGTTTTCACCCTATTCAGTCAACTCTTATCTGGGGCACTGTCTTAACCCTTTGCTCCACAAGCATTTTCTTGGACTCACCCAAACTGAAAGCATTAATTCACCATGTATCAGCAATGGGTGAATTATGTTTATATTAACTGACAGAGTGGAAAACAGTGCAGGAAGTGTTGAGATTGCTCGTTACGAGCAATCTGAACTCTTCCTACACTTTTTTCAAAGGCCTTCTGTGATTGGTGTGGGAAAACGCATATCTATGGAGAAACAGGTTAAACACCCACATTTGCTATTTTCCATGTCTATGCTTTCAGGGCAAATCAACCTGTATTAAGCAACAACCTGTCTTAAAAGGCCACTTTTGTTTCTTTCCTTGATTGGCTGCTTAATTCAGGTTTGACTGTAGATGAACATATATTGCAATTCAAACTCATTTCTTTTTTAATATTGAAATACCATATTTTAATGCTCAAATACCTTGAGTAATCATTTTAATAAATTTATGTTAAGGACATAATAAATTAATTGCTACATTATCATCGCCGCCCGCCCACTAATTTTCATGCCGCCCCGCCCCTTTTTATTTTCATAAAAAATAAAATTAAAAAAAAAAATTTAAAAAAATATCAAAAATAAAATCCTCTCGCCCTCCCCATTTTTAAAGGGATTATATTGGCAAGTTACACAAACACGCTGTTAATCCAGACTTTTCCTGTATGCAGTGTGCACAAAATAATGCTTATACATTGATGTATAACCTTTATTTACTTGAAAGTTATCAAATTAACAGTAATTGAATATTGGCCAAAACTTTAATACGTCCTGCAATACATTGCGCAATACTTTATAAAGTATTGCGCAATGTTTACATAGAACTCCGTAAACTTCCCGAACAAAGCCTTTAAAAATGAAATCGGGAACGAGTTTTCACGATGTTATCCGATGATTGATCGGAAACCAGAAAGTGGTTCGTTGAAAATGGCGAATGTAAACATAAACAAAAAAACGTGGCTTCAGAAACCGATGTTTGTAATAAAGAGGTTATGAAATTAGACACTTTAGAAACGTATATCTCTAAGTTATAAGTGTATCTTCATGCTGGGCATGTGTATTCAGGACAGGGAATTGATGGTAATATGCCAATATAATCCCTTTAAGAAAAATTTGGATGATAATCTAGCAATTAATTAATAATGGCCTAATCTTTATAATAACATCAGTCTATAATATAATATGACTTTGCTGACATCAGTAATATACTCCACAATGTAGAAGAATTGTTTACAGTCAAAACCTGTATTAGCTGTCACCTCTATTATGCAGCCACTTGTCTTAAGCAGCCGCATTTGATATTTGCCATGTCTATGCTTTCAGGGCAAATTAACCTGTATTAAGCAACAACCTGTCTTAAAAGGTCACTTTTGCTCCTGCCACTGACTGGCTGATTAAGACAGGTTTGACTGTATTTCATTATATTTCATAAAAGTCAGTGAATTCAGTTTTTCAGGAAGGCTATATTATGAATAAGTTTAATAAAATAGTTAATAGTGTAGTGTAATACTGTATAACTGTATATATATTAATGTTTTATAGTTTCTTTTGATTGACTAAAACACGCACTTATTTATAAAATAATATTCTATGTTTGCTGGTGACCTGTGTATGGTGAAGTCGGAAATAAAACATTCTGTTCTGCGTTAGACTGACAAGACAACAAGCTGCTACATCAGGTCTAATTTTAGCAAAGTTTACAATTATCACTCAGTACTGTATATGACACAACATGACATACAGACATGATGTTTGGATCTGCCTTACTGCCTCAGGGATGCATGTATCACTGCTTAGTGGCAATAATGAGATCACTGTCCTCATGTGTTATAACATTTAAAACATTTTTAAATCAATAAGGTAGCATGTGAACCTATTGAATAGGGTCAACAGGCAGAAAACAAGAGGCCCAAGAGGGCCTGAGGACGCTCTACTGACTTGTAGTGGCCATAGCACTTTTTGAAATTCTCCTATGCAATAGAAATAACAGGGCAGGGTCATTTTATCCATAGGGAGACCTTTTGAACAAATCTATCAAAACAGTAGTTGGTCATCATTAGTACATAAACATTTTGAAAATCAGTTGGGCCGTTCATGAGAAGAAGATTTTTTAAGTTTTGGACTATTTTTAGTAAAGGCGGCCATCTTGAATTTCAGATAAAAAAAAAATCTTCTGTATAGTCTCCTATGCAACAGAAACATGCATGTGAAGTTTAAGTTTAACTGGCCTAGTGGTTTCAGAATAGATGAAAGAAAAAGAGAATTTTCTGTTTTCCCATAGTATCCCTATGTAAAATTCTAAGTCCCCTTACAGGGCCCCTATAAATTTTAGCCCCTTAATTCTTATCTGCAATCAAACCCCTACACATAGGGATAATTTATGCAAAATATGAACAAATTTGACATGCTGGTTCTTAAGAAAACGAATTTAGTAATTCCCAATTTTTACCCTTTTGGGGCCCCTCCTGACCCCTTAAGACAGTGGAACCCAGTCATTTTTACAAATCTGAACCTCCTTCACCAAACAATGCTTCTGTGAAGATATAGGCAAAATCATTTCCATTTTAAATAAAAAAAAAAATAATTATTATAATGACATGTATCCCCTAATTGAACCCTTGGGGCGGGGTCATATTTAACCCTAGGGACACCATTTGAACAAATCTAACAAAACTATAGTTGGTCATCATTACTACATAAACATTTTGAAAATCTGTTGGGCCGTTCATGAGTAGAAGATTTTTTAAGTTTTGGACTATATTTAGTAATGGCGGCCATCTTGAATTTCAGATCGAAAAAAAACAAACTTCTGTATAGTCTCCTATGCAATAGAAACACCCATGTGAAGTTTCAGTTTAATTGGCCTAGTGGTTTCAGAGAAAGTGCTGCTAACAGACGACAGACGTCAGACAACGGACAACATGCCATCGCATAAGCACTTCTTCTATCCCATATACGTTTTATTTTTTGATTTTCCAGAAAAATAGGTGGGGGGTGGGGGGGGGCGTCTATTAGAGTGGGGGCGTTTATAAGGGAATATATGGTAGTAAACTAACCCATCCTCCCTGGCCGCCATGTTTTTTGAAGAATCACCCAAGGAACATTTCTGTGAAATTATTTTAAAATCGAGCCCATAGTTTCTGACAAGAAGATTTTTTAAGTTTTTACTAATTAAACTTGCCCCGCACCCCCGTGGCCATGTTTTTTGAAGAATCAAGATGGCTTGAACAAACTTGGTAGAGGGTCACCCAAGGAACATTTTTGTTAAGTTATATCAAAATTGGCCCAGTGGTTTCAGAGGAAAAGTTGTTAGAAGCTAAAAGTTAACGAAGGACAACAGACACCAAGCAATCACAAAAGCTCACCTGTGAGCCTTCGGCTCAGGTGAGCTAAAAATACAGTCAATCATGTGTAAGCGGTCACCTCTATTGAGCAGCCACATGTCTTAAGCAGCCACCTCTGTTCTATCCCATTTATGTTTTCATGTAAATTAACCTGTATTAAGCAACAACCTGTCTTAAAAGGCCACTTTTGCTCTTTCCCATGACTAGCTGCATAAGACAGGTTTTACTGTACTTGACTGAAGGCTTACTTCACCACTATATATATATGGTATAGTGAATGGCATTGAGATTTTGTCTTGTTTTAATGACTTGCAAAGACTTGTGATAGGATGGCAGTGGAGTTTTTTGCCATTTTTTGGGCCAAAGTTTTTTCCCCTAAATTCATGAAAAAAATCTCCACCAAAAAAACTTTTTTTTAAATCTTAATGTTTTTAATTGTTTTTACTGCCAATTAGCAGTTTAAAACAACAAATAACAAAGATGTTGACCTGTAAACAGTTTTAACCCCAAATCAATTTTTTTCATTGTTCTATTATTTTCCCCATGTTGGTCATTATAATGCTATATATTTCCTTTATAAAAAAAAACAATGGGTAGCATTTAATGAGGTAATTTTTTTCATTTTCTTTGATCTATCATCAGTACATAACTAAGACAATTTCCAATATTTGCAATTTTTCCGATTCTCAGTGGTGGCCTTGCAGGAGGCCTCACATTCCCCACCACGATTCTCAGTGGTGGCCTTGCAGTGGTGGCCCCACCACGCCAAAGATCAACCTTCACTAATGTAGGATAGGTAAGGTAAATATCACCTCTCAGATTGGAAAGATATTTATTTCTTGCACACTGGACAAGAATTTCTGCATATTTTACCGAGAACAGAGTTTTTTTTATCCAACACAACCTCCACGAGCCCATCCTAGCCACCTCCTGCTATGAAATAATGTCAAATTAAGTTTTCATTCATAAATAGCTCACACTAGGACGTATCCATTCATAAATACTATGATATTCTTGTGGTACTATAAAATAATAACCAGGAATAAAACAAGTTTTTGGCATGAGAGCCTTGTTACTGCCAAAACAGTTGTCCCTCGGGATGGAATATTCCATACGTTCCTCAAAAGTTCCTCAACCCTAGTTTCAATACAGATAATGCACATTCCCATTTCATTCTCGTGATGAGAGGCTATCAAGTTGAAGGTAGTAATATTATTTCTACTCAAACCAATGAAAAATACTTATATGTAAACATGTAACTGGGCGGGGTGTTATTCTTTCTTTCTATTACTACAAAACTCATTTTGGGACTGTTAAGCAAGCTTCACTTTTGAGGAATGTTTATGGGCATTTTAGATCACTGTTGAACAGAGAAATCTCTTACATGCATTGAATACGACTCTTTTGGTCCAACATCTTTGTTTGATATTCAAAAGAAATATAATAGGTAAACAAAAAACTTTATTCCAAAATGGCACTGTGTATGTGTGAAAACCCTGAACATAACCTCACAGGGAATCAAACCACGGTCTAAGGCATATCCTTGGCTAAGTGCCATACAAAACACATGTTAAGTTCAACTTGAATATTTACAATGACATATCAATTTCAAATGTTTGTATAGAAAGATAACATAGCTTCCTTGTAAATGATCAATTGTATTGTGGTAGTACATGTTACCGTCCTATCTTTGGTGTTTGTATAATACATACATGTTTATCATGACGAAGGTTGCTCAATATGACAACCAAAAACAGTCATGATTAATTCACAATCATGATCATTGGTATCAATCATACTAAATTATTACTGGTTAGCATTTATGATTGTGAAATGTTAGCTGATTGCTTGCTTGTTTTGCATTTGATCATGTGCATAAGTAATTGATATATGATAACATAACCACTGGTTTCAAGATTAATAAAGAACCTTCTTGTCAATATTACTGAATAAAGACATCAGAAGCATATTGGTCAATGAATTAAACTACAGCTCTTCAGCAAATACATGGCAACATTTTACTATGGTCAGAGATGAAGCCCAGTCAGAGTGGTAAGATTAAGGAAGGGAGGTGGAGGAGAAGAGAAGGAACAGTGAGGAGAAGATTGACTGATTGAATATTTAGCGTCATTTTTATGCCATCGAGGGCTAACAGACGATCAGTTAACCTAACCACTATTTCCTGGGATTAACCAGTACTCGAGCACACCCCTTCTCCACAAGTAACTGATAACTTTCCCACTTGAATCAGTGGTGAGAGACGAATGATAATGAGACACAATGTCGTATATATCAATCATCACGGAGACTGTTGCAAGACAGGGGATTCAAACTCACGATCCCTGGATTGATAGTCAGATGCGTAACAGACTGAGCTAATCGGGCCCAACGTGAGGAGAAAAAATAAAAAGATTTAGAAGAGGAGGCAGAAGAGGAGAATATGGATGGTTAGAACAGGAGGAGATATAAGAGGAGGATGAAGAAAGGTTTAGAAGAAGGAGGCAGCGAAAAGGGAACAGAAAAGGCAAAGAGGATGTGAAGAAAAACAGAAGAAGGCAGATGAGGAGAAGCTAGTTGAGGAAGAAGAGAGGAAAATGTAAAACAGAAGGGGAAGGTAGAAGAGAAGGATATAAGAAGAGAGATGGAGGTGGGAAGAAGGTAGTGGAAGAGGGGAAAGAAGGTAGAAGAAGAGAATGAGAAAGATGAGAAGAAGAGAATAAGGAAGAGGATGAGAAGGAGAATAAGGAAGAGGATGAGAAGAAAAATAGGAGGAAGAGGAGGCACACCAGGAAGAGGAGAATGTGGTGGATGAGAAGAAGATGAGAAGGGGGCAGGAGAAGGTAGTGGAGGAGGAAGAAAGGAAAAGGTAGAAAATGGGGATGAGAAAGAGAAGAGGAGGAGGCAGAGGAGAAGATAGTGGAGGAGGACAGGATAAGGTAGAAGAGGGGTAGAAAAAGAAGAGGAGAAGAAAGTGGCAGAGGAAGAAAATTAAGTGGAGGATGAAAGGAGAAGGTAGAAGATGAGGATGAGAAGATGAAGAGAAGAAGGAGTCGGAAGAGAAGGTGGTGGAGGAGGAAAAACTGATGATAAGAGGAGGAGGAAGACAGAAGGTAAAGAGGAGGAGAAGGTAGTGGAGAAGGAAAGGAAGGATGATTAGAAGAGGAGGAAGAAAAAAGGTAGAAGAGATAAGAAAAGGGTAGTGGATGAGGAGGAAACCACAAAGTAGAAGAAAAGGGTGGTTAAAAGAGGAGAAGAAGAAGGGGAGAGAGAAGAGAATGCAGAAGAGGAGGATAAGAGGAGGAAAAGAAGAGGGTAATAAGGAAGAGGAGAATGTGATAGAGGAGGAACAATGAGAAGAAGAATTAGAATGAATAGGGTTTTACGGTTTACGGTTACACATTATAGGTTATTCGACACGAACAGGAAAGAAGATTCCAAGTTCACTCTACATGTACAAAAGCAACAAATTAACATACAAATTAAAAAAAATACATCAACAAATGAATATGCAGAATGAACCTAGAACCTTGATACCTGCAGAACTGCAGAGTTTCAGCAAATTTTATCATATTACTCAATTTGTCGCTTCTTACAACATGCATAAGCCACAGTGACTTATTCTGGCCATCACTCATGGCTCCCTGGAACCACACAGGGGTTGATAATTTAACCACAGCAGTGAACATGACAAAAAAATGATAAAATGAACATGACACCTATTCCGAGGATTTCCTACCCCTCTGCAGAGATCGACAGTGATTCTATTCTTAGCCGGAACCACATGGGAGAGAAGAATTAGAAGATGATGTAAAAGGAGAGCATGAAGAGGATGAGAAAAAGAGGATGAGAAGTGGGAGGAAAAGCAGAAAGGAAAGAAGTAGAAGAAAGGGGGATTAGGAGAAGGATGAGATGATAATGACTGGAAGAAAAAGAAGAAGAAAGAAGTTGATGAAAAGGATGAATATGGGGAGGATTAGATGAGGAGGAGGAGGAGTGGGAGGGAAACAAGAAAAAAGAAGTAAAAGAAAAATAAGAAAAGGAGGAATAGGAGAAGGAGAAGTTTAATACTATAAGACATATCGAAAATTAGGGTAGGGGGCTCCTGATGAAGATATCTCTGCAATGTGTGCAATATGCCATGAATCAATGTGACCCTTACTGCAATATTATCCATAACAAAAAAAACTATCATTGAAGTTTGGCAAATAATAGTGTGCAACAGTACGTTATATTGATTAACCATATTATACAATAGGATATACCCAGAAGTCTTGATCAATTTAAGCAGAGTCAGACATCTGCATAAACACTTTATTATTAATTTCTTCCTGATTAATTATTCATCAGATTTTTTCTGCTACCTATACCGGTGTAAAGCTGATATCACTTGTTTTCTATACCATGTGATACACAGGTTTGTTATCAATATTCACTAACACTCACTTATGTCACTATGTAATAAATAGAGGGAAGGTGACTGGAATATATCAAAGGGGCTAGTGCCAATATATATTCTACATTCCTATAATATAAGTATATTATATAGTAATTATATAATATATAATAGTAACTACATAATATATATTCTATATTCCTATATTATATAGTATAGTATACTATATATAGGAATATAGAACATTATATTTTCACTAGCCCCTGTGTAATATATCTAATGATTTCACAAGTGCTGTTTTAAAGACTAAGTGATCAAAATACCAGTAGTGTATAGCTTGGTATTAATTAAGTAAATAAAATGTTAATAAAGGGATGTAGTAAATTAAAACATACAAATGTTCCAGGAAAAGAAACTATTATATCATTAAGGATTATTTCAGAAGAATGGGTTTTAACGCCATTTTCAACACAGTTTAGGCTATATATGGCATATCAAGTAAACCTATCAATGAATCAGAGTAGAACTGCCATTCATCCGCATGTAACTGGCAATCTTTTGACATAAAGTGAGAAGAAGGAAGTACAATTATGATCTATAGCAAGAGGGCCAGATTGGTCCTAAATCGCTCACCTGTGGCAGAGGAGACAATGCCAAATTTTTACAGGTGCTAGAGTATACATAAATTCATATAATGAATTTTTTGTTGATTCAAGGACCGCAACATCCAGCATTAATTATCCATTTTGACCAGTTCAAGAACTATAAACTGTTGAGTGCTAGAGTGCACACAAATTCAAATACACATAATTTTTGACAATTCAAGTGCCATAACTCTGACAATATTTATCTGATTGGCTAGTTCAAGAACTTGTTTAATATATAATCATTTATGGTTACATAATAACTTTGTAAGTCTGTCGAACATTAAATGAAAACTGCGAGTGCTAGATGCACACAAGGTTAAATATCACAAATAGCAAGAACTTGTCCAAGATATTGTGATTATATAACTACTGTGCAAGTTTGGTGAGTATCAAATGAAAAAGGTGCTAGAATGCACACAAGGTCAAATAGCGCATTTTTTAAAGTTTCAAGGGCCATAACTCTGACATTAATAATCTGATAAGGCCAGTTCAAGAAGTTGTCTAAGATGTTATGGTTATATAACTACTGTATAAGTTTAGTGAAGATCCAATGAAAAATGCGAGTGCACACACCAAAAAAGTTTATGGACAGATGACGGACGGCGGACACCAGGTGATCTGAACAACTCATATTTTCATGTGAAATAATATTAATATGTATTTGTATAGGTGACTTATAGGTCCACTGGACTGGGTATGTTATTAAAATTCAATATTTGTTACATGTTACATGTACACATGTCACTATAATAAGATATTTACTTTAAAAAATTACTTATCTTTTTATATAAATACTGCTATTAATTTACATTATTGTATTAATTACTCCAGAAGGTAGGTGGGAGGAATGAACATCAGGTCCAAACAATTATTTTAACATTTTAATTAGATACTCAAGGGCCACATGATGGAGCTAAATGTGAGAACGTTAAGAGCAACATCTAGACATTATACTGATACTGTTATCTGGTTGTTAACACTCATCACGTGCAATTTATGTTTGTGCTCACCAATTGCTCATTTTTTAAAACTCAAATGTACAGAAAAAATATTTCTCAAGGCTGGTAGACAAGGATCTTACATTACAGCTTAATAAATTATGTAGAAATATGCTCTTGTCTTGTTCATGTTTTAAGCCTTTAAGAAAGGATGGGAACATAATTATATTCATCTCGAATATCTGTGTTAACAAAAATTATGTGCATCTTTTAAAAAAAAATATTTTTACTTAAAGGGAGTAAATCAGGGAATAAAATGTTCTGAATGTCCTATATACCAATTATACAGATGTGTTTCTCTAACATAAGTATACTAAAAACAATTAAAAAATACATGGTATTTGTTTTCTATCACCATTATATTGGAATTTAAGAAACAAAATAAACATATTCTATTTTCTCTTTCAATGCCAAAGGTCAATGTTTAAATATCTTTCAGGATTTAATAAGGATTTAATATGTTTATATGTATCACACCTGGGTGAGTTGATTATATCATCATGTGAAGTTTGAGTCATACAATCTGAGATCCTTCGTTTAAATGTTAAGACAAATAGGTTAATGTCACCAACATCTTGTGCTAGCCACACATACCCAAACCCATACCTATACAATAATGTTTTAACGTTTGTGGCCCAAGTTTTTCTACCAATATCGTCTAGAGATTTCAACATTTTGTTACAGTTCTTAGGAAAGCAATTGTTGGACATTTGAAGCAATTTACACCAGATTTTTATGCACTTGGTATAATATATTACACACAGTGGAAGTCTCTCGCACTCACTAAGAGCAACAGAATTATTAACAGTAGAATTAATACCTAGAAAATATTTACAAAATTGCACTTGTATTTGTTCTATCTTGTCGGCGTAATCATATCCCCAGATTTCCCGTACCAAATGTGAGTATTGGCACTACCATCGAATCAAATAATTTAAATATATCTTTATGCATAAAACTTCCAAATGTCCTCTGATATCCTTTAATAGAAAATATTGTCTTCCTAGCCTGTGCAGCCAATTTACACTTAGCAGATGTCCACGAGAGTTTAGGTGTAAAAAGTAATCCCATATATTTATATACAGATGTCGTGTTTACATTATTTCCATTAAAGGGCCAATTTTCATCATTTCGCAGTGGACCTCCATTTCTAAATACTATTATTTTAGTTCTCTTGATGTTAACCTGCATGCCCGTGTTATCACAAAATTCAGAAATTGCATTGAGCTGTATTTGTAAGTTCCTTGCTGTGTCCGCACAGTTAGCTACGTCGTCCGCAAAAAGTAAGCAAAGAATATCTGGTATATCATTAGTAATAAATGTTCCATTATGACATTTCTCTCTGAGGTGGGTACAAAGGTCATTTATGTAAAGACTAAAATTATCGGCAAATTTAAATCACCTTGTCTCGCTCCAATATTGCATTTAAATGGCTTAGTAAACTTAACATAACATATGACTGGATGTTCGAATACATAGATATTAACACATGCATAAGCTTACTGTTGATGCCTTTATTCAGAAGGCTTGAAAATAGTTTGAAGTGAACTAAAGAATCAAATGCTTTCTGAAAATCTACGTATAGTACATAGAACCTACCACCTGGTTTAAAAATATATTTCTGGACCATACTTTGCAAATAGAACATGTTATCTATAACCGAGTAACCCGCCCTAAACCCCGCCTGGGCTTCATTGATTATTTCAAACTGCTCAGACCATTTAGTAATTTTGTCATTAATTATGCTTGAAAGGTCTTATACATTATATTAATCAAAGATATCCCCCTGTAATTTGATGGATCATCCCTCAAACTCGATTTGAAAATAGGAACTATAATACTGTTGCACCATATGGCTGGAAATTCACCAGAGTCTAATATTTTATTGAATAATATGTGCAGTATGGGCACTATGAAATCGCAAGTGTGTTTGTAAAACTGTGTTCCTATCCCATCATTTCTGAAGGATTTCCCTGTTTTAAGTTTAGCTAAGCTTCGGTTTATTTCCTGGTTTGAAATCGGTGCATTCAATAAAATATCCATATCATCATTATTTTGAAAATCATGCAAGTTTATATCTGAAGCAGATGGCTGACCTTCTTTAAATAAAAGACTTTTAAAGTATGTTAACCAATCTTCTACATGTATCCGCCCAGTTCCCGTTATTGCCGTATTATTCAAGTTTTGTAATTTAATTAATTTCCAGAAACTTTTCGGATCATTTCCTGCATTATGATAGCATGCTGTACATCAAAAAGCATAAATCACCTAAGGGTTTATGGCAGGAAGAATACAACATTACATCATACTATGGCTAATTATCAGTTAATTAGGGGTCAATGACAATGGTGACTTACAAATAAAAAAAAATGTAATGTCCATCCCCTTTTTGTAACATTCGTCTGATATTTTTCAAGTGAATTTTGAAAGAATGATTTCGTAATTTATCACAAAGGTGGTCAAAATTAAGGACCATGGCCCCAAGGACTTGTATAGAAGGATAGGAAACTTGAATATCCTGACTATATGCTGATAAAACAGCACATGAAGGTTTCATAATTTGCAAATTAATCATTCAAAAATCACAGGCAGCTGATTTCTTGTACATAAACTTTAAGTTGTATGTAATCTTAGACGTTTAAACATGTTTTGATCACGCAAAATAGATATTGAACATTTAAGGAAATTTAATTGTAGTTTGTTGTTATTTTAGCTGCAGTATACACAATTGGCAATCACAAGAACACCAACAATTTTAAACACAAATTTCTGGGAATGCTATTGTTTTGATGACAATTTCATTCTGCAGTGTACGAATTTTGATTTGTGTTCCTGAATGAATGGAAGTGAAGATAATTAAAAACAAGATATTGTGAGATTTTTAGCAAATATGCGAGCGTTCACAAAATCTCAATCAGTTGCTTTTCCTTCTTTATATAATTCCTTGATGGCACTAAAAGGCCTTTTAAATTGACAGTGATTAATCTGTACTTGGTAGTCTGTTGACAAGTAGGCGACAATGATTTTCATATTAACAAGTACTTTAGATTCTAATTAATAAATTCAACCGAGAACTAGGACAATATCTGCGAGTAGATATTATACATGGGAAAATTAATATTAAGACATGAAATTGGAGATAAATAATAAACAATAATCAAAACTGTACCCGATTTCGGGGGATATCTGTAAGCATTGTTTGAACAAATATCAACAACTTCAACTCCACCATTCCTGCGACCAAGTGTGCTTGAGAATGCACCCATAATTAATGGCAAACTTGAAGAAATTCAGGTCTAATTAACAAAATAAAAATAAATTTCGTCCATTTTTCTTCATCTATTTTATTATTATCCACTTCCGTGGGATTTACGTCATCAGTTTCTGTACTCCCGCTTTTGCAAGGTGCCCTTGACGTCATTGGGTTGATTTTTACTCTCAGTGAAATATTCACAAATCAGTATCATCAGTTGGGTAGATTCAAGGAAATAGTATCACAGAACCTTAATATATGAAAATAGTATAACAGTTACAAGCAACTCTGTTTATTTTTTCATATTTCACCAACTTTTGTTAATATATAGTAAGCGATGGAAACAGAGTTATCCGATTACTACATCATAGACACGCCCCTGTTGTCACGTTCTGACCAATCAAATTGAATCATTTTATTATTGTTTCTTGTCAATCAAGGGCACGCAATTGCTCCCCGTCAAAAATATCAACATTGAGGAAGAAGGCGATTTTGTTCTGAAAGTTTGATAACACAAATGAAAGTCATGGATAGTTTAAAGCAGCAAGTTATGATGAACCAGTTTAAGTTTGCTACAGGGTGTCAACTGGATCAAGCGAAACAGTTTTTAGTCGCTTCAAAATGGCAATTTGAGGTATGTTTTTTTACTCGCATGCTTTTGAAACCAAGATGGCGCATGTTTACATTTTGATCGATTTATAAACAATGAACTTGTCATTCGAAAAAAGTGTTGCATTCTTCTTCGTTTCGTACATATAATTAAGTTTATTGATCAATTGTTATTTTATTTCCAGAGTGCATTGAGTATGTTCTTCCAAGAATCATCAATACAGACGTGTCGAACGTGTAATGGTAATCATGCTAGCGGACATTATTCGGTACGTTTTGTCCACCATTTTGATGACATCATTGCGCAGTTTTGAAAATAAACATGATTGTCGGTCTTTCTAGATCTATCTATTATATTGGATGTGGAACCTTTTTTATTTAATAAAATAGCAACTTTACTGTATAAAGAATAGTTTCTATCTCAAGTAGAGCAAATTCATTCATTATAAAAGCGTTGATAGATGCCAGACATGTAGTGACCTAGTTTTTTTTATCACGCATGACTTGGTGTCTGACGAAACGTAAACAAACTGCACCTAGAAAAGTTATATCGGGTCGTAAACAACAAGTTATTGTTAAAAATGTGTATTGATTAACGCTCTTGGCTGTATGCTATAACGAACGTAGAAGATCAGTTGAACTAATTAATACGCTTGCCTCTGATTGTTATCATTATTTTATCTGTTTACAATTTAGATTACAGCGTGACCTTTCTGTTTGACATTAGTATAATCCCATATATATAAACTCTAACTACAGTAGTGTCAATTTAAAGTGACATGTTTGTGTAATACACATGTTGATGAGTTAAAAGACATTCAATACTGTCTCTGTATGATTATAATGTTTAATCCAGTAAAATCACCTCAGCTCTTTTGAGAATTTAGAGAAAAGTATGTTTGTTTTGAAATGTGCATTCTGCTTTACACATGTTTGACTTCCCATGATCAACACACAAGTCATAATTTCGGAAAGTGAGTCATATCTGTATATATTATATTTGAGGAACTAGATTAAAGATTAAATTATCAGGTTCATGCTATAACATGGCAGTAATTTGAGTTTGTCAACACCTCACTTTACAATATATTCTACTTGCAAAAGGACGGTGGTTCTATTTAACTTCATTATGAGATCTTCCTTCACCAGTAAATCTGTCATGCAGGGCTTTTTTACCTTATAAAACTGAGGCTGAAATTCGATGGCTTCCCAATTAAAAAATCATGTTTATTTCCAACTGAAACCAAAACAATGGGGAATAAAAAAAAAAAATTTTTTCAACAGGGAATTACAACCCCAACTTGATATGAAGTAATATTTATTATCTGATAACATTATCTTAAAAGTGTTAACCTTTATTTTCCTGTTTGCTTAAGCCATAAAGAAATATCCCAATTTCCTGTCAATTGCGCTGTTTTTCCCCAATCTCAAAGAGTTGGGCCTCTTCTCAATTTCCAGAATAAAAAGGCTCTGAAGGTATCTATTGTATTTTCTAACAATATAGTTGGAAATAGCTAAGGCCTAAGTTGAAATATTGTTTGTTTTTCTG
Organism: Panopea generosa; assembly: GCA_029582155.1. NCBI lineage: Eukaryota > Metazoa > Mollusca > Bivalvia > Adapedonta > Hiatellidae > Panopea > Panopea generosa. The sequence goes on from CM055895.1 coordinate 55,098,203, forward strand.
TATATTTATTTGTTGGAACCAAACTACATGGATAACTGATAAGATCTGAAGTTATATGTTTATGGAGCACCATAAAAAAAATAGTGTTGCCAGGGAAATAAACACAGGATCAAAATCACAGATATAACAGAAACGTTAGATATTATTCAACATTTTTTAGGGGGGGGGGGGACAATAAAAAAATTTGAGGGGTATGTAATAAAATTATTAAGAGTAGGGGCCATATTATCGGGTAGGTGGGTAAGGCCTTTATAAACTAATTGCTAGATTATCATCCCCACCTGCACCCTAATCTTCATGCCGCCCCGACCATTTTTGTTTTTATAAAAAAAAAAAAAGGAAAAAAAAACATCAAAAATTTTAAAAATAAAAAAATAAAATCCTCCCCCCTCCCTGTTTTAAAGAAAAATTTGGATGATAATCTTGCAATGAATTTAAAATGGCCATAAGAACAAACAAACAATATTTTAATTTAAGGACAAATTTATTAAAATTTGAATCGTAGATAACCCTGTTATAATTATTTTTGCATTATATTGGAAAATGAATCAAGAAAGTAAGCTTGTATTTTTTATGTATCAGCTTGCTTTGTTGATCAAAGAACTAATGGACAAAGACTAGTTTCTTGTCATGAGCTGTGATCATGTGTTTATATTGACAATTCTTTGTTTTTATTTTCAGTTTTGTGCACCTGCTAATACTCCTGCAACACCTCCAAATTTCCCAGATGCCTTACTGGCATTATCAAAATTATCTACCGCAGAAAAATTTAGTTCATCTCCATACGCAACATCCCCAACACAAGTCGCCTGTTCGCCGCAGTCTATGGAGATCGAAGCTCAAAGATAAATATTGACTCATACAGGAGCATTTATTTATTGGGTAACTTAAAATTCTGAAGAGAATATGTGTTTGAATTCATTTGGTTTTCTTCGGTGGAATAGTAGCTAGGGATACCATTTTTATTCACTGGATAGAAGGATGGTTGGACTTGCTTAGAAACTGTTATGAATGAAGGTTGACCTTTGACCTACATTAGACCCAAGACGGCTTCTTATATTTCTCATAAACTAAAACTCTAGTTTAAGTTGTGTTATATTTTGTATTTGTAAAATATTTAACCATATTCAATTGATGCGACTCGTAGTTCTTGTTTATATGAAAAAAATGTTTTTACGAATTAGTTTCAATTAATCATGTGTTTATTCGTCTGAACCTGTAACCTCAAGTTTATATGCGGAGGATGATTCAGCTTGAATCTAAGAAGCAATATGAACAAATGTTAAAAAACACGACTGTGAACCGATTTTTCCAGAAGTCATAGTTGGTATATCGAAGTCACCTAGCTCATTTATCTAAAATATCATAAACAATTGATTGTTTCCATGTATTACACACATGCATGTTTATTAAATATGTATGTAACTTGCAGCAAAAGTGTTGGAGAGGAATGTGATGCTATACTCAGGTTATTTTTAGTATCTCAGAACACATATGCCTCTTTGACATACAAAATCACCTACATCACACAATCAGTTAGTCACATGACTTCAGTTACTGCCATTACATTAATGACATACAACTATATTGCCCTGATTTTTTTTCTATTTAGACCCTAGCTGGTTTGAATTAATTATAATTGAATCATGAATGAAAGTTTGACCATTTGGAACATGTGATGTTTTATAAATTTACATGTTCAACTCGTTTTTACTATGTCATTTATAAATAATTATAATTTTGACATTGTTTTGCATTGTCTCCTTAATATTGATAGTAAAAAAAAACTATCCACTGTAATATTTGTAAATATTGATCACCTCTCATTCATTACAGAGAAATTTATAATTTACTGAGTAGCTAACTCCCATACCTACATATTTTATTAATGTTTTTTTTTTGTATGATGATCGTGTTTTTGTACAGATTCTGGATTTCAGTGTATATGTTGTATATTGTAGCTCTGTTAAAACCTTTAACATGATGTAATGTCGAAAAAAATATAAAAAAAAGTTAATCCGAATAGGATATTTAATATTGTTACAATGTCTTCGTGTCTTGTTTTTATATCCCTCATTATGGTATTCATAGTCGAAATAAATAGTTGATACAGCCTTTGTAATGAACAAATTGAAAGTAAATTGGCAATTAAGATTTTGGGTAATTGTGGCTATTTATAGTATTTTCTGTGTGTTGGATATGTAATATATATATATATATATATATATATATATATATATATATATATGCCGTGAAGACACAGGTCTGGAACTTTTTGACATGGTTGTAAGCCACATCTCGCCAGACCAAGGTTTGAATCCGAGAAAATGAGTTGATGTGAGGCTTAGCTTCTATTATTTATTGGGCAAAGAAAGAATAAATTCATTGCATTTTTGCTACTTTGTTTTTTCCCCTGATTACGTTAATTGTAATAGGCCAAAATTAAAGTATTTTTTGCTCTCTCAACCTAACAACAGATACTTGCAAAAAAGGTTTATTGTAATATTTGGGTTAGTATGTTTTAACCCTTTACTCAATAGATACACGTTTTCCTGCATCAATCACAGAAGCCCTTTGAAAACAGTGCAGGAAGAGTTCAGATTGCTCGTAACGAGCAATCTGAACACTTCCTGCACTGTTTTCCACTCTGTCAGTTAATATAAACATACCGGTAATTCACCCAATTATTCAAAATCCTTCTATATTAGGTGTCCAAAGGCAGCTATATTAGAGGTGTGTAAATGCGTCTATATGAAGTAATGGGTTAAATTACATGATATTGCATGCGCATAGCATTTATTGTAATCTTTTTTTATATATAATTATGTTTTTTTTGTATTGAAAATGTGTTTTTTTTTACCAATCTACATACCCAAATTTGAAATCTTGGATTGAGAGAGAGCTAACAATCATTTAAATGTTGGTCCTAAATGAAATTTAAAGTCGTGTAACACCTGAAGCTGGGCTAGAAATTAGAAGCTGACAAAATACTTTTGAGGTCAAACTGGCTGAAGGACAGTGATTTAATACAATACTGTAATGTCCTCCTATATAACTTGCTGTCTTAAGTGGCCTATATGGGTTTGAACGTGAGTGTAGAGCAAAGCAAAATCATTTACATGGATAACTGATAAGATCTGAAGTTATTTTGAAACAGAAACTAATCATATTTTCCTGAATTCCTGTTTGTGATTTACCATATTCAAAAGACCAGTTCATAATTTGATCTAAAAATAAAGCCAAACAATTTGTGGGATTGTTGGATTTTTGTTTACTATCTTCTACAAACTTCTAGATGTTTACAACTTGATGTGTGTATGTGTGTTCACCCAAGTGTTGTATTTATAAACAGTTGACCTCAAACATAAAGCTATGTCAATGGGACACGTTTAACATTTGAGCTCATAACAAACCTGTATTTATTCCTTCCATATTTCTATTGGAGTTGAGTGTTTATTGAACCCATGAGCCAAGGGTAGTTGATCAATACACTAGTTAGTGATATGCGCTGTTGTGATAAGCTACAGCAGTGTAGCATTGATTGGAGTCTACTGGTACATGGCTGATTGTACTGTACTTATACATGGTATAAATTAACTGCTCATTCACACAGGGAGTAGCCTAGCGTGATAGTATTGTTGTATATGTACAACAGACGAGCTTCCTAATAAAAATTTGTTTACATGTATATTTAAACAAGTTTGCTTCTTTTAAAAAGCATACAATGGTTAGGCCTTAAACGACAAAATTTTGACTGCTGGGAAAAGGCAAATGTGGTGTGCTTAATGGAAACTTTGGTGTTTAAATGTAATAATCTCAGTTGTTATGCATTTCGATTTGCATATTTTAAAAAAAATGTATTGAAACTTACCTTAAAAATTTTGTAACATACTCGCTGTTATGTTCTTTAAAATTTACTTCTGATCTGTGATCATGTATATTTAAAAAGAAAATTGTATACATATTTTAAATTAATTTGTGGATATATTATTTTAAAGATACAATTAAACAACTCTAAATGGGTTTTTTTCTCAAAACTTGTGTATGTTTGGCGATATGTCTGATTCTTGCAACATGCTGAAAATACGCCACATCAGTAAACTCACCTTGTTTTTAAAGGTGTTAGCCCACCTTTGCATTTTGTTGTTTATTCTATAGTAGATAATAAAAGTTTGAAGGCTTGCCATTCATAGAGAGACCCAAATAAAAGAAATGAAACTTACAGTTAACTGTTTGTCAACCTCTGCACTACAAAATATGTTGAGAATAGTTGGGGTCATGTGTTATAAAAGAGATTTTTTCTGCTCTTTGTGTACTCTGTTGACAAAGTGAAAGGAGAAATCATAACATTCATACCCCAATGTCCAAGCATTAACTTTTTCCTAAATTCACAATTCAAAATGTTCAAAATACATCAATACCGTAATGCCATTCAAACAAAAAATGAGCATTAAAATAAGGAAAATTCATTTTTGAAGAAGAAACCAGGATTATTTATAACCGCCATCCAGTGGTGCTGCTATGCCTATAAGAAACAAAAAAAAAATTTTTTTCCAGTTACCTCTTCTTTTTATTTATTACTATCAATATGCAGTAATCCTGCCAAGTTTCAGGCATTAAATACTGAAACTTTTGTCAGAACACCACTTCCTTCATGGCCATTTTTAGGCATCAAGTATTGAAACTTTTGTCAGAATACCACTTTCTACATGGTCATTATATACAGGTGTGAGATGTTGACTGGCATGCAATTTTGATGTGTTTGACTAATATTATCCCAAAAAAAGTTTTTGAACCTAATTTAATTAAACATTTTACGCTAAAATAGTCTCATGACATATTAAATACATTATTCAATACTATGCAAATGCTAAAAAATTGCACATTTCAATCACTTAAAATAAAAATATTCAAAATTTTGTAATTTTTCATTATATTTCAATGTAAATATGCACATATAATTATGTTTATTTGAGGCATAAACATGACAAAGTATTTTTTTATGAAGGAAATGTCTCCAATTTGTTACTTAAGACTGCGAGAGTGTAGTAGAAAAGAAGTTATTTTACCTACAATTAACATTTTGGAAAATCATCCTTATCTCTCTGTTCCAAAGTCAATTTTGTTCTTTATTCTACAGTAAATAATACCAATGGAAGTGCATCCTGTTTCCAATCATGGTTGTGCTATGCCTAAAAAAAATATATTTCTGTTGTATCAAATAAAATAAACAAGTGTAGCTGCTTGGTTTTGTTATTGTTTTGGTTGTTATGGGTTCAGCATATAATTGATTGATTAAATTCATGGTTTTTTAAAAATGATTTACATCAACTCAGCAGGAATCTTGTCATAAACGCCGATTAATCTTCGAAAAAGATAAGTTCCAAAATCTCAATTAAGATCAATATTTTTAAGCCTGTGTGGTTCCGACTACGTATAGAATCACTGTCGATCTCTGCAGAGGGGAATGAATCCTCCGAATAGGTGTCGTGTTCATTTTATCATTTTTTGTCATGTCCACTATTGTGGTTAAATTATCCTTATGTATGTCGTAAGAAGCGACAAATTGAGTAATATAATAGAATTTGCTGAAACTCTGCAGTTCTGCAGGTATCAAGGTTCTAGGTTCATTCTGCATATTCATTTGTTGATGAATTAATTTTAATCTTATGTTGATTTGTTTTTGTATCTGAAGAGTGAACCTTGAATCTTCCTTCCTGTTGGCGTCGAATAACCTATAATGTGTTGGGCCGTTAAACCCCATTCATTCATTCATTCAATATTTTTGGTTAAATATGCAAAGGGCAATGCATAATGATAATTTAAACGCCACCATCAATTGTTACACAAACACCGCATTGGCATTTTCCTTGTAGCCGAAAAGTGGGTCGGCTCAGCTGGTAAATATGGCCTGGGTTTAGTATCAATTGCTGTACACTCCCATAATGCACTGTTTTGAAAAGCAATGGCGACCTCCTTGTATTGAATGCTGTGTTTAACGTGATCATGACGTTTCAATATGGCACCGTATATAGGGTTCAGTCGCTAATGCCACCTAACCAACAGTGTGTTGTTGTCAATCCACTCTGTAGCAGGTACACATGTACTGTACTGGTGCATTTGAATAGTTTTAAATTGTTAATGATATTTAGCCAGGTCTTGTTAGCTCTGTCAGTATTGCGTCTGACTGTCAATCCAGGGTTCATGAGTTCAAACTCCAATCTGGCCACAGTCTCTGTGATAATTGATAAACAATGATGTCTTATTGTCCCTCATCTCTCACCACTGATTAAAGTGGCAAAGTTAACTTTTAGTTACAAGCGTATGTGCTCGGGTACTGGTTTACCTTCCAGGATGGCAGGAAATGTGGTTCAGTTAAATGCTAACCCTCGATGGCATAAAAACAATGCTATATATTCAAACAAATCATTTGACTATTACCGGTAAATTATCTAATAAGAATTAATATTTTCTTGTTTGTTTTGTGTGTGAATCATGCTAAGTCGTAGGTTCGAGACCTGCTCGCTAAAAAAGCTTTGTGAAACGGTCTACCAGTTACATGCAGAAGGACTGATGTTCTACTAAGATTCATTGTAATGTCCTGGATATGCCATATATAACCTGGATTTTGTTGACAATGGCGTTGGACCCAATTAAAAAAGTGTGTGAAGCATAATGTGTTAAATAGGAGCAGGTTAAACATTCCATGTAGAATTTTATTAGTTATCCAACTAATAATTTTAGTTTATTGTACTTTATTTAGCTCGATTTCAAGAAAGCTCAAAGTGTATAATATTTTATGAATCACTCAATTCTGCTTTCTAAGTAAAATCAGTGCTGTGTGTGTTGTTGTTGTTGATTTTTTTTGGGGGGCGGGGGGGGAGGATGCCATCAGGTTGAGCAGGGATCGTACCTGCAACCTTTAGAGTTAGCAGCCTTTACTCTATTCACCAAAGCCGGGCCCGATTAGCTCAGTCGGTTACGCGTTTGACTATCAATCCAAGGATCGTGAGTTCGAATCCCTCACCCGGCAACAGTCTCCATGATGATTGATATACGGCATTGTGTCTCATTATCATTCGTCTCTCACCACTGATTCAAATGGGAAAGTTATCAGTTACTTGCAGAGACGGGGTGTGCTCGAGTACTGGTTAATCCCAGGAAACAGTGGTTAGGTCAACTGATCGTCTGTTAGCCCTCGATGGCATAAAAATGACGCTATATATTCAATCAATCAATCAATCTATACACCAAAACAAAAACAAACTTATTTCATTCTCCCTCACCATTATATCATCAGTTATCTTTTGAATAGAATTTTAAACCAGATTTTCAAATACATGTTTTAACAATATGTCACAGTAGTATTATTTTCTTTTGTGTTTTGTCTGCAAGCTCCTTTCATGCATTTTGCTTCTTAACAATAGCAAATAATATTTATGTAGTTGAAACCTGCTGTATATTCTATATCACTGGTTGTAAAGGCGCGGTGCGATATGACGTAGGTGTTATTACAGGCGGTGGTTTGTTTTGTATAAAAGCTTGTAAAAAACTAAAAACGAAAGTAGCATTTATTCAGAAGATACGCTTGTTGACATTGAAAACATTTTAGGATACTCTAAAAATCACGTAGAAATCAATTCTGTAGTTATTAGTTGTATTGGTGGAAAAAAACAAACTCGCACACTTATTCATGGTCCTAATTTAAAACCATTTAGCATGGAACTGGCAATCTTACTCTATTAAATTGTTCGGAAAGAGCTCAAAGTCATGACCTTAGTAGACCTCAGAACACCATAGGCCATCGAAAGACAATTTCCGTAAACTGTAAAGTGTGAAATTTTCTGTTTCATTGTTCAATTCGGCGAAGAAGTCTAGTGTGTGTCTAATTGAAGAAAAGTAGGACAGGATATGAAGAACTTGCGTCACATTTGCTATTTCCCAGTTTTAATTTTTCAGATAAAATTAAACTTTTTGAAGCAACAACCTGTCTTAAAGGGTCACTTTTGCTCCTTCTTTCGTCTGGCTGCTTATGACAGGTTTAACTGTAAACAAATAACAAAAAAAATGTACATGTACTCGATGGCGTGATTTATTTGCTGGGAGTGTTAAATCACGATGTGTCCGTCCATAAGTTTTACTTCAAACGTCTTCTTTGAAACCAATTGGTCATCAGGACCGTGTCTGCTCGTGTATAACCGTTACCATGCTGCAGACGCATGGTTCCCCATGATCAAGTCACATTATATACGGACTTTTTCAACTGACCTCCATGGTTCCCCATGATCAAGTCACATTATATACGGACTTCTTCAACTGTCCTCAAAGTGTTTCTAGTACAAATGTGGTAAGACACAAACAAGAGTCAAACCCATAACCTTCGGTATGCCATATATGTCAATGATTTCTTGCTTCACTACCGTTGTGACGTCGTCAAAGTTTAGAAAATCAAAAGTTGTGGTATAAATTACCAATCATTGGCAGACAAAGTGTACAGCAGGACGAGTTTGGAGTTGTATTATCTAGATATTTTTTTCTGGATTCTGTTTTATTACTCAATTCAAAAAGCTCATTTCTATATACTACCTAAAAATTATATCTTTATTTTTAGTCGGTTGCATTTTATTATAGCTGTAACAGAGATATTAACATTGTATGCTGTCTGCACGAGGTACTGCAAATTGTATACCCAACAGGTTATGCATGCTGTTCACTCCTTCATTTAATAGGAGTAATCCAAATTCAAGTATCAAGCAATATCATTTAAAGAATCTTAGCAATATTTTTCTTGGCGGTTTAAGAGTAATGAAATCAATAACACTATTATAATACAATAAGCAATAAAACAGTCGGGACCATAATCCCTGTTCTAATCCTCTCACCGCTAAGGTCGCAGGTCCGAGTCTTACTCAGTTTCATTCCGATTTATTATAAGGTTTCCTTCACCAATACAACTGGATATGCCATATAAAAACTGAAATATGTTGAAAATGGCAATAAACCCAATTAAAAAATATTTTTTAGAGCAACTAACATTTAAAGGGATTTTTTGAAATTTTAAATTGGCTAAAAAATCCAATATACCATGCCTATATATATATATACTCAGTGATCCCACTTTGCCAAAATATATCTTTTTAAACATGCCAAAATAATATAATGATAAGGGATTTCCTAACTTGAACTACGCGCCTAGGTTAGACTAAAATAGATTTTCCGCTAAAAACATATTTTGTGACGTATTAAACGAGTCGCAATTTCATTTTGATTTCTATTTCATCTGTAATACAGCTTTATGTAGTAAAATGTGTGTCATCTTAGAAAAGGGCCGAACGACGATGCGAAGACTGTCACTAAACAGTATTGAAGCTCTGTCTATTTTTAGAATGAGGATTTACCAATTTATAGCGTTTTATCCTGGTATACTCCCTTTAATATAGTTTACAACGCAGTCAGAATGAATGAATCAGAGTTAAACGGCGTACAAATACGTAATTTAATTATGTAATCTGATCCAATAGGAAAGAACATTCCGGATTCACTTTTCATGTACAACAACAAGTATTAACATCCTGGTAAAAGATAGGGAAAAAAACCCAAAGAACAATACAGAATGAATCGAGAACTATGATGCCTGAGATATCCAGCATACTCAAATTGTCGATTCGTATGTAGATTGACGATAAGAGTTGAACAAAACAAAAAAATATATAGTAAACATTGCTGTCATTCGGAGGATTCCTCTCAACAGAGACCGACAGAGATATCATTCGTACCCGGAACCATGCGAGTCTACAATACATTCAAAACGTAGGGAATTGTAAAAATATATTGCTTCATTTCACGGTGAATAGAGCAACATTTGTTTACTATTCCCTGTGATTCCGATCATCGTAGATATTATCATACTATTTTGAGATAATTCGGTGTTTGCTATCAAGATAACTCGGGTCACACGTTATGGCAGGTGTAGTACATAAACTGGAACAGGGTTAATTTCTATTTATTTTCAGTTTATGTAAGGACTCGTGTGTGATGTTGATCGTCAATGCTATATATAGGAAGGTCAGTATCCATCGAAGCTGTACGTCTTGCAGTCCGTACGAAATACTAGTTTATCACAGCGGTGTCTAAATCTCCTGCCACACTGAAATACCTGTACCATGCTGTACATAGACACATGCTATGATGCCCCACCCAGTCCCATTATGCTGATACAAACTGACCAGAGCTATATGCTATAACTCTCCGCTCTAAATGTTGAGCGGTAGGCGAAGAAGCTTGTAGTCTTATTTTTAAGTCTTTGGTATATCCCAGTCAAAGATCTAAACATACATTATTTCGCACTCGAGGCAGACGGTCTACCACTAGACCACCGCTGCGGGGTTTATACACACTTACACGCATATCGGTATATGCTATTTGTGTAAGTGGGATGAATGTTCTTATCACAACCGTAAAACTATTTAGACTTTATCATATTTAATATCTTGAAATATTTTAAGTATATACATATATATGGTCTATATTAACCAATGTACAAAAACATATACTGAACGGTACAGCTAACCCGCCGCTTTTGAATTTCCAATATCTTTGTTGATATATTGAGTAGTGTTATTACAAAAATTTGTATATGACATCAACAGTATTAATTTTTATATATTTTGTGTACTCAAGTCCAAATTTCAAGGAAATTGTGTTAATACTTTTTGAGAAAATAGATAAAATGTCAGGTACTTAAAATGTTAAGTGGCGGGTTAGCTGTTCCGTTCAGTATATGTCCGGTAGCGTCTTGCTAACCGGAAGGAAAAACAACAACAGTCAATTAATGAGTGAATATTCAAAAGGATACAGTTCAGACAAAAAAAATATTGTTTTCAGATCAGAGAATCGGAATTAAATAGCTTAAACCTATGAATGAAATAATAGACCTGGATAAATTATATAATTTATGACTTGTGGATTTTTTTAGATATTGTTAGTGGATTTGGATAGGACTGGGATACTTTTTTAAATAAAAATAAAATAGAGGAAACATTCAGAAACCTGATTCTTTAGTTTTTATGTCAAACAGAAAAGCCTTCAAATTAAAAAAGGAAGGTCCTCTGTTTCAAGGTTATAAAAATGAAATAATAGAAAAAATATAACTAATTGTTTCTTATCATGATTTATTAAAAACATATTTTCCATGATCTCTATTTAAACTTTTACATGACCGAGGTCAAACTCTCCAATCCAAAATAAATCTTGTTTTCATACCGCTCATACTTTGTTTTGTCAACAGGTGAACGCCGGTTGCCCATAGCTAAATATATATATATACGCAACAACCTGGTAGTATATAACGCTGGCTCCCGGCCAAGTCGGAATACATTATCATAACACGCTTTTACTACGTTGTTTACATTCTCAATTCAGTATAAAACGTAATTTGTCAGACATTTAATTCCGCTCTTGATAAATTTAAATATTTTTTAATAGAGTTCTTCTAGCAGCTATCTGTAGATAGGCCAATGTTCTTACCTTTACAGTTGTTATGTTGACCTGGCATTAGGTCACACACGTGTCAGAATAATGTTATCAAACCAGTACACTGCGGTGAGACCACTTCTTGTTGAGTTCGTCGAAAACGACGACGAGGACACGGGCAACACAAGAAAGTATATTATACAGTCAAAGTAATAGTTAGTGTTCATTACGTAAAAATTTAACAATTAAGAAACCCAAAGGGAGCGACCGCAGGGAAACATCTCACTCATTATGTTGACATCAACGTCTTTATTAAGCCACAGTATGGCAACATCATACAGTGACTAAGTAAGTTAGTACCTCGTCTTGTCACCAACTTATAAGTTACGAATGTCGACATCAGTACAGCGGAGTTACTGGGTTAATAATATAATAAATGCTTTCCCTCGTTAATACATGTAAATATACACCATATGCATAGGACCCCCCCCCCCCACCCCAACACACACACACACACACACACACACACACACACACACACACACACACAACCACCCACACCCATCCCCCCACCATGCTCAGGTGGGGTGGGGCAGCATATATTTGATATTCTAAATCCCACTAGAATGCAGCATTTGATGTTTTTAATATCATATTTTACGGAGCAGGGTTGGGGTGAATGTCGCTACTAGCTCAAGCCAACACTCCCTTACGTTTTAACTCTCAGTGTATGAGGTTCCGGGTTTGAAATCCGATTCTTAATACACCTGATAAATGTTAATAAATTGAAGTAAATAACAACACCACCACCCTAAAACTAACTAGAATAGAGATGTTGCCAACATATCTGTTAAACTTAAACAGACGTTTTTAATTACCAGTTTTATCAAATTGAGTTTTGAATAACCTGTTTTAAGCAGCCACATGCTCTCAGGGGTCAATTTTTGTACTTTCTCTTGAGTGGCAGATTTTTCAGTTTGAATGTAGTTTGCGAATTTAAAAGGATGACAAACAATCGTATCTGAAATAAAGATTTCAAAAGAAAATTAAGCAATTAGGCTACTACTCCATTTCACAATAGTGTTGACCACATATCATTTTTCAATATTTCAATAATTTCACGTCGGATGTCTTTGTTTAATTACTGCATTTCTGTGGTTTTCCGTTTAGAACTTATTAGACTTGTTTATTTTACCTCGATTGTGAAACAAGTCCTTACAACAAAGCACGCCCGGGGTTTTCCTGGGTAAAACCAGTGCTAAGCATAAGTGGATAAAGTGTCTTACTCAAGGACACCACACATAGCCGGAGCGGAGGATCGAACCCACTATCATCCGATGCTCTACCTCTGGACCACACACTCCGTTGAAACTGTGAATAGCGTCGCGTTTCAAAAAAGTTCAGTCATAATATCACGTGAATCTATTCTTAAGACAGTGTCCTGGGAGCAGACCGATTGGAGTATCATCATGCACACAAAATATGGTCCTCCAACCGCCGACATAATGATATTGCCGACTCCGGGTCGACCAGCCCCAGAACTGTTCATTAAATAATAAGTATCAAGCGGGCACGCGTCTATAACCATTTTAAAGCGTTTAATTTAACCCATTTGATAATCAAACCCACAACCTTCCCGTAAATTATGGATAACATTTCCTACTTGAATCACCAGTGAGAGACGAACGACAACGAGGTTCAATGTCGTTTATTCATCAATACAAAAACTGCCGATGTGCGGTGATTCTAACTCACGACCTCTGGATTGATAGTCACCGACTAAGCTAACCGAGCCCGACAAAAGCAAGGTTCCGCCAAGTTAATTTGATGGTGTTGTGCATGAAGCGTGGGTCTTCCTGAATCTACCTTCCTGGTGGCGTCATATAACCATTATGCCGTAAAACTACTCATTCTTTCATAACATCAGCGAGTATCAGCTTACGTCACCAGCGACAAAACAAATATATATATAATATAATATAATATATATATATAGTCTGACGCTCATTTATGATCCGATACTGACCAACAGAAATATTCCAAGCCATCCGCACGTATAAACTTGTGAATTTGTTGACAATTGGTTGCTATGCTTTACGCTCGAGCATTGACGTCAGTAACACATTGGAACACTCCAAGTGTTTAATCTGAATAGAAGAATAACATGCTGCACTCGTTCAGTGGCACGTATAGGTAAAAAAAACAACAACAAGCATTAGGAGATATACAACGCTTATTCAATAAATAGTACATCGTTAGGCTTACTCTTTGCACGGATTGTACAGCACATTGTACCCATTTAAATTTGGCCCTCAGTCAGTGAATTCTATGAACACGCATTCTTGACAGACGCTCGTTAGAAACATAAAATGAAAAGCACTTCCTTGTTTGTTCAGGAAGTTTTCTTGCATTGTAGGACTCACAAACTATTCAAACATTAAATTCATTCTAATTTATTTTAGCTCGATTGCGAAGAAAGCTCAGAGCTTATATAAACCGCTCTGAGTTCCGGGGATGGAACTCGCAACCTCTGGCGTGAGCGGTCAGCACTCTATACACCACTCTACTGTCCCGTTTATTCAAACATTCACTTGGCCACATACGTTCAATGGTAACTATATAGCTAACAGCACTCTGCACTTATTATTGCTGTTACAAAAACATGTGCACCTAACACACACTGTCTGTAAACTATTTATAGAAGAAATCGGTCACGGAAGTTGCAAATTTGATATATGCTTCGTATAGACAGGGGGTATATACCCTTTCAACTATATCAGACGACAAAATGTCTCTGTTAGCAGTATTATATAAGAATGCAAATTATTATACATGGTATACAACTTATTATACAGCTGACGTATAAAACTAAACTTTTATAAGCGCTCTATAAAATTAACTTTATATAAAACAAAACTACTATATAATGCCTCTATCATATAGAGCAAACTATATATTATACACCTACACTAACGTTTAGCTTACTTTTCACCTACTATATAAAACAAATCGTATAATATGTCTACTGTATATACAATATTATACAGCTACTATATAAAATGTATCGTACATCAATATAAAACATATCTTACTATACACGGTATATATAAACCATAGTTTACAATATATATATACTATATAAAACATATCTAACCATACAACGTATATAAAACTAACTACTATACACCGCATGTATAAAACATTGCTTAAAATACATCCACTATATAAATATATACAACTATACACCTACTATATAAAACATAATGTAACGTAACCTACTGTATCACATACCTACTATATAATATAAACACCAACTATATAAACTCTTATATTAACCATATCAATCATATTATTATATAGTAAACACCTGCTATACAATATATAACTTGCCCTACATAACACTTTGATAATGCATGTATTATGTTTACTTTTCCTAGGCTATATAAGGTGATGAATTATGCTTTTACATTTTTAATCATGTACTGAGCATAATTTAGGTCAGTCGAGATCGCACCTGACTATCAGTCCTAGGGCCGTGAGTTCAAATCCCAGCACGGCCCGGCCACAGTCTCCGAGATGATTGAGTCTCATTACCATCCGTCTTTAACCGCTGATTCAAGAACTAGTCAATCAGTCAGTCAGTCAATCCATCATTATTCATGCTATATCGGTTAATAGTGTTATCTAACGTTGTATAATGTGCATGAACGAATTACGCAGTACGAAACAGATTGTTGAGAAGGCGAACGTCACTGGGTCACCGGGTTAAGAGATAACGAAAATAAACTCGGTTAATCACAGTCGCAGGAGTCGGGGTGGCACGGTAGGGTCGGTGGGAAGGGGAGTGGGGTGACGTTCCCCATAAAATATTCAAGTTAGTGGGGGGAGGGGGCGGGTGAGAGGGAGCAGCATACAGCATTATACACTCATTTAAAAGCGACAAAACTTCAACCACATTTCTTATCCTAAATTCTCACGAGAATATAGAACTTGGTGTTTTAAAATAAAAATAAAACAATTCCACACTCTCCCTTACTTTTAGGATTGGTGCATGAGGTACCGAGTTTCAAACCTGGTGCAGATTTGCTTGTATTTTCTAAGTGTCTTGTACGAGTCTCAAGCTATTGGAGTAACTAACAACCACATTCTTATCCTGAAAAACTCACTAGATTTCAGCATTTGGCGTTTAAAAAGGGACCTACCCCCTTCAGACCCACTTCCTAATACCGGCATGAGGGTGTGTGAATGGTAACACCTCAACCCCCATCCAAAATATCAAACTTTTCCGGGGGTTGGGGTCCCTTACCACCACGTGAGGGGGGCGTAGAGGAAACCTCTCCTACACTCTCCAGTTAGTGGATAAGTGAGTTCTAACTTACCTGTTTAATGTAAAAGTACTCATATATATTTGTAAAAAATCAATAGGAATAAATACATCAGCGTGAGGGATGCATTCACTCCCCAGACAATAACTGAAACGCTCGTACGCCTTTGTAAGACATATTTAATTAACATAGCATGTTATGTGTTATGACTTACAAATTATGGAAACTAGGCTAGAACTATAGTACGAGGTAAGGATTATATAAATAGACACCGATGGCGTGATAAGCAATGAATGCACGTGCACGTGCACAAAACATGAAAGTGTTCATAAAATCAATCTTCGCAAACAGTTTAATTACTTTGTCTGCAATACTCAGATTACTTGTTATCGATTATGTCACTTGTATAAATCA
The DNA here is from genome assembly GCA_029582155.1 of Panopea generosa. Taxonomy (NCBI): domain Eukaryota; kingdom Metazoa; phylum Mollusca; class Bivalvia; order Adapedonta; family Hiatellidae; genus Panopea; species Panopea generosa. The sequence goes on from CM055895.1 coordinate 55,114,414, forward strand.
CGCTCGATATGGACAAAGATAGACCATAAACTCAGTCATTGGAATAATTGTCCTAATTATTTTAGAACATAAATTCACGTAAATGTAAGGTATCGAACAAGCGTTCCCACCCGTACGGGGTAAGTTGCTCTTACAGTAGACCACAGCCTCCACTTACTGTATATTTAGCTAGTCTGGTTCTCTGACCCAAATATGCTCGGCCTTGCCTTAGATTGGTCCCCGGTCTCATATAATGAAGGCAACGCCGAAAGCATTTTGGGTCCGATAACCACGGTAGGCTTTGCCTTTATATCTAGGCTTATGAGACCGAGGACCAGTCTTAGTAACTCTGAGACCTGAAATCAGAAAAAAAACATTTATTGGAGAAACAAGATGAAATACAACATTTTGTACTATCAAGGGCGGATAATTCAACTATTTGACCAAACAGGATTACGAACTTTATAATAAAATTTGAGATTTAAAGTCTGATTACAATCCAATCAAAACGAGAGATTCTATCTGATTATGACAAATGTTTACTATTCAAGAGCAAATAACCCAGCTGGTTGGGTCGATCTGGTGTTCGAACATATCCATTGTATGTGGTTATATACTGAACGGAACAGTTCTCCCTCCACTTTTGACTATCGTGTGAAAACTGATTTGACTAACAGTTTCAGTTAAAACATATTTCATAGCCAATAAGTATACATGAATCTAATGTTGGAAGAACTTGTGGTCCAACCCCATTTCTGTTTATATAAATAGAAATAAATTATGTTTAAACCATCAAGTATACATGTATACAGCAAATGAGTTACCAGTGGCGTAGCTGTCTTTACGCAATAACGCCCCGGCTTGCACGTATTCTTGCAAATATATCGTTATATCGAAAATGCACCCCAGAACGCATGAAATGCATTCTATAAATTTAACTTTTTTTCTGGTGGGGCACGCCCCAAGAACACCTAGAACCTGGCGGGCTTGCACATCATTTTAGCGCCAGCTACGCCACTTGTTAGACCACAAGTTCTCGCAACTTAGATTCGGTCCAACATTTCAATAATTATGAAATTGTTACAATTTCTTTCAAATGTAATAATACAGACGTTTTTGAGAAAACACAAAAAATCATCAGGTAAAATAAAACCTAAAATGTCAGGTGGCGGGTTAGCTGTTCCGTTCAGTATATATGAATATAACATGTCAATCTTTATGACAATCTGATTGAAAATAGAACTTTTATCGAATAACTAGATAAAATATCACATATTTACTATTCAATGGCAGATCTCTTAGCCAACCGTGGTTTGATTAGATGTAGAACAGACGCCATACCATCTACCCCAAGAGGAAATTGTGCATATCTTCAGGGCAGTTCAAGGGTTTATTGCAGCGGCTAGTATGTCAACTTTAATTTTTTATAAGTTTAACCTGAACTTAAACCACATTTACCCCACCCACAAAACTTTGATTTTCCGAATCCGAAATCGAGCACTGGTACTTACAAAACAACTCTCTCTCTCTCTCTCTCTCTCTCTCTCTCTCTCTCTCTCTCACACTCACTCTCTCTCTCTCCATCGCTCTCTCTAATCGTCTCCTTTCTTTTCTCTCTCTCTCTCTCTCTCTCTCTCTCTCTCTCTCTCTCTCTTGAATGTGCGTGCGTGCACATTTGTGAAATAAAATATTAGTCAACTCAACTCTATATCAATTTATGTTATTATATATGATAAGCCATATTCATGATATTTGTAAACACAATTTTAGAGAAGGGTCGTAACTAATGTTGGTATCACTTGTGGCCCGACCCGATTGCAATGTACTTGTACACATTTGGCAATAAAATGTGTTTAAATCATATCTCCCCCACCCTGCCTTATTTCCATCCTGCTCATCCGTTTCTTTACTTTTAGTTCGACATTCGCATTTACGCACCAACTCGTACACCCTCAAAAGAAAATACATTTAAACTGTATACTGTACGGAAAAGCTAACTCGCCGCTTATGTAGTTTTGATATTGTCGTCAAAATACGGAGTAGCGTTACTAAAATGTGTTTATAACATTAACAGACAATTATGTCTTCTTACATAACCTAAATGTCCTTTCTTATTCAAGTCCAAATTTCATGGACATTGCTTCGATAATCAAAGTTTTGAAAAAATACATAAATTGCCTGGTACATAAAATGTCAGGGGCGGGTTAGCTGTTTCGTTCAGTATTTATTCTGATTTTCTTTCGCGCTGTTCCAGAACGCACATTTACAAGTTATGTATATTTTGCTCAGTAAATGAACGGGTTTTATGAATGTCTTGTCTTTACATGTAAATAATTATATCAATTTTTCTGCTCCTTTGTATTTATTATGTAAACGCCATATACATGTATATCTAGATCTTACTGAAGATTATGCATGTATTCAGAAATGCTTCATTGTGGTACTCCTTACTTATTACGGATAAAATTTATTTCTAATACGAATTACAGAGTTCATGCATTGAGACAAATATCAATGCTTAAGCGCCACCTGGTGGTAACACAATGATAATGACATGATTCACGTCAAGCCGAAGACTGGATGCTTGTCTTTATCTTCGTCTTGTCGTACTTTTTTATCAAGAGAGAGAGAGAGAGAGAGAGTAATATATAAGATCTGAGGTGAACTTTGCAATAAATCTAAAATATATCTGTATGAACTTCTGAATAAAAAGATAGAAAAATGAGTAGTAAAAATGTTTTTGCTTAGTAAAAGTCATCGTGTAGGGTCCGATCCTTCGCCGCGGCTATATATTGTTTCCTTGAGCAAGACACGTCGCCCCCACTCCTGCCTCCCCCTTACCCCCTCCCCCCAACCCACTCCCCCTCCCCCCCCCCCCCCCCCCCCCCCCCCCCCCCCCTATGCTTAGTACTGGCTCTACCCAGGAAGACTTGGAGCGTGATGTGTCTAAAGTTGTAATAACTTGTTTCACAATCGAAGTTAAATAAATAAATTTACACTAATCGAGTACATTTGCAGCAAATTTTGCGCAAAACATCACTTGTTTTTTTTGTTTTAATGTAATTTAACTGTTTACAGAAGCAAGTCATGAAATATCACAGTGCCTTCGACCTGTGTGTAATTCTATAATGGAGTTACAGGAAAATCACATATTTACTTTGAATTGGATATTTAAAACCATTTCATTATAGGCAATAAAACAATGTTTAAAAAAACAACAGTGTTAATTTAAACCCATTTCATTTTGAAATAAAATATATTTAAACTAACAATGTTTTTTGTGTGAAAAGGATGTGCGTCATCATGACGGCCAAAAACTGACAAATCGTGATGCTTACAAGTTTAGATAGATTATTTCTAGTATTTGATTTCGTGAAAATAAATTGATAATTAAGATTCATAGTGGTGGTGTATCAACTTTTTTTATTTGGTTAAGTGCTTCTGAAAAAATACATGTTTTTAAAGCAAGTGACTAATGGAGGAATGTTACACAATAAAGTGTTATGGAAAATTAATTCTTCTTTAATGAGGTTTAACGCCATTTTAAAACACATTTTCGGTTATATATAGCATATCCAGTTTTACTGGTGGAGGAACTCGGAATGAATCTGAGTAGAATTGCCGTCTTTCCGCAAGTAACTGGAAAACTTTCTCATATAAATTGTTTGAAGCGAGCGGAACTCGAACCCAGCTTTAGCGGCGAGAAGTAAATTATCTTGAGACGGCGCCTTAGACCACTCGGCCGCTTTCTGTAAAGAAATAATGGCGTATAGTTTAGACGTTACGTCAGATGTTGGCGTACATTGCAAAAAAGCTCGTACTTGTCAATTTTAAAATATCGTCATTTATCGAAAAAAAAATAATCGAAATTGTAAATATATACCATCACATTCAGTTATTTTTACTCTTTTTAAACACAAAATAAAAATAATATTATTTAAGATATATGTTGTTATTATAAGCAAAAGAATGTCATGAAACGTCAAAACTGTCGCCGTAAGATGTAACAAAAAAGTAAATCCGATGATGAATGACGCATGAATAATGATTCCGTGATATGATTTCTCGCCTAAAATCCGTTATATGACGTGCTGTCGAGAGTTCTAAGTGACATAACAATTTCAAATCGGAACTCAGTACAGGTGATAAACAAGAAGCGAAAGACACGATATAGAAAAAACGTAAGTTTTTTTATTCTTTCATGAACTCGCTATGTAAAAGTCGTATTTAACATGTCTTCTGTATATTCTTTTTACTCTGTTTTCTCAATAAAAAGAGTTCTTTATATTACTCTAATGAAAATCTATTTTAGAGAAATAAAAGAATGAAGTTTCTATCTATATCAAGTGAAATTAAATGTTTAGCTGCGATGTAACATCTATAAAATAATTGAAAAATATTCTTTTTTAACTAAGTTTGTCGTATTTTTTACAGTTTCTCACTGTTGTTAATTGTTAATTTATATACCGGTTTTAAAGTTCTATTTTTTGTTGTTGAAGAAGATGCTCATATATACAACGTATGCCGTCCGATATGATTTTGGTGTTATCTATGTCTAGCTATAATGTAACGTTGTAAAATCAAGTAGCGTTAACATCATTTTCGACGGGCATTTAAAGTGGAATTATTAGAGATCATTGTTTATTTCGTCGATAGTATTATTTCGCAATATCAATGTTTTAATCTAGTCTGTCTTTTACATACTATTTTACCATACCATACAATGATTCAATTAGTCAATCAATCAATCAATCAATCAATCAATCAATCAATCAATCAATCAGTCAACCAATCAATCCATATATTGAATATTCTTATTTGGCTGTATTTTAACGATATTATTATCAAACGAGGTTAATTTTCATATGGCGTTTGCTTCAGCCTCCGAAAACTTGAGACTAAATTTTATAAAGAGAGGAAAAGATGAAAGAGAACTTGAAGAACGTAACCTTAATTGTAACCATAAACGTGAGAACGTGTATTACACGTCAAAAAGAAAATTGAGAGAATACGTAGCAACTCTTCATAGATCCGATACAGAAACTTTAGAGAATACTTAACTCCGATACGTACGTGTCAGGGAAAACCGGACACACATAAATTTATTTAAAAAAACGGAAAGCATTCGTCTATGGGGTTGCAGTATGTTACATAAGCACGACGGTGAAACACGGCGATTAGAAGACCGTTAAAATTTAATCAAACGGCCGTTTGAAACGGGTTGTTGTTATATGAAATGCTTTTTACACATAATGTATGAAAATGCATGAAATTAAAAAAGAAGTAAAAATAAGAAACAGTATCCTATTCAATAAAGGTTTCTTGTAATATAAAACAATGTTTTGTTATTTCTATATACGTTAATAGGCGAAAATAGTGACTGATAAGTAGCGTACGCCAACATCTGACGCAACGTCATTACGGTTTTCTTCTGGATAAAATTCGCGTTGTATGAAACGCAATGCAATTACTCTTAACAGACGAAATAATAAACATTTGAAATTTTATTTTGAGCTTTAAAATACTTTAGTACGCAGTATTTAAGCATGTGAAAACAAAACATCGTTAAATATGATAAATTTGATAGAAAGTTAATTTCGTGACATCACAGCTATGGAAAATATGCCCGTTATTTCCCCCCAAAACGAGGCTTATTGATGGCTTGGAGTAAAAGAAGTGCAAACATGTTTTGAAATGAAACATTTATAATAAAAACAATCAGCATTCAGACGAATAGTCGTCAATATTCCTAAAGTAGAATTAGGAAGTCTACTGCCATCTATAGGTCTATATTGGAAAATTTACACAATTAAAAACCTAAATGCACTCAAATATCATGTTTAACTTTTCAAACCTAGAAAGGTCGATATACGAAGATAGCCGGTACAGTGCAAACTTGTCAAAAACTATGCCTAAACAAGTTAGAGGTTATCTGAATACAATGTCAGCAACCGGGTGAACCTGTCCAGCATAAGACGTGATTGACACATTTAACCTTTGAAAAGTAAACATTAATACACGTGGCATATTTATGTGTTTGTTGATTTAAACATGTCTTGTCAGGACATTTAATGTGTTTGTTTTGTTTTGAAGTAAACAACGATTTAACATAACCAAATACTAGTAGTTTATAAAACATTTGAAGAAGTAACGCATTCTGGCAATTGAATTTTTTGGCTTATTGTCCATCCTCAAGGAAAAATGGGTATATGCTCTATAGATCTTACCTCAAAGAAACAAATAATTTGAGAATAAAATTATTATGTTTAATTAAACTATTATTATTGAAATAGTATTCATTGATATGGGGTTTTAACATGGGGTTTTATTAAATTGTCAAGAAATGCGAACCATACCAAAACATGTTGGTACACAGTGTAAAGACTGCTCGTGCTTTATTTGAATGTTTGAGCATATTTTTGAACTAACCAACATGACAATGTGATACAAAAAAATCATAAATTTGTTTAACATCGCAAGGAATACTGGTATGTCTGTGATTGTTAATGCTTAAATATCCAGAATTTTGTTTGTAACACCATATGTGGCGGAGACTAGAGATACAGGAAGGAAAACGTCACATCAGCAATTTACCCCGTATGCGGCGGAGACTAGAGATATAGGACGGAAAACGTTTCATTAGCAAGTTACCCCATATGCGGCGGAGACTAGATATATAGGACGGAAAAAGTTACAACAGCAAGTAACGCCATATGTGGCGGAGACTAGAGATATAAGACGGTACCCAATATGCGGTGGAGACTAGATATATAGGACGGAAAAAGTTACATCAGCAAGTTACCCACATACTAGACTATTTCAGACATTTCCCAAGAGTTATCCGATAATTGCCCATGCGTATTTCGATGATATTGGAGATGACTCCAATTGCTTCCCTTAGACCGTGATAAAACAAACAGGTATCGTTCCGCTCTGACACTAAGATCAAGTAGGCGTGACGTGTTATATGCCCTCGGGATATATCTATTCGTTTTGATAAGCAAGTTTTGGTGATTTTGATGTGTAGTATAAAAAAGAAATTAATGAATTTTACTTAGCAACGCTAAAATCATTTGATTAAACTTAATGTGCAAAATTATAACATAGATTAATGATTTTAATTACAAATTTCAATATACTTTGATAAAGTTTATTTTATTATCAGTCAACAGATAAAGATTGATTATTTTGTGTTACTGTTATTTATCAGTTTAGTTTAAATCTATTTATTTTACTTCGATTGTGAAACAATTTCTTTCAACTTAGGCAAATCACGCTTGAAGTCTTCCTGATTAGAACCAGTACTAAGCATATGCGGAAAAGTGTCATGCTAAAGGACACCACACATAGCCTTGGCGGAGGATCGAACCCACGACCCTCCGATCATGGGTTCGGTGCTCTACAACTTGACCTCGCGCTCCACACGAATTTATCACGGTTATTAGATTATATAAACTTATATTTGAAGAGACAGAATGACAATAAAATATAATGTCGTAAATCAATCATCACAGAAACTGGCGCCGTCGGGGATTCGAATTCTCGATCCGAGGGTCGATAGTCGGACGCATTAATGTCTTAGTTAACGGGACAAGTGATGCGTTTTTAATAAAGCCTAAAACGGTATTTGACCAAAATCCGTTTTTAACAACTTCTTTAAAGTACCTCGTGTTATAATACCATAAGATAATATTGTTACAACAGATTAATATTTTTCGCATACCACTTTGATATACAGTACAACTTCGTTGGCTCGAACACGGATGGCTTGAACACCACGCATGACTCGAACCACTTATCTGGTCCCGGTCAAAATACTATTTAAATTATATTATTCTACCTCCGATGGCTAGAACACCGAGTCGAACTAGAAATTAGGTCCAGCCACATATTTACCTGTATTTTGACACTCTTTGTTCGAACTATTTTGTTCAGTCCCGTCGGGTTCGATCCATCGAAGTTCTACTGTATTCATCTTTATATACTTGGAATAAGTTCTATCATTCCGATTTCATTCAACCATTTACAAGAGTTATGCACTTTTTTTCAACACAGGAACAAAAATAATCGTAGCATATGCTATGGTAATGTAACTTTACATAATAAGTATATATATATTTCAGAAATAGTTTTAAGTGAAAATTGCAGCTTATTTTTAGTAAGCTAATCAATGTGAATAGCTGATGTATTACGCAGCAGTTTTACAAATCTCTTTGCTTTGATTTGTAATACTGCGATTATATAAAGCTTTATATTCCTTCTAGTGTTTCATGTTTAACAAAGTAAACACTAAAACATGCACAAAATATTTCATACAGATCATGTCATGTCAGTACTCTATTGAAACACGCGATATGTTTTAAAATAGATATTTCATATCAATATCAAGACTTCCCTAACTGCAGTAAAGTACAAGGTTAATGTGACATACACAGAAACGCTTTGCATAACAATACAATGTGTCCTGGAGGTGTTTTATCCGTCACCCATGAAATATAATTACTCAATTACATTCTGGCTTATCGCATTGTTTGCTCTGTTTTTTTTGTACAAGGATTATGAGATTTGAATATTATTTCACTGATCTTAGGAAAACGTTAAATTTAAAAATTCTGTAATATTTATAAACATTTGATAATGGATTATCTTAACTAACTTGTTTTAAAAGTGAATTACATGATATCTATGCGATTAATTAGAAACGAAAATAAACATGCACTAAATGAAACATGTTTGCAGTTAAAATATTTATTTCGGATTATCAAACTTTAGGAAGTATTCTCAGTACCATTATATTTCTTTAAAAAAATATATTTTCGTGCCGCAAAACACCATTCATTTCATTGGTATTATCTTTCTTTTCGTCTCATCTACACATCATATAACAAAACATAAATTATACATGAACCTTTAAACTTGTGCATAGTCATTCTAAAAGAATTATAAGAGATATTTTAAAACATAAATTATAAATATTAATACAAAGCACATTTTTTTTTATATGATAAAGCTCCATGTAAAATATTGCTAATCTTTATACTAAAATCTGCAACAAACTAAGTTTTTAATTAAAAAGATGAAGAAGAAAAAGAGCACTATTGCACATATTTAAAAATATCTTTAAAAAAAATGGTTATCGTTTTTGATCAGATCATTTGAGAACTGATTAGCAATATGTTCATATATGTGGAGATTTTTTTTAATTGAGTAATTCAAAACAATGATATGCTAATTATGCTGTACTAACATTATTATCAACCAATTACATTATTAAATCTCTTTATTCAATTAACATGCCTTGAGTAATGTATTATTGTTATCTAATCACTGGTTTTGATATTTAAGAATCAAGTGATATAAATAAATTGAATATTCCAATTATACATACTCTTTAATCAATTTTCTTTCTAAGTCCACTGAATTATTTCAAAACAAAGACATTAAAACATAAATTTGTGCGAAAAAAATAAACCATTAAATAATGTTTTAGATACAAAAGCAATGTACTTGAATTTGAAGTTTTTTGAAGGTTCTTTAGTTAAAATGAAAAATGAAATTAAAAAAAAATCTATGCTTTAGACTATAAATAGAATACATAATAAACACACACACTTTAAACTTCACATAACTTGCAATATCACCATGTGTTTATAAATATTTCGATGCTGAAAAACATTTGCATTGCATATAGCCGGCTGATTTAGCGACATACATGCTGTATTTAATTGGGTACAATAATACGCTGTACATTAGGCACACAGAAAATAAATCCGAATTACATTTTATCTCATTTTCAAATCAAAATGGAAGCAAGATGCAATTATCATATTTTTTATATCTATATATCATCGTAAAGAGAATTTTATTTGCAATAAACGTATACGTTGTATTAGGTTGGCAAATAATCACAACTCAGGTTTATAAGACCTTAAAAATTACCGAAAACGTGTTTTGAGTAATTTTTATATAGAACATATAAGGACCATATATGCTGTTATAAAACTAAAAAAGGAAGCAAGAAAACGTTAACATATTTTAATTTTTATTTTATCATAATAAAGGTTGTATTTTTAACTAAATGACCAGACGTTGTAATAGGTTGGTTATTTAATATTGAAACAGTTATAACGATATAATTAAATTTCTCCTATATGTTTCTATGTAAACCAAATATCACGGTTTAACCAGGTAAGTGATAAAAACGGTCGATATCAAGGGGGATAACTTCTCTCGATAATCCAGTGAAATGTCTGAAATAGTCCCACATGCATATGTGGCGGAGACTAGAGATATAAGACGGAAAACGTCACATCAGCAAGTAACGCCATATGTGGCGGAGACTAGAGATATAGGACGGAAAACGTCACATCAGCAAGTAACGCCATATGTGGCAGACACTAGAGATATAAGACGGACAACGTTACAACAGCAAGTAACGCCATATGTGGTGGATACTAGAGATATAGGACGAAAAACGTCACATCAGCAAGTAACGCCATATGTGGCAGACACTAGAGATATAAGACGGACAACGTTACAACAGCAAGTAACGCCATATGTGGTGGATACTAGATATATAAGACGGAAAACGTCACATCAGCAAGTAACGCCGGAAAACGTCACATCAGCAAGTAACGCCATATGTGGCAGAGACTAGTTGATAAGAGGGGTCATCAAGTTAAGAAATATTTTTATGTAACTAACTGGGTTAACCTTACCTGTACAATCTGATTGTGGCGGAGACTAGAGCAATATAAGACGGAAAACGTCACATCAGCCAGTAACGCCATATGTGGCGGATACTAAATATATAAGACGGAAAACGTCACATCAGCAAATAACGCCGGAAAACGTCACATCAGCAAGTAACGCCATATGTGGCGGAGACTAGTTGATAAGAGGGGTCATCAAGTTAAGAAATATTTCTTATTTAACTAACTGGGTTAACCTTACCTGCACAATCTGATTGTGGCGGAGACTAGAGCAATATAAGACGGAAAACGTCACATCAGCATGAAACGCCATATGTGGTTGAGACTAGAGCGATACAAGACGGAAACCGTCATATCAGCAAGTAACGCCGGGAAACGTCACATTAGCAAGTAACGCTATATGTAGCGGAGACTAGAGCGATATAAGACGGAAAACGTCACATCAGCATGTAACACCATATGTGGCGGAGACTAGATCGTTATAAGATGTAAAACGTCACATCAGCAGTAACATCATATGTGGCGGAGACTAGCGATATAAGACGGAACACGTTACATCAGAAGTTACCCCATATGAAATATGGGTCCGCCACGTGGCAACGTCTTGTTGTTTTATCTGTGCCAAATGTTTTACAATGACAGTGATGTATGGGCGAATGTCTAGTTGATAAGAGGGGTCATCATCAAGTTAAAAAATATTTCTTACTTAACTGGGTTAACCTTACCTGTACAATCTGATTGTAGCGGAGACTAGAGAGATATAAAATGGAAAACGTCACATCAGCATGTAACGCCATATGTGGCGGAGACTAGAGCGATATAAGACGGAAAACGTTAGATCAGCAAGTAACGCCGGAAAACGTCACATTAGCAAGTAACGCCATATGTGGCGGAGACTAGAGCGATATAAGACGAAAAACGTCACATCAGCATGTAACGCCGTATGTGGCGGAGACTAGAGCGATATAAGACGTAAAACGTCACATCAGCAAGTAACACCATATGTGGCGAAGATTAGAGATATAAAACGGAAAATATCACATCAGCAAGTAACCCCATATGTGGCGGAGACTAGAGTGATATAAGACGTAAAACGTCACATCAGCAAGTAACACCATATGTGGCGAAGACTAGAGATATAAAACGGAAAATATCACATCAGCAAGTAACCCCATATGTGGCGGAGACTAGAGATATAAGACGGAAAACGTTACCCCATATGAAATATGGGTCCGCCACGTGGCAACATAATCGCCTTGTTGCTTTTTCGGTGCAAATTTTTTTACAATGACAGTGATGTACTGGTCGTTAAATTTGGGCGAATGTCTAGTTGATAAGAGGGGTCATCATCAATTTAAGAAATATTTCTTATTTAACTAACTGGGTTAACCTTACCTGTACAATCTGATTGTAAGGCTATATGCCTAAATATAGTGATTAAAAAAATGCAGTGTATGTTGATAAAGTCCACATGTGCCTCGATAATGGGGCGTGCATTTATAACAGGTGACTTAATCAATTGTAGAGTGAGTTGACATCGTTTATTTTAAAGCACGTGAGTTCCATGATTTTGAAGCACGTGAAAATGTTCATGAGTTCCGCGATTTTGAAGCACGTGGAAATGTTCATGAGCTCCTTCAATTTGAAGCATGTGGAAATATTCATGAGTTTTGTGATTTTGAAGCACGTGAAAATGTTCATGAGTTTCTTAATTTTGAAGCACGTGGAAATGTTCACGATTTCCGTAATTTTGAAGCATGAGGATATTTTCATGAGTTTTGTGATTTTAAAGCACGTGGAAATGTTCATGAGTTTTATGATTTTGAAGCTTGTGGAAATGTTCATTAGTTTCGTGATTTTAAAGCACGCGGAAATGTTCATGAGTTCCGTCATTTTAAAGCATGTTGAAATGTTCACGAGTGTCTTGATTTTGAAGCATGTGGAAATGTTCATGAGTTCTGTCATTTTGAAGCATGTGGAAATATTCATGAGTTCCTTGAATTTAAATCATGTGGAAATGTTCATAGTTTTGTGATTTTGAAGCCTGTTGAAATGTTCATGAGTTTTGTCATTTTGAAGCATGTGGAAATGTTCATGAATTTTGTGATTTTGAAGCATGTGGAAATGTTTACGAGTTCCGTGATTTTGAAGCATGTGGACATTTTCATGAGTTCCGTGATTTTGAAGCAAGTGGAAATGTTCAAGAGTTCCGTGATTTTGAAGCATGTGGAAATTTTCATGAGTTTTGTGATTTTAAAGCACATGGAAATGTTCATGAGTTTTGTGTTTTTGAAACATGTGGAAATTTTCATAAGTTTTGAGATTTTAAAGCACGTGGAAATTTTCATGAGTTTTGTGTTTTTGAAACATGTGGAAATTTTCATAAGTTTTGAGATTTTAAAGCACGTGGAAATGTTCATGAGTTTTGTTTATTTTGAAGCATGTGGAAATGTTCATGAGTTTCGTGATTTTGAAGCACGTGGAAATGTTCATGAGTTCCGTGATCTTGAAGCACGTGGAAATGTTCATGAGTTCCATGATTTTGTAGCAGGTGGACATTTTCATGAGTTCCGTGATTTTGAAGCACGTGGAAATGTTCATGAGTTCCGTCATTTTGAAGAATGAGGAAATGCTCATAAATTCCTTCATTTTGAAGCATGTGGACATTTTCATGAGTTTCGTGATTTTGAAGCAGGTGAAAATGTTTACCAGTTCCGTGATTTTGAAACATGTGGCAATGTTCATGAGTTCCATCATTTTGAAGCACGTAAAAATGTTCATGAGTACCATGATTTTTAGCAGATGGAAATGTTAATGAATTCCGTCATTTTGAAGAATGTGGAAATGCTCATAAATTCCTTCATTTTGAAGCATGTTGGCATTTTCATGAGTTCCGTGATTTTGAAACATGTGGAAATTTTCATGAGTTCCGTCATTTTGAAGCACGTGGAAATGTTCATGAGTTCCATGATTTTGAAGTTTTGAGATTTTAAAGCAAATGGAAATGTTCATGAGTTTTTTTTATTTTGAAGCATGTGGAAATGTTCATGAGTTTCGTGATTTTGAAGCACGTGGAAATGTTCATGAGTTCCATGATTTTGAAGCACGTGGAAATGTTCATGAGTTCGATGATTTTGTAGCAGGTGAACAATTTCATGATTTCCGTGATTTGAAGCATGTGGAAATGTTCATGAATTCCATGATTTTAAAACATGTGGACATATTCATGAGTTCTGTGATTTTGAAGCACGTGGAAATGTTCATGAGTTCCGTCATTTTGAAGAATGTGGAAATGTTCATAAATTCCTTCATTTTGAAGCATGTGGACATTTTCATGAGTTTCGTGATTTTGAAGCACATGGAAATGTTCACGAGTTCCGTGATTTTGAAGCATGTGGAAATTTTCATGAGTTTTGTGATTTTAAAGCACATAGAAATGTTCATGAGTTTCGTGATTTTGAAGCATGCGGAAATGTTCATGAGTTCCGTGATTTTGAAGCACGTGGAAATGCTCGAAAATTCCTTCATTTTGAAGCATGTGGACATTTTCATGAGTTCCGTGATTTTGAAGCACATGGAAATGTTCATAAGTTCCGTGATTTTGAAGCACATGGAAATGTTCACGAGTTCCGTGATTTTGAAGCATGTGGAAATTTTCATGTGTTTTGTGATTTTAAGCACATGGAAATGTTCATGAGTTTCGTGATTTTGATGCACGCGGAAATTTTCATGAGTTCCGTCATTTTGAAGCAAGTGGAAATGTTCATGAGTTCCATGATTTTGTAGCAGGCAGACATTTTTATGATTTCCGTGATTTGAAGCATGTGGACATGTTCATAAAAGCTGTGATCTTAAAGCACGTGGAAATGTTCATGAGTTTCATGATTTTGAAGCATGTGGAAATTTTAATGAGTTCCGTCATTTTAAAGCATGTCAAAATGTTCATGAGTTTTGTGGTTTTAAAGCACGTGTAAATGTTCATGAGTTCCGTTATTTTGAAGAATGTGGAAATGTTCATGAGTTCCGTCATATTGAATCACGTGGAAATGTTCATGCGTTCCATGGTTTTAAAGCACGTCGAAATGTTCATGATTTCCGTGATTTGAAGCATGTGGAAATGTTCATGAATTCCATGATTTTAAAACATGTGGACATATTCATGAGTTCTGTGATTTTGAAGCACGTGGAAATGTTCATGAGTTCCGTCATTTTGAAGAATGTGGAAATGTTCATAAATTCCTTCATTTTGAAGCATGTGGACATTTTCATGAGTTTCGTGATTTTGAAGCACATGGAAATGTTCACGAGTTCCGTGATTTTGAAGCATGTGGAAATTTTCATGAGTTTTGTGATTTTAAAGCACATAGAAATGTTCATGAGTTTCGTGATTTTGAAGCATGTGGAAATGTTCATGAGTTCCGTGATTTTGAAGCACGTGGAAATGCTCGAAAATTCCTTCATTTTGAAGCATGTGGACATTTTCATGAGTTCCGTGATTTTGAAGCACATGGAAATGTTCATAAGTTCCGTGATTTTGAAGCACATGGAAATGTTCACGAGTTCCATGATTTTGAATCATGTTGAAATGTTCATGAGTTCCGTGATTTTGAAGCATGTGGAAATTTTCATGTGTTTTGTGATTTTAAGCACATGGAAATGTTCATGAGTTTCGTGATTTTGATGCACGCGGAAATTTTCATGAGTTCCGTCATTTTGAAGCAAGTGGAAATGTTCATGAGTTCCATGATTTTGTAGCAGGCAGACATTTTTATGATTTCCGTGATTTGAAGCATGTGGACATGTTCATAAAAGCTGTGATCTTAAAGCACGTGGAAATGTTCATGAGTTTCATGATTTTGAAGCATGTGGAAATTTTAATGAGTTCCGTCATTTTAAAGCATGTCAAAATGTTCATGAGTTTTGTGGTTTTAAAGCACGTGTAAATGTTCATGAGTTCCGTTATTTTGAAGAATGTGGAAATGTTCATGAGTTCCGTCATATTGAATCACGTGGAAATGTTCATGCGTTCCATGGTTTTAAAGCACGTCGAAATGTTCATGAGTTCCGTGATTTTAAAGCACGTCGAAATGTTCATGCGTTCCGTCATTTTGAAGCATGTGGAAATATTCACGCGTTCAATGATTTTAACGCACGTGGAAATGTTCATGAGTTCCGTGATTTTGAAGCATGTGGAAATGTTCACAAGTTCCGTGATTTTAAAGCATGTGGAAATTTTCATGGGTTTAGCGATTTTGAAGCATGAGGAAATGTTCATGAGTTCCATCATTTTGAAGCACGTGGAAATGTTCATGAGTTCCATGATTTTGAAGCATGTGGAAATGTTCACAAGTTCTGTGATTTTAAAGCACATGGACATGTTCACGAGTTCCATGATTTTGAAGCATGTTGAAATGTTCATGAGTTCCGTGATTTTGAAGCACGTGGAAATGTTCATGAGTTCCGTGATTTTGAAGCATGTAAAAATTTTCATGAGTTCAGTGATATAAAACACGTGGAAATGTTCATGTATTCCATGATTTTGTAGCACGTGTACATGTTAATGCTTTTTGTGATTTCGAAGTCCATTGAAATGTTCATGAGTTAAGTGAGTTTAAAGCACGTGGAATAGTTCATGAGTTCCATGATTTTAAATGCATGTGGAAATGTTCTTGAGTTTCGTGATTTTGAAGCACGCGGAAAAGTTCATGAGTTCCGTCATTTTGAAGCACGTGGAAATGTTCATGAGTTCCATGATTTTGTAGCAGGCGGACATTTTCATGATGTCCGTGATTTGAAGCATGTGGAAATGTTCATGAATTCAATGATTTTAAAGCATGTGGACATGTTCATGAATTCCTCGAGTTCAGTAATCAATGAAATTCATAATTTTATTAAATATGGTTCCTGCTGGTTATCAAATGAGTCGTTCAATGGCGGTGGTTGATAATAAACTCGGTTAAAATAAAGTGTTGACCCTTTGTATATCCCTGCCATTTATCGGGAGGGCCAAACAGAGTAGCCCGTGTCCATCCGTCCGTACGTCACATTTTTTGACAGCTCTACTTCACCTAAACTTCTCAACCGATTTTCACCAAACTTGCTTGCGAATATTGCTATGATATCTAATTACGCATATCGTCATTGTGTTACGGTTCATCGACTCTGGTTCAAAGTTATGGCCAATTATTTATTGTTAATGGTAAATCACTTACTTGTCAGCTATATTTCTTCTCAACAGATTTTGACCAAACGCATAAGTATGAAATCTTGTTGAGCATATCATCGTCGGGTTCACTAACGCCTAAATCAGGGTACCCAGATCGCATTCCAAAGCATGCATTACAGCAAGGCATTATATAGATCTATAGATCCTTAATTACAGTAGGCCACTTAATTATCTATTAAAGCATCAATAAAATAACCATTAATTATGCGGGGTTATAGCAAACATGTAAGTGATTATAGATCTACAGCCGGTTTGCGAATATAATTAAATCAAATAAATTTTATTTCACGTCGGCATGATATAGATCTATAACAGTACAACATAAGCTACATATAAAGCTTTTGAACCGATGATACTCTATAAGGTATCATAAAAAAAAATTACTTGTGCGATGTGCACATAACTAACCTATAATTCATTGTATTAAAAGAAAACATAAAAAATCTCTTTTCAATCATTTGCTTAAAAAATATCTTTCCGCTAGTAAAATACTCTTCAGCGAAGAGATATTCAGATTAAAAAATCTGAACGACAAAATTTAATACAGTTGCATTGAATAAGCCATTATATTGATGATGGTATGTTATTTTGTTATAAACATCGAAAATGATTATTAAACGATAGGTAACATCAGTCATTTTCAATGTAATATTGTTAATGTATCAACGACCATAAAAAATAAAATGTCATGTGTTTTCGCGATAAAATATATTTTTTGTTCATTTTGTCATAAGCATTATACTATGTATAGTTGTACTGTAAGAATGCAGCATTCACCAAATTGTCTTATGAGACTATCATTGAGTTAAATGTTTTAAGCCATCAAGTGATAGATGGATGGGTTGGAATGAACTTCCTCAATGAGTCATTGAAAATGTGACTAAATCTTAAATTTCAATAGAATAGTAAGTGTGAATATAACTTGTTATAATCATGACAAGTTCAATTAATATGCTTCTCTGCTGTCTACATAAGTGGGGGAGTGGTATAGCAGATAGAGTGTTGGTCACACAGATTCGATCTCCAGCTTGACCCGATGCCTTGCAAAAAGTAACAGACAGTACTGGCTCTACCCAGGAAGTGGACTCAAGAGTGGTTCATATAAGCTCTGAACTTTCTTTGCAATCAAGCTTAGTAAAAGACCATCCTTAGAAAAAATGTTTGTTTGCCATGCTCAAACCCAGTATTTTTCATATAAGTTGGAGGTAGCATTTTTTGTTTGCCAGATTTATTTTTGGGTAGTCATTTTTAATAAAAATGGACAGAAATCATGAAAAAAAAATTCAAACTCTTTGAAAATCAATAACAAGGACATGTATAGAAGGATAGAAAACTTGCATCTCCTGACTAAATGTTGATGAAATAGTACACAAAGGATTAACACTTTACAAATTAATCGTTCATAGCTCCTAGGACTTGTTTAGAAGGATAGGAAATTGCATCTCCTGACTAAATGTTGATAAAACAGCACACAAAGGATTCATATATAAATTGTTTATAACTCATCTTAACATAACCTGTAAGTTGTATATAGTCTTAGATCTTTAATACATGTTTTGATCATGCAAAATGATCTTGAACTAAAGATATTGAGGTTTGAAGGAAAATTTCTCATTTATTTATCGTTATTTTAGCTGCAGTATACAAATTTTGTAATCAGATTCACTTCAACAATTTTAAACACAAATTGTTGGGAATGGTATTGTTTTGATGAGAATTTCATTCTGCAATATAAAAATTTTGATTTGTGTTCCTGAGGTGAATAGAAGTTAAGAATTGAAAACGAGATATTGCAAGATTTTACGTGAATATGTGAGTGTTCACAAACTCCCAATCAGTTGCATTTCCTTCTCTATATAGTTCCTTGATAATTTATATAGGCAACTGATTTCTTCTACTTAAACTGCAAGATGTATATAATCTTAGATGATTAAACATGTTTGATCACATAAATCATCTTGAATTAAAGATATTGAGGTTTGTAGGAAAATTTATCATAAGTTGTCGTTATTTTAGCTGCAGTGTACAAATTTTGTTATCATAAGTACTTCAACAAATTTAAGCACAAATTTCTGGGAATGGTATTATTTTTACAGGAATTTCATTCTGCAATGTAAGAATTTTGATTTGTGTCCAGAAATGAATGGAAGTTAAGATAATTGAAAATGAGATTTTGCGGATTACGCAAGTGTCACAAAATCTCATTTTCAATTATCTTTCCGTCTCTATATAATTCCTTGCCAATAAAAAAATTTCGGTAGCTACAATTTTAAGTGAGTAGGTATGAACACGGCAAACAAATATTTTTTTAAGGACTGCCTAATCTTAAACCAATATTGAAAGGAAACGAGACAACAACCACTTACAGTATACCTTCACAAATACAATTTTAGTATTCATCATGGATTTATATAGAAAGACAGGAAACTTGCATATCTCTACTAATTGTTGATAAAATTGCATGGCAGAATAAATAATTTGGCAAATTAATCATTCAATTTTTACAGGCATCTGATTTCTTTTACATAAAATGATCTTGAATTTAAAATATTGCAGTTTGAAGTAAAATTTCAAGTACTTTACTTGATTTTTCAGTTGCAATATACAAATTTTGTATGTGTGATGTTTTTGTAGAGACCACATTAAAATAATAATTTTAATGAATATTATAACTTTGGATTGAGAGAAAAATATACTATTTGCCATTGGAATGGGGCAGAATAACGGTCCCAAATAGGCCTGTGGCTACTAGTCGTACATTAATGAAGCTCCACATGTAATTTTACTACTATTAAAAGGACTCAAGGGGACAAGTCGGATAATTCTGATTTGATTTTATGTAGAATTTTTGCCACGTTTATAAATAGAAAGTTTAGTTCAAAAGTTTTATAGCAACCTCATATCTCAGTAACTACTAGTCATACATCAAAGAATATTCAAGTTGTCTTCATTCTCATTAAGGGTACAAGGGAGATAACTGTGTTTTAGTTTATACAAATTTATGTAAGCTCGATTGCAATGAAAGATCAGAGCTTATATGAACCACTCTCGAGTCCGTTTCCTGGGTAGAACCAGCACTTAGTGTTGTTGTTGTTTGAGAGGCATCAGGTCATGTTGGGGATCGAACTGGCAACCCCTGGCATGAGAGGCCAACACTCTATCCACTGTGTTTTTGGCAGAAATATTGACACTATTGTAATTAGAAAATTTTAATATGATAAAAATATTTCAGAAAACTCATATCTCAGAATCAACTGATGGAATTTAATTGAAAATTAATTGTTATGTTTCAGTATTAAATTAAAATCTTACAGGAAAAAGTGCTTTAATCTCTGCTAGTATTTTTTTGTTCGAATGATATTCCTTTTTATTTAAAAACAAAATAGGTAAGCATGCACCATATTGTTGTCCTATTTCAGTTATCTAATAGTTATTGTTGATTTTTTGGACCAGGCTGGAAAAGGTTTAAGGTGCTGCTGTCCTTTGACAACTATTGTTCAATCTTGACTTGAAATTTGTTTAATACAGTAAATGCTCCCCAAGCGATTTTGGGCATCATATCAGTAATTAAATGTATACAAAATTGGATCGTTATTTCAGATTGATTTTCAGCTAAATTATAATGATGCAAACCTTGCTTTAATATCAAATGACAAAATACTTGGGATTCATGTTGATAACAACCTAACCGGGTCTAACCATATTGATAAAATATGTAAGAAGATTCATACCAATATATGGCTTCTTTCAAGAATAAAAGAATACCTTTCATCAAGTAACTGTGTTCAATATTATAAATCTTAGTATTTCTTCTTCAAAAAAGATTTTGTAAGATTATTTTAGACTATAATAATGAAGATTTCATAAAATATATGGAAGAATTGAAAATCTTATCTATTTATAAAGGAGTTTTTCTAAGAAAGCAAAATTCATGTACAAAATTTAACACCAGTATACATAAATCAAAAGTTTAAGCCAAGAGGCCAAAATGACAATTTACCGGCACTACGACACATTTCACCAAAGGATTTTGTTACGCCTGGACCATATAAAGAAATATTTAATTAGAGCCTAAGTTATTCAGGTCCTATCATTTGGAATAATCTTCCAAATCACCTGAAACAATTAGATTCTCTTAATTCATTTCAGAATAATTGTGTCAAATGGATGAAATGGAATAAGTTAACATCTAATTACTAAAATAACTTGTTTTATCCTGTTCAACTTACAAATGAGCAAGAACTTACAGTGAACGTATGTATGTGTTTATGTTTGTGTTTTTGTGAGTGCTGGTATATGTGTGTGAGTGTGTGCATGTATGTGTTTATATTTGTGTGTTTGTGAGTGCTGGCATATGTTTGTGAGTGTGTGCATGTATGTGTTTATATTTGTGTGTTTGTGAGTGCTGGCATATGTTTGTGAGTGTGTGCATGTACGTGTTAATGTTTGTGTGTTTGTGAGTGCTGGTATATGTGTGTGAGTGTGTGCATGTATGTGTTTATGTTTGTGTGTTTGTGAGTGTTGGTATATGTGTGTGAGTGTGTGTATGTATGTGTTTATATTTGTGTGTTTGTGAGTGCTGGCATATGTTTGTGAGTGTGTGCATGCATGTGTGTAAGTTTGGTTAAATATTGCTCCTCTTTCTACTGATATATGTATGTGTGACTAGCCGTATAACAGTTTTTACATTTGAATTTTTACATATTAAATTGTTTGTATATTTAACATATGTATTGTAAATAATAGAGGGCCTCATGGAAGATTGGTTTGTAACTAAATGTGTAACCCCCAGTAAATAAAGAATATTATTATATAATAAAGGTTCAAACTTTTTCAGACTTGTGCACACTGTCACTGTGCAGTATATTATTTATCTAAAACATTACCTTTAATACGTTTGTCGTATTATTTTGTCTTTTCTTTCAGTCTTCCATTGTTAGACAATGCCAGCATATTAGTTTTATTAATTACTGAAACTGATGTCCCTTCTTAGTTGAAAAAAATGTATCTTTTTGTAATTGTTTATGTTCCAGGATGTGGCACATCATTTTTAGCCGTAAAAAACATGTTGTTATCCATTAAAGTTCATTGTACTTTTATAATTTAGTAATGTGGAAAAAATTGTGAGAACTGGGAGGTTTAATAAGTACTCTGTGGACGGCAGGTAATTATATATAATTATTTCCTTTTAACGTAACATCATTACATGTTATGAGAGTTGCTTGAAATGACATTATGCTCATCGTACAGCATTCTATGTGTTTACTGGTGAATGTCATAAGAAGAGCTTATTTTGCTCTGGTCCGTAAACTATTATTGGTGCATAAAAGCTTGAAAATGTATTAGAAATAGAGAAATACGAGCAATAACAAATAATTTCAGTTTCGGTTTCGATTTCGAAGGACTTCACTGTGATTCAGGCAGGTGTGTAAATACTTGCATGATCTAATGTACATAATTTATGACCATATCAATGTTTCAAAAGTTGAAGATATGTTTTCAGAACAACTCTTTCATCAACAATGACATATATATGGAAAAAAGGAACAGAAATTGCATCGATAGGCATTTTTAGTCAATAAAGTGACCATCTTCTTCATGAAAGACTGTATGTAACTTGAAAACGATGTGAAATGAGTATGTATACAGCATATTGCGCCGTGATAATGTGAAGCGTGATTCACAGAAATCGGTAAAATACGTCTTCGGGTCATACTGGTAATTAACAGAACCTAAAAATAGTCCAAAACTTAAAAAATATTCTTCTCATGAATTGCCTAACAGATTTTAAAAATATGTAATATGTAGTAATGATAACCAACTATAGTTCTATTAGATTTTTTCAAATGGTGTCTCTGGGATTAAAAATGACCCCACCCTGAGGGTTCAATTAGGCGACACATTCCATTATAATAAGCATAAAAAAATTTTTTTTTTAAAAAGGAACAGCTGTTGCCTATATTTTCACAGAAGCATTGTTTGGTCAAGGAGGTTCAGATTTGTAAAATGTCTGAGTTGCACTGTCTTAAGGGGTCAGAGGGGCACAAAAGGGTAAAAATTGGGAATTAAAAAAATTGTTTTCTTCAGAACCAGTCAGTCAAATTTGTTCATATTTGGCATAAATTATCCCTATGTGTAGGGGTTTGAACGAAGATAAGAATTAAGGGGTTAATATTTATAAGGGCCTTGTAAGGGGACTGAGAATTTTACATAGGGATACTATGAGAAAACAGATTTTTTCGTCCATTTGGGCAAAATTATTATTCAGTTTGAGTTCTGAAGCATCATCTACCTAGTAATAGGAAATAAGATTTGGTTCAACAAGGAGAATTGACTTTCCATAAGGGGCCAGGGTGGGTCAGAAAAGGAAAATTTCAAAAATCTTCTTCTTAACAACCGTCAGTCAAACTTGTTCATATTTTATATAGATTATCCCAATGAGAATGGGTTTAAATTTTGGACAAATGAAGGGGCTTGTATTTATAGAGGACCTGTAAGGGGACTTTGAGTTTTACGTAGGAATACTATGGGAAAACGGAAAATTCTAATTTTTCATCCATTTATGATTTTTTATTCAATTTGAGTTCTGAAGCATATTCTAGTCATAACAAATAAGATTTTGTTTAATATGAAGGATTGCCTTTCCATAAGGGGCCAGGTAGGGACACAAAATGGTTAAAATTGAACATTTTCATAAATTTTAATCTCAACAACCGGTCAGTCAAATTTGTTCATATTTGATATAAACTATCCCTATGATTAAGAGTTCTAAGTTTGTACAAATCAAGGAGCACTGTATACTATCCCTGTAATGGGACTTTGAGTTTTACATAGGAATACATTGGGAAAATGGAAATTTCTCAGTTTTTGTCCATTAGTGTAATTACAAATGTATGTTATTCAGTTTGAGATCTAAAGCATTGTCTAGTAACAGTAAATTTGATTTTGTTCAATAAAGAGGATTGAATTATATTAAAGTGGGGTTGGGGAGTGTGGGGGTGCAATATGGTAAAATTGGGAAATTTTATAAATCTTCCACTCAATAACCTTTCTGTCAAACTTGTTCATATATAATATAAATTATCCTTATGATCAGCAAGCGATTAAGATTCTGTAAATCAAGGGGCAGGGATATATAGGGACCCTACAAGGTTTTACATAGGAATATTATAGGAATAACTTAAATTTTAACATCCATGCATACAAAAAAACTTCTATTTAAAATCTAAAGCATTTCTGCTCATAACAAATCCCTAAGAGTGGGTGATTGAAGTTTTGACAAATCAAGGGGCTTGGATGCACGGGGGTTTATAAAAAAAAATTTTACAGAAAAAAAAATTAATTTAATAATTTCAGTATTAAAGAGTAGAAATAGAAAAGGAGAAATGGACAGGCGCAATCCTGTTTGTCGTCCCTTACTGACCTTGGAGGAGGCGTTGTCATGGCAGCCAAACAATGATGACCTTTGTGTTGCTAGGATACCAAAGCGTGCCAGAAAGGAGCAAGATGCTCCAAAGTTGTTGGTATGTCACGATATGAAAGGTGGATACTTGGAGGACAGGTAATTATAAATAATATAAATTAATATCGATATTGACTTTAGGAATTAAATTGAAAGGAGAAGAGGACTTAAAATTAAATGGTTCTTGATTTATACTGTTTTGTTTTAGCGTGATTCTGAAGTGTTTTTGTAAAACATTATCAAATCTGTTCTCTTGGAAAACCAGTACCAGGTGTTTATGAGACATCGTCAGGTATGACCTGATATCGAACATACAATTTTTGGGTTGAGCAGCCTACGCATTTTGCACAATCCCTCTTAAAATAATATCTAACAACATATACACACCATATTACCCAGGGTGTAACATTTTTACATTGTCAATGGCCCATGAACTTCAAATTTTATGTTAATAATCAAGTATTCTGGTCAATGGTACATTTCAGATTCTGTTTGAAATACAAGTTAACTGAAGTATACATAACTATATGTATGCACATTTACAACCCTTGATATCTCAATATAGACCTTATTTTGGACATTATTATGGTGTATTTTGGTTTTGGGGAAATGGAGGCAGGTACCTTCAATAGGGAAAAAAAGCATTGCAATCATGATAAAAATAGGGAAAAAAATTTAAAATGATACCAATTGTAAGTATGTTTGTTTAAAACAGTTTGCAGGTCAACATGCCTGTTTTTCATTGTATTAAACTGTTTAACTAGTGTTGAATTCTGTTTGAAATTTTTTTTCTTACATTAGGGGAAAATATATAGTTTTTGTGAACGCAAAATAAACACTGTTATATATTTTTGAATAGCACACTTAATTTCTAATGAAGCTGGGCCTGGTTAGTTCAGTTGGTAGCACATCTGATCTTCAGTCTAATAATCTTGACTTTCAATCCTCACTCAGCAAGTCTCCGTGATGAATAATATACAACATTGCGTCTCATTGTCGTTCATTTTCCACAGCTGATTCAAGTGGATAAGTTATCAGTTTCTTGTGGAGATGGGTGTGCTTGAATACCTGTACTGGTTAACCTTCCAGGATCCCAGGAAATGGTTATGGTAACTGATCATAATTCTTGATGGCATAAAAATGACGCTAAACATTCAAACAAATAATTGACTTCAAAGTTCAGAACAATCTATTGTTCCTGTTTATATAATATCACAGGGGAAATCAGTACATTGATGGTAAGATTTCATTACTTAATAGGTTCATCTACATTCCCCTCCTGCCAGTTATGTTATAAGATATAATATGGTTATGATTAGGCCATTATAAATTAATTGCTACATTATCATCCAGATTTTTCTTAAAATTAGGGAGGGCGGGAAGATTTTATTATTTATTTTCATTTTTAAACTTTTGAATTTTTTTTTTTTTGATTCTTTATTTTAGGAAAATAAAAAGAGTCGGTGCGATGATATGATTATCAAGTGTTTTATGTTATTACTGTGTAGGTTTGTTCAATTATGATTATCAAGTGTTTTATGCTATTACTGTGTTGGTTTGTTCATTTATGAATATCAAGTGTTTTATGCTATTACTGTGTAGGTTTGTTCACTTATGATTATCAAGTGTTTTATGTTTTTACTGTGTAGGTTTGTTCACTTATGATTATCAAGTGTTTTATGTTATAACTGTGTAGGTTTGTTCACTTATGATTATCAAGTGTTTTATGTTATTACTGTGTAGGTTTGTTCACTTATGATTATCAAGTGTTTTATGTTATTACTGTGTAGGTTTGTTCACTTATGATTATCAAGTGTTTTATGTTATTACTGTGTAGGTTTGTTCACTTATGATTATCAAGTGTTTTATGTTATAACTGTGTAGGTTTGTTCACTTATGATTATCAAGTGTTTATGTTATAACTGTGTAGGTTTGTTCACTTATGATTATCAAGTGTTTTATGTTATTACTGTGTAAGTTTGTTCACTTATGATTATCAAGTGTTTTATGTTATTACTGTGTAGGTTTGTTCACTTATGATTATCAAGTGTTTTATGTTATAACTGTGTAGGTTTGTTCACTTATGATTATCAAGTGTTTTATGTTATTACTGTGTAGGTTTGTTCACTTATGATTATCAAGTGTTTTATGTTATAACTGTGTAGGTTTGTTCACTTATGATTATCAAGTGTTTTATGTTATTACTGTGTAGGTTTGTTCACTTATGATTATCAAGTGTTTTATGTTATTACTGTGTAGGTTTGTTCACTTATGATTATCAAGTGTTTTATGTTATTACTGTGTAGGTTTGTTCACTTATGATTATCAAGTGTTTTATGTTATTACTGTGTAGGTTTGTTCACTTATGATTATCAAGTGTTTTATGTTATTACTGTGTAGGTTTGTTCACTTATGATTATCAAGTGTTTTATGTTATTACTGTGTAGGTTTGTTCACTTATGATTATCAAGTGTTTTATGTTATAACTGTGTAGGTTTGTTCACTTATGATTATCAAGTGTTTTATGTTATTACTGTGTAGGTTTGTTCACTTATGATTATCAAGTATTTTATGTTATTACTGTGTAGGTTTGTTCACTTATGATTATCAAGTGTTTTATGTTATTACTGTGTAGGTTTGTTCACTTATGATTATCAAGTATTTTATGTTATTACTGTGTAGGTTTGTTCACTTATGATTATCAAGTGTTTTATGTTATTACTGTGTAGGTTTGTTCACTTATGGTAATCAAGTGTTTTATGTTATTACTGTGTAGGTTTATTCAGTTATGATTATCAAGTGTTTTATATTATCACTATGTAGGTTAGTTCAGGGGTGTGGCAAGGCTAACAGCTACCGATTCTTCCATTGGCAATATGTGGACACATTTGTCTACTTTAGTCATTATTTTGTGACCATACCGCCTCCTGGATGGACAAATACTGGCCACAGACATGGTGTGAATGTTCTGGGTGAGTATGTATTGGATCATATAAGGAATTTGACATTTATCGTTATATTTTCAATCTTGTAAACTACTTATAGTGTCAAACCTGTCTTAAGCAGCCAGTTGAGCGAAGAAGCAAAAATGAACTTTTAAGACAGGTTATTGTTTAATACAGGTTAATTTGCTCTGAAATCATATAAATAGGAAACAGAAAATGTGGCTGCTTAAGACAAGTGGCGCTTAACAGGTTTGACTATTTATCTTTAAACCAGTCTACGTGGAAACTCCTATCTAAGGATACGGCATCAGTGGTCTAGTGGTAGAACATCTGCCTTGTATGTAGAAGGTTGTGTGTCCGATCCCCTGCCAGGTCCTACCAAAGACTTGAAAATGGTACCAGAAGCTTCTTCGCTTCAATTCAATTCAATTCAAATTTATTCAGGTATATAAGATCATTATACAACGTATATATATCATGATGATGATAAAATAACAGTAATAAATCAAGAAAAATAAATAAGTAAGTAAAATAATCATAGTAATCATCTAAAAATTAAAGATCTTATAACCTGGGATAACCCATTAAAGCAACAAACGCGCTTATTTCCAACGGGGTCACTTCCCCCAAAACTGTGATCTTTTTAAAAAAATTAAAAAATATGAAATACATGAAATGTTAAGAATGTAAACATTTGATATAAACTTGTTAAAATGTAACAATGCAAAAAACATTGAATTATCTTATACCCTGAATAACTGAATAGAACATATAAGTGGTTCACATTACAAGAAATATTTTCAACATATACTTAAAAATTAAATATTCAAATTTTCTCTAACCGCGAGGAGATACATAAATGTTTTTTAACTTCACATTTAAAAGTTTGCTTATTGGTTAAATTCTTCAGATCGTTAGGCAAAGCAATTGCATTGCAATAAAAGGTGCCCGAATCGAAACTCTTAGCATGCGGAACTATAAAATTACTTTCACTAAACCGTGTGCGGTTATGAATAGAAGACACCCTATGGAAGTTATCATAAAGATATGTTGGCGCGGTGCCATGGAAAATATTAAAAACATGATTAAGTCTTAGTTGTTTTACTCTATCCTCAACCCTCAATACATCAACTGTTTCTAACATAGCACAGGTTATACTAGACCTTGGTGATAAGTTAAATAAGAATCGTACAACTTTATTTTGAGTGGCTTGGCGCTTAGTATTTAGAGGATAGTTCTAGGTCTGGCCGGACCTTTGTCATTATAATGTGACTCTGTAGGGAAAATAATACTGTGTGTCTGCCGTATGATATTGAGTATGACAGTGCTTAGAATACTGTTTCAAGTAGACAATGTCGTGATTTTACTGTAAAATTGTTGAAAGCAACGCTTAATACAATACAACAACAATAACAAGAAGGGATTCATTTTTTAGCACAGAAAGCATTACATATATCTTCTTGTTTTTTATTATTTCAACATTTAATATAAATGATTATCTTATTTTGATGTATTACAAATAAACAAATTATTACCCTGTGGTTAAAATAATCCCAACCCAGGGTACAATAATATGAACTTGATTGCTGTTGTAAAAATTTGTATTACTTAAAGCTTTGATATTTTGCCTGTAGATCCAGCTTAGATGACTTTGTACCAACGTTACACAAATCATATTTTGGAGTAAAAAATTAAGTATCATAAATTGAGAATCCATGAAATAAACATCTTTGATATTTCCTTTGTATCATACTTCTATCAATTTGTTAAATTCAGTCTACAAATAACTCAATCTTCCAAGGTATTCAATTATTCAGGTCTCTATTATGAGGGTCCTCCATGGATGAATGGTCTAAGATGCTGTCATCTAATGACCACTTACCTGTCATTGCTGAGGTCATGGGATTGAGCCTGGGCTCAGTCCAAAAGGGTCCTCCATGGCCGAGTAGATATGCCATGTATATGCTATATTATCATCCCTGCCCATTCCCTTATTTTCCTACCACCCTGACACTTTTTATTTACATAAAAAAAAGATAAATAAATGAAAATACCCCCTCCCCTCACCCTTTTCAAGAAAAATTTGGGTGAGAATCCAGCAATTAATTATAATGGCCTAAAACTCTCTATGTGTCTTAAATAACCTTTCATGTAAAAAAACCCACAACTCACACACAACAAAATGCTGTTAATTTCAAGTTCATTCATATTTTGATATCTATTTTAGGGACTGTTATAACAGAATGGGATGACGGTAAAGCGAGATGCGAGGCATTTCTGCAGTCTGAAGAGTCGTATAAACAGTTTGCTGATAAGCTTGTACAGATAAGCAAATATTATGGATTCGACGGATGGCTCGTCAACATAGAAAATGTTATAGAGGTACAGTTACTTGCCATTACTCGTATATTCTAAGTCATGAGTCATATATGGTTGGACTGGTCATGTCTTGTATGTTATTTGAGATAAAATGTGAAGATGATAAAATATGCTACACCCTAACCTGCCTTAAGCAGCCAGTCAAGGGAATGAGCAAAAGTGACCTTTTCAGGTTGTTGCTTAATATAGTTCATTTTTGTTGAAAGCATAGACATGGGTTATAGCAAATGTGACTGCTTTAGAAAAAGTGATTACTCAACATGGGTGACAGCCCACGCATTTTTGACTGTACATACTGAGTCAAACTGATGTAATCTGAAATCAATTTTATGACAATTTTATACATGCTGATGTTAATTTTGCAGACACTTGAAATAATGATTAATTTATGCATTTCTACTTTAATAACATGATTTAATAAAATGCACAATTTAGAAAAAACTTAATGAATATAAAAAATTAAGAACAACTTCTTCTGAAGTATACTTTTTGTTTTGAGTTTGGAAGTTTATTGCACAACAAAGAGGATATAAACCTATGATTGTAAAATTCTGGTCAAAACCCTGCAGTAACAGAAAAAATGGAGATAAAACCTTTGTAGTATGAAATTCAACATCTCATAAAATCTGTAGTCAAAGATAATTTCTTTTCAAATAATATCTTAATTATTGAGTGAAAATGTGAAATTGTACCCTTCTAGCATTTTTATCAGTCCATGATCAATGCTTCATGTTCTTAAACTTCAACATTGTTCCAATTTCATCTGTTAAGCAAAGCAGGTTATATTTATAAATACATGTATGTATTTGCCTGGTATCAGACTCTGATTGTGTTCATGGAGATACATTATATACATAATTCCATGGGACAATAAAAATAATTTGAAATATCCGAAGTTCGATTTATCAGGAGTCTATTTTTGTTTAACTTTTTACTGATAACCCACGAACTTCATAAATTGTTGAAAATATACATGTTGTACAAATAAATACCACTATTTGTTGCTTTTTCTTCTACGCAAATGTATGTTGTGCGTTGTTGTCCGTGTGTATGCTAATTGTCTATTTGCACAGTGCGTGAACATTGTATTTGTTTGAGTGTGATATAATAGATAAACAAAATATACTTTTAATTTTTATACTTTTTATTTACATGAATATCAAATAAATACATGTAGAACAGGCAACTGAAATATAAACACAGGTTATATACAAGCAATGGTTACAACAACTTTACTAAATAAAAAATAAAACGAAAAATAGCACATGTCAAAAACTAACACTTCGGCGTTGTTTGTCTAATTAGTGTATGTATCGCCTGTGTTTGTATCATAAAAATTTGATGACACAACTAACTTACCTGCCAGTACAGACACATGAAGCGATAAATTACAGGTATGGGATCAACAATTATCACCTTCGACAGTTTGCCTTTCATCTTCATGCGGTGATAAAAATTCGAAATAACGAGTGAAAAAGCAGTAGATATTAGGATTGAGGGACCGAAAAACAGATTCAAAATAGTGAATAATTCGAATTACTGAAATTTGATATATCAGGAGTTAATTTATATAGAAATAGAAGGGGGAAAAAAGGGACCAAACTTCAAATTTAAGATAACCGCAATTTCGAAATATAAGAGTTCGAGTTGGTAACTATCAACTGTATTTAAATATTAATTAGAATTGAAACCAGAGCTGTGTTCAGTATCGTTAGTTCCCCAACTGCTATATAAAAGCCACAATATGGTTAATAGGCAGGTATATATAATTCTATACATAATTCAAATCAGAGAACCCTTTTTTCAAAATTGCACAGTCACCACTGCATTGTTATTGTTATAATGATGCATACTATTAGATTATTGTTAACTTAATTGGCAAAAAGATATTCTCAAAAAAGTGTTTGTTATATGCAGTTGGAAAGTAAATTTTAAACACCAACTGGCAAACATTTTAAATTACATATGCATCTGTGTTTTTACACCTTCATCAGACTCAAAGCAGGCAATTAATGGTGTATTTATAGCACACTGAAACCTAACTTACAGGCATGGAATACAGCTGTTATACAATATTCACACATATGATTTCTTCCTTCTGGAAAGAGAAAGTTCTTTGGTTTTAAAAATCAAAAAGATTAACTGCCTTGTACCCTATTTTCATATAATACATGGTAATTTGTTGTCAGTTTCCAGGAAAATAAATTTGTTAATATTAGCAAATATTTACTGTTACTGAACACAGCCAAGTTTCATGTTCTATGATTTCTCCATGCAGACTGAAGAGCTGGTAACCAACCTGAAAGGTTTTGTGAAATACTTGACAGAACAGCAACATGAGCATGTGTCTGGTTCCAATGTGATCTGGTATGACAGTGTGGTCAACACAGGGAAACTGGACTGGCAGAATGCTCTCAATGACACAAACAGGTCAGTTTTAGTAGAATCAGTCAACAAAACATTGATATAAAACATAAACTCCTTTTCACTGCTTGATAATTTTATTTATGTTATTAAGGGTGTTTGAAAGGATAATAAGCAGATGTATGGGTAGGGAATTGGAGCTCATTTTTTAGATTTTATTAAATTAAATTTGTTTTATTGGTGGAAAATGTTTTACTGCCAGGCTTTATTAGTAGGAAATGTTTTATTGCCATGCTCAGTTGGTTGAAAATGTTTTATTGCCAATTTTTATTGGTGGGAAATGTTTTATTGCCAAGTTTTTATTGCCAAGCTTTATTGATGGAAAATGTTTTATTGCCATGCTCAGTTGGTGGAAAATGTTTTATTGCCAAGTTTTATTGGTGGGAAATGTTTTATTGCCCAAGTTTTTATTGCCAAGTTTTATTGTTGGGAAATGTTTTATTGCCAAGCTTTATTGATGGAAAATGTGTTATTGCCAGGCTTTATTAGTGGGAAATGTTTTATTGCCAAGCTTTATAAGTGGGACATATTTTATTGCCAAGTTTTGTTGGTGGGAAATGTTTTATTGCAAAGCTTTATTGATGGAAAATGTTTTATTGCCATGCTTTATTGGTGGAAAATGTTTTGCCATGCTTTATAAGTGGGAAATGTTTAATTACCATGCTCTTTAAGTGGGAAATGTTTTATTGCAAGGATTTGTTGGTGGGAAATGTTTTATTGCCATGCTTTATAAGTAGGAAATGTTTTATTGCCAAGCTTTAAAAGTGGGAAACAATTAATTGCCATTCTTTATTAGTTGGAAATGTTTTATTGCCATGCTTTATAAGTGGGAAATGTTTAATTGCCAAGCTTTATTAGTGGGAAATGTTTTATTGCCAAGCTTTATAAGTGGGAAATGTTTTATTGCAAAGTTTTATTGGTGGAAAGTTTTATTGCCAAGCTTTATTGGTTGGAAATGTTTTATTGCCAAGTTTTATTAGTGGGAAATGTTTTATTGCCAAGCTTTATAAGTGGGAAATGTTTAATATCCAAGCTTTATTAGTGGGAAATGTTTTATTGCCAAGCTTTATACGTGGGAAATTTTTATTGCCATGCTTTATAAGTGGGAAATGTTTTATTGTCATGCTTTATTAGTAGGAAATGTTTTATTGCCAAACTTATAAGTGGGAAATGTTTTATTGCCATGCTTTATAAGTGGGAAATGTTTTATTGCCATGTTTTCTTACTGGGAAATGTTTAATTGCCATGCTCTATAAGTGGGAAATGTTTTATTGCAAAGATTTGTTGGTGGGAATTGTTTTATTGCCATGCTTTATAAGTGGGAAATGTTTTATTGCCAAGCTTTATAAGTGGGAAACATTTAATTGCCATTCTTTATTAGTTGGAAATGTGTTATTGCCATGCTTTATAAGTGGGAAATGTTTTATTGCCATGCTTTATTAGAAGGAAATGTTTTATTGCCATGCTTTCTTTGTGGGAAATGTTTAATTGCCATGCTCTATAAGTGGGAAATGTTTTATTGCAAAGATTTATTGGTAGGAAATGTTTTATTGCCATGCTTTATAAGTGGGAAATGTTTTATTGCCAAGCTTTATAGGTGGGACACATTTAATTGCCATGCTTTATTAGTGGGAAATGTTTTATTGCCATGCTTTATAAGTGGGAAATGTTTTATTGCCAAGCTTTATAAGTGGGAAACATTTAATTGCCATGCTTTATTAGTGGGAAATGTTTTATTGCTATGCTTTATCAGTGGGAAATGTTTAATTGCCATGCTCTATAAGTGGGAAATGTTTTATTGCAAAGATTTATTGGTAGGAAATGTTTGATTGCCATGCTTTATAAGTGGGAAATGTTTTATTGCCAAGCTTTATAAGTGGGAAACATTTAATTGCTATGCTTTATCAGTGGGAAATGTTTTATTGCAAAGTTTTATTGGTGAGAAATATTTTATTGCCAAGTTCTTTTAGTGGGAAATGTTTTATTGCCAAGCTTTATGAGTGGGAAATGTTTAATTGCCAAACTTTATAAGTGGGAAATGTTTTATTGCTATGCTCAAACAGTGGGAAAATATGTATTGCAAAGATTAATAGGTGGAAAATGTTTTATGCCAAGCTTAATTGATGGGAAATGTTTTATTGCCAAGCTCATTTGGTGGAAAATGTTTTATTTCCAAGTTTTATTGATAAAAAATGTTTTTTTGCCATGCTCAATTGGTGGGAAGAGTTTTATTGTCAAGCTTTATTGGTCAGAAATATGTCCAAGTTTTACTGGTGAAAAATGAATAAAATGTCGTCTTCTCTAAAACTTGACTCACTGTTTCAGGAAAAGTAGACATTACTCCCAGGGAGGTTTCCATTTCTATGTCATTTTTTGTTTAACTTTGTAAATTATTCAAGAATGCTATAACAGAGATGTAAAGTTTGCATTAGCTTGTTTCTGGAATCTGCCTAGTTTAATGGTGAGCTCCAGTATAAATATTTCTATGAACTCTGTAAAATGTTTTTATTTCATTTACTGTTTTGTTTGTAATTTGCCAGTTTGTTCTTTGATGTGTGTGATGGTATATTTCTGAATTACTGCTGGAAAGAGACTCATCTAGAGATGTCTAAATCCAACGCAATTACTGCAAGTAGACCATACGATGTGTATGTTGGCATTGATGTCTTTGGTCGTGGTTGCCTTGGTGATGGAGGTTTCAACACATGTGAGGTATGAGCAACCACAGTTATCAGATTTGACAGAACATGTATGTAATGGTGCATTTATTTTTCTTGCATACCAGACAAGGGTTTCTGCATATTTTTAACAGGTACGAAATTTTCATCCTACACTCCCCTCTATTCTACACCTGTCGCACAATTCATAGCAATTGAACGCTTACAAAACTGTCATGTCATTCAAATGTTCAGTTGAAGCAACTGACCAATCAACATGCTCAAATGCGGCTTTCCCAACATTGCTATTTAATTGACTCAATCGGGAGAGCTAGGTCTGTACTACAGGCTAGGGAAAAGGGGAAACACAACTGACTACAAAAGAAAGCCAAGTTTTAACCAAAAGAAAGTGCTTAGCTTCAGCAAACAATGATATTCATAATTTATTTCTATTATAAGTCAAAAGAAATATCATGAAATCATTACTTTACGTTTTCTTTAGTTTAATGTGGAGTCTGGACAAGGAAATCAAACCCCAACAAATTAATCGTAGGTGAAATTGTTACAGCTGTACTTCATAGCATTTACTGTAGAACTATCTTTCTTAAGCTACATGTTATCCAATTTTTTCTATTAAGTATGTATTTTTTTCATGTGAAAATATAAAATTACAATTGAAAGTTTATAATTAAGTTAAAATATATTTACATTTTAAAATCTTCTTCTGAAGAACCATCCAATCAAATTTGTATATTTTTGGTATAAATGATCCTTATGACTAGAAGTTTTAAATTTGTTCTAATAAAGGAGCTAGGATCGATTGGGGCTCGCTAAGGGGACTTGATTTTTACATTGGAATACTATGGGAAAAGAAAAATTCTGCTTTTCTGATCTATTGTAGGTAATTTCAATTATCTTCATGTCTGGAGCATCACTTAGTTATAACAGTTGCGACAAGGTCCTTTAAAGGGGATTTGATATAAATAAGGTACCAGCAGGGGCCCCAAAAAGATAAAATTGTGAAATTTCAAAAATCTTATCAAAAGTGAAGAGCCAAATGTGTTGATATTTGGTTTAAATGTCCCCTATGAAAAAGTTGTTCAAATAAAGGGGTAAGAGTATACTGGGGTCCTGTAAGGGGCCTTTGATTTTTTCACTGTGTCCTTTAATATCCATAAGGGGTCAGCAGAGGCTCAAAAAGACGTTAAATTGTGAATTTTCAAAAAAAATCTTCTTCTTAAGAACTGTTTAGCCAAATTCGTTCATATTTGGGTTTCATGTTTGTTCAAATGAAGGGATAATGATCTATTGAGGTTCAGTAAGGGGACTTCAATTTTTACACTTTAACAGTGAATTCTATTTTAGCAGTTATTTAAGGAATTATTTTAATCATCTTGAGGTCTGGAGTCTCGTTTAGTCAAGCAGTCCGAGACTTTTTAAGGGTATTTATGCCATAAAGGGCCAGCAGGGATCCCAAAAGGGAATGGTGAATAGTCAAAATTGTTTATTAAGACTTTATAACCTCTCTTTATACTTTCTGTTGTTGTTTCTGTTCAGTAAGTTTACATGTATAGTTTGCAAAAAAATATTATCAAAAAAAAAAAGAGTCAATAATAGAATTAAAGTAGATATTTAACCCTTAACTTCATATAGACACCTTTGGACACCTAATACAGACACCTCTAATATAGAAGGCTTTTAATTATTGGGTGAATTATGTTTATATTAACTGACAGAGTGGAAAACAGTGCAGGAAGTGTTCAGATTGCTCCTTACGAGCAATCTGAACTCTTCCTGCACTGTTTTCAAAGGCCTTCTGTGATTGGTGCGGGAAAACGCGTATCTATGGAGTAAAGGGTTAACATACATTCCAAATACCCCCCCTCCCCCATTTTAAATTAAATGTTTACCTATACAATAGATCAGATTTTTCTGAAACTGCTGTATAGGTGTTTTTTTTCAAATATTAGTAAATAAGGAGTCCGCTTGAAATTAGGGGCAAGGATACAATTTGTGCTGTTCTCAACCTATTAACACCTTTTGACAATAAGCATTCAATGTGTGACACGTGACACTAATTGACATCTCTAATTGACATTTGTTGCAAAGCACATTTATAAATGTGTGTGTAGGTACAGAGCAGAAATACTAATACATTATGTAATAGAAATACTTGAATACAAAAGAGCCAGATGTTAGCAATATAACAGAATCTCTAATCAGTGAAATAAAGATTTCGAAGAATATGAATTTGAACCAAAAACAACGAAAATTAATCCCAACGAAAATGAATGATTTCACAGTATTTGTTTGTTCACTAGTGACTCACATGCTATTAATAGATCATTATTTCAGTTGGGGTTTATTTAATTTGATAATAAATTTACGCTACAAGCGAATTTGATATTTTGTATCTGGCAGAATGAGGTATTTTAACAAATATCATGTTTTTCCAATAGGCACTTGAGGCTGTGAGGAAACACAACTTGTCAGCAGCTATATTTGCTCAGGGCTGGGTATACGAGACTCAAGGTGCTGATAGCTTTACAGAGAGTGAGAACAAGTATGTTATGATATTATCACAATAATGGGGGAAGGACAGGTTCTCAGTTTTTGTGATCCGACTTATCTAACATAGTGACATTTAAAACAGTGGACTATTACCCTTTTGAGAAATTGTGTAAAGTTCATTTTCAATTGCATAATGTACCATTAGTGCAGGTCAGTTTCAATGATGTTTGTTTTGAGCTGACCAGAAAGTGGTATTAACGTGTTTAATTCAAGAAAATGTTTTATAATTAATGTGTCGAATAAAGATGAAATTTGAAATCAATTATGTGTTGCTACATGCTAACCTGGTTCATTGCTGGCAGCCGCAGATACCTTTTCTTTAAAGTTGCAAAATTTTGATCAGGTTTCTGCGTGGATGAGTAGTCTAAGGCATTGGGATTTAATGACCATTTACCTCTCATCACTGCGGTCAGGGTGCGAGCCCAGCTTAGTCCATAAACATTATGTGAGAAAGTTAGAAACAACACCTCTCTTTAAACCATAGATTGTGTATTCTTTCTGCTGGGGTCCTTTTTCAAAGGATTGGTTCAAGGTGTTGTCTTAAGATCAGTTACCTGTCACCACTGAAGCCATTGGTTCGAGTCCTGCCCTGTTCAAAATCTTGATGTGAGAAAGTTTGCCAGCTACTTGAAGAACACCAGTAGTTCTACTAAGATTCATTCTGAGGTCTTTTTCCAGCAATAAAACTGGATATGCGATATATAACCTGAAATGTGTTGACAATGGCGTTGAACCCCATCACCAAATTTTTTGTGGTTTAGTTTAGCCAAATTTTCTTAATACACATTTTTTGTCAAGTAATCATGTTTGTCAAAATCTCCATTTTAACATTGTATAAGGAAATGTGCATTTTCCTCCCCCAAACACAAACATGTGTATCACTGAGCCATGTTACATCTTCAAATCAACATTATTTATGTCTAACTTTAAACAACTGTACGTGTTTTATCCAGATTTTGGCATCTTCTCCACAACCTATGCCACCCGTGTTGTTTTACCACACTACCGTTAAATACGACCTTCTGCCAGGGATTTGGAGAAAGGTTCTTTGACAATGGAATAGTAAGTAAAATCAGTTTTAATTGGATTTATACCTCCGCCCTTCATGTCACACTTTCCGGTCAGCTTTACTACATGTACTTCTTAACTTCTCCGCTGATTTTCACCAAACTTACTAGGTAGTATCCATATGAAGTTCAGTGACACATATCATCATCAACCTTTGGCAGAGATATTGCCCTTTATTTTTAATGATCACATGTTTTTGTCTGACAGCTCTACTCATCCCAAATTTTTCAACTGATTTTGTCCAGACATCCTGGGGAATAACAG
Organism: Panopea generosa; assembly: GCA_029582155.1. Classification (NCBI taxonomy): domain Eukaryota; kingdom Metazoa; phylum Mollusca; class Bivalvia; order Adapedonta; family Hiatellidae; genus Panopea; species Panopea generosa. Next base: position 55,153,101 of record CM055895.1, read on the forward strand.
TATGAAGTCAATTTGGGCATATTATTGTTGTGTTACGGTCCATATCACTTTGTGGAGTTCTGGCCCTTTCATTATTTTTAAAGGTAGATACTACTCCTTAACATTGCAACCAATTTTGGTATTAAAGGGGTTTCATTCTGAAGTGCAGCTATTTATATTGTTGTTGCATTCTGGTCCAAAACAATTTGATGCAGTTATGGCCCTTTGACTTTAATCAAAATTATTAAGGAATATAAATATTAAGACATCACATTCTGCCCTGTTGACTTATGGTGGAGTGGTGGCCCTTTAATTATTTTTTATTGAAATTCTTGTCAGCATTTTTCCTAAACTTCTCAGCTGATTATCGACAAACTTCACAGCAAGTATCAATGTGAAGTTTACTTGTGCATATTGACAGTCTTGAGGTAAACCTTTGTTCCAAGATCGAAACTTTTTTTCTCACATTACAGCCGGTTGGTAATCCTTGGTTCAACCTAAACATTCAACAACTGCAGCCCACCTTTACCCAGTCACAATTTGTGAAGGAGTCCATTCCAGACACCCAAGTACATACTCCACTATCCACTGACAAGACTGGAGTTACCAGCACAGGAGCTGCGTCCCTGCTATCACCAGTTACTACCAAGACCGGGTCCTTGTCCCCAATATCTCCACTGACACCAGATGGCAAGGTATCAGTTTTATCTCCCGTGTCTACGCCAGGCACCAGAATGGATTGGAGTATGACGGCCACTGGTCCAGATGAACCGGAACCGGTAATGGAGATATGTACAGATGATTCCTTTGTTGGTGGCTCATGTTTAAAGTTAGAGGCAGACATCTCAAACTACAACTTCGTGAAATACAGGTAGGACAGAAATCACTTGACATTACCAGTATGTACAATCATACCTGTGTTAATGGTCACTTCTATTAAGCAGCCACTTGTTTTAAACAGTACATATTTTTATTACCATTTTTATAATTTTTAGTTTTAATTAACCTGTACATTAAGCAGCCACCTGCCTTAAAGGGTCAGTTCTTGTTTGAGAGACTACTTAAGACAGGTTTGACTGTACTGTACATGTGTTTGAGACAGGTGTTTAAGCTTCAGACAGTGATTAGTTCAGTTTTCACCTGGTGGTAAGAAATTGTTTCATACTGCATTATTATAAAATGTATTAGTTCCTCAATTAATTTACAAAGGTGTAGAGCCGCCGACCTACAATATTGGCCTAAAAATAAAAATGTATAGCTATTTCTCTGATGTGTAGATTTTTTCCATTTTTATATGATTTTCAACAACGCATTTCTTTAATAGTTGAAAATCAGGTATATTTTTGAAAAGCTACTTTGTGTTTTGGGCACAAAGAATGATGCCAAACAGAACCTATATCCACATTTTAACGAATTTCTGGCAATTTGGTACAGTTGATAGTTATTTTCGTTATGAGCACAGGCCTCGACCACGAAAAAATGAAAATATATATACATTATAAGAAACAGGTTATTCACAAAAACTTAAGTTATTGTGGTCGAGTACTGTGCTCTACATTAAACAATTTCTCTTTCCTATTGCCAAATGAAGAAGATGATGGTGACAGTAAATTACAGGCTTCTGGAGTCATTTGTGTCTGCACATATTTCTTGCTTCTGGTTATGTATTACTTAATGTACTTTTGTGCAAATATATGAAAATGATGTTATCTTTTTACACTGTTATTTTCAGTTTATTCTCTTTGGATGTAGAGTTGAAACAGTATGCATCTGTGTATGTGTCCGTGACATACAAGGTGCTACAAGACCCAGACTGTGATCTATTTATAGAACTTCATTTAAAACATGATGACCAGTCTATAGTGCTGGTTCTTGTTCCATTTCCTGATGGAGACAAGCCTGTGCCTACATATGGCCGGGATACAGCCTCTATGTTTGTGCATCCCATGAATCAGGAAGATTTGCCTACTGTGTTAGCTCGTTCAAGTCCCCCTTCAAACAATACTCGATGGAAAACAAGGTAGGTCAATAAACAGCTGATAAGCAATGTAAAATTCGGTATATTTGTCAAACATTATGTCAATGGTGCGGTAGTGTGATAGATAGAGTGTTGGCTGCTCATGCCAGAGGTTGCAGGTTAGATAAAGATTTCAGACAAGTTCTTGAACCAGCCAGATTCGACCCTTGCCATATGGCTTATAAACACATTTAAAGTGAAACTTCAAAAATAATGTACTGAAATTTCAAGGCCTCAGCCTTAGATATTTTACTTGAAGTATTGCCTGGTGGTCCTCTGAAAGATTTGTGGAAGTCAAGTTTCTGGGGTCAAATTTGGGTTAAATGGGTATCTGTCAGGGGCTTGTAAGCATGATTTAAGGGAACTTACAAAAAACATTTCCTCTGAAATGTTCATCTGGTCGTTTGTTGCCAGTAGAGCGATTCATGCCTTCTTGGTTCTCTTCCTTAAAGTAGGTTACCCCTACATTACTTTTGTGACATTTTCCAGAGATAAGAGATGATTAAGCTTTCTATGATGTATGTTTAAATATTTTATTCCTATAAGTGCAGTATTTTTATTTTTATTGTTCAGAAAAAAGAAAAAGAAAATTATCTATTTCAACATTTTTCATTCTTTGATTGGCAAATATCTATCCAGAAAAAAAATGTATAATACTTATTGATAAAACTTATATGGAAATGGTCTTCGTTACTTTGTACTGAAAAAAATCAAATTATGACAATACAAGTACTAGGTAGATTTTTGGGGTTCGCATGCTATGTCATTGCTGTAAATTTGACCGATTAAAGCCTGCAGGTCCCTGGAAATGTGAATCCATCTTGTGTTTCTGTGTTTTAGGTGGTTCCCTGTGTTTAATTTGTACCTGAAATTCTGTAAACTCAAGCTAGTGAATGTTGGACTCACTACAACAGACCCGGAACCAAAAAAGTGTATAGCCCTGCTGGGAGATTTGAAGGTAATTTAGTGACAATGTATAGCCGTGCTGGGAGATTTGAAGGTAATTTAGTGACAATGTATAGCCTTGCTGGGAGATTTGAAGGTAAATTAGTGACAATGTATAGCCTTGCTGGGAGATTTGAAGGTAAATTAGTGACAATGTATAGCCTTGCTGGGAGATTTGAAGGTAATTTAGTGACAATGTATAGCCTTGCTGGGAGATTTGAAGGTAATTTAGTGACAATGTATAGCCCTGCTGGGAGATTTGAAGGTAAATTAGTGACAATGTATAGCCCTGCTGGGAGATTTGAAGGTAATTTAGTGACAATGTATAGCCCTGCTGGGAGAATTGAAGGTAAATTAGTGACATTGTATAGCCCTGCTGGGAAATTTGAAGATAAATCAGTGATAATGTATAGCCCTAATGGGAGATTTGAAGGTAATTTAGTGACAATGTATAGCCCTGCTGGGAAATTTGAAGGTAAATCAGTGACAATGTATAGCCCTGCTGGGAGATTTGAAGGTAAATCAGTGACAATGTATAGCCCTGCTTGGAGATTTGAAGGTAAATCAGTGACAATGTATAGCCCTGCTGGGAGATTCGAAGGTAAATTAGTGACAATGTATAGCCCTGCTTGGAGATTTGAAGGTAAATCAGTGACAATGTATAGCCCTGCTGGGAGATTTGAAGTTAAATTAGTGACAATGTATAGCCTTGCTGGGAAATTTGAAGGTGAACAAATGACAGGGTATAGCCCTGCTGGGAGATTTGAAGGTAAATAAGTGACCATGTATAGCCCTGCTGGGAGATTTGAAGTTAAACAAATGACAGGGTATAGCCCTGCTGGGAGATATTAAGTTAGAAGCATTGATACATGGACCACTTACAGCAGTGCTGCGGTGTATATTTATTTTTAGGGTTTTTGGGATTTAAATGTCGTTTTGTAATTATTCTAAGGGTTATTGAGTTAAATATGACAATGTTTACATAAATTTAGAGTTTTATAAGTTAAAATGATGTGTCGATTTTCTGGGCATATCCAGAAGAAGGACTGATGATGTATAACACTTTGAGATCTTGAGGTAAGACTGGCAGGTATTTCTGACAGTGTATAGATCTGTTTGGAGATCTAAGGTAGGAAAGATCATCTTACAAAATATTACTATAGATACATTATTACTATTACTGTGACGGTTAGAAAAGATGATTTTTAGCTATATTTGGTGATCTAAAGATAAGAAGGACCATATTGCATGTTAGTTGATTGAAAGGTAAGATGGATAAGTTACCCAGTGTGATTTGATGAAAAAGAGATAAAAAATTTGAAAGAATTACTTCCCCAAAAACATGCACCAGGAATATACACTATTTGGAAATTAAATTGAGACAAATAAACATATCAGTACCTACTGTTATATGATGGACTTGGTTGTTTGTTATACCTTCATCATTTGAAGAATGGGAATGGGGCATTAGTGTTACCCATGTCAGTCCATTCATGTTTCCGTCCATGAGTCCATCCATGTTAATGTCCATGAGTCCATCCATGTTTACATCCACGAGTCCATCCATGTTAATGTCCATGAGTCCATCCATGTTAATGTCCATGAGTCCATCCATGTTAATGTCAATGAGTCCATCCATGTTTACATTCACGAGTCCATCCATGTTAATGTCCATGAGTCCATTCATGTTAATGTCCATGAGTCCATCCATGTTTACATCCACGAGTCCATCCATGTTTACATCCACGAGTCCATCCATGTTAATGTCCATGAGTCCATCCATGTTAATGTCCATGAGTCCATCCATGTTAATGTCCATGAGTCCATCCATGTTTACATCCATGAGTCCATCCATGTTAATGTCCATGAGTCCATCCATGTTAATGTCCATGAGTCCATCCATGTTTACATCCACGAGTCCATCCATGTTTACATCCACGAGTCCATCCATGTTTACATCCACGAGTCCATCCATGTTTACGTCCATGAGTCCATCCATGTTAATGTCCATGAGTCCATCTGTGTTAACATCTACGAGTCCATCCATGTTAATGTCTACAAGTCCATCCATGTTTACGTCCATGAGTCCATCCATGTTTACGTCCACGAGTCCATCTATGCATGCGTTAATGTGTAGCTTTATGATTACTAAATAAAGGCCAAATTCAATATTTGTCAATTTAAGCCTTATTTTACAGTAATCATGACTCCTTTTTGACCTTTTTTGTCAAATTGATTAGCATATACATGTAGTAGGAAATCATCTTTATATATATGAGGGGGGATCAGAATGTTTGTAGACTTTTGCCATAACTTATTTATGTCAATTATACAATGCACAATAGTGTAATTGTATTTGAAATAAATGTATATGGGACATATTTTGAAAATTTTAGCATGATACGTCAACTATTAAGAAAATAAGGCACTATTCAAAGCATAGCTGTTAGATATGTCGGGGCAAAATGATGATGTTGTATTCAACAAAAAACGACATCAATATTTTAAACAGGTGCTTTTGTATCAAAGTTGCTGATTCACTTCTTCTCAAAATACTCTACTCCATGGTCTATACGTTTTTGCCACCATTTACACCATTCAGTGAACATGTTAACAAAATCAGAAGATGGTATACTGAACACAAAATTCTGTAAAACATGCTTTGGTTCCAGTTTGTCTTCAAATCGACTTCCCATTTGCTCTTTTTTAATGACTAATTCCCGGCCATCTCGAAAACATTAATTGTTTTGACATTTAAACACTAGAGACCTTAAAACATTATATTCACCGTATATACTTTTGTTTCTCTCTATGAGCAGGTGTATTACTTAACATGGAGTAGAACTGCAGGAACTGCAGTATTTCGCGTGCTTATCCATTTTCAAGTGCTCCGATGTCATTTTGTTTCAAACAAAATGGCATACCGTAACATCATAATATTGATGTCATTTTAAGATGCACATAATTGGTGTCATTTTTTTAAAGGATGTAAACAAGCATACAATACAGCACATATTGATATTTTTTATTTAAAAATAAAACGCGTTTTGGCAATGCTAAGCTTGTTTGAATAGAAGCGGTAGGAAAAAAGCAAAAACTGCCTCGACTACGTAAATCGACGTTTCCATAGTTACTATAGAATATAAACTAATGATGAAAAATTATAATTTTTTTGGCAAAATTACTGCAAATATATAGCGGCACATGCGCCCTGAGAATTATTAGAATACAATGATAAATAAAAAAGTTATGGCAAAAGTCTACAAACTTTCTGATCCCCCATCGTACATGTATTGATAAAAGAAGACCTTAGAATGAATCTGAGTAGAACTACTGTTCTTAAGTTACTGGTATACTTTCTCACATAAAGTTTTGGACCGAGCTGAGCTTGACCTTTTACCTCAGCAGTCATATGTAAGTGGTCATAAGACAGCAAGTTAGTCCACCTAATGTCGGAAGACCCTCGGATCATTAATAGTATAGTGTGGATAAAAGAGTTGAACTACATGTAGAGTAAATAGATTATGCTGAGTCATGCCCATATTTACTGTCTTTGAAGGGACTTCAACTAACATACTCACTGCAGAGCAAAGACTGGCATCAGCACAACAGGCAGCCCAATTTCAGATTTGGAAGAAGAATCTGGAACCAGTGACCTTCTAATTTCAGTTCAAGATGTTGCAACTGGACTATGACATGGTATAAACATCTGGACCATTAAAATGGTTTAAGACTTATTTCGTAAATTTGACCATGAAAATTGACAATCCTGCATAAGTACAATTGTACAATGATTTCTTCCTCAGATTGTTCCAGTAGAAAGTGTACCTGAGACTTTCCCAAATGTAGAGTTCATTTCTGCGCAGAGCGACACATCTACCTCATATCCCCTTATAGAGATCGGCAAAAACAATTTTGACTCCAAATGTGAAGAGACACCAAAGGAGAGTGGCATGGTAGATTGGGGAGGTGAGTCATATTTGTGGGCTCTTAAAGAAAATGGCTGCTGGATTTAGGCTGATTTACACTTAAGTATATACTCAAATAATTAAAAACATAAATCAAAGAAAAGCATTCAAGTGATCCTGATTTTAAACTACGTCTGGTTTCACTGACAATGATTAAAGAATATGAAAGTATTCAGTCCAAATTAAGTTAAGTTTTTAAGTATTTATGTTAAACTTAAAAAAGTTGGTGAAACAGGAGCCAGAATGTGTAATATTGCAGAAAAAAGAATATGGTTGTTATAAAACAGGTGGTACTAGACAACGGATGATGTGTAAATTTGGGGTTAAATGTACTTCGCGCCATTTGATTGATTCTACAAGAAATCTGGTTGACTGGTTGAAATTACAGTATGTATTATATGATGATCTGCAAGCATAATGATGATACAAGACATCCATCAGATACATTTACATGTATTTAAATCAGTTAATATCAGTCTGAATAGAACCACCTTCCTCTGTCTACGATAATTGTTTATTTTAAACTTTAAACTTAAGTTTAAATTTATTTTACTTCGATTGCGAAAAAAGTATTTTAACTTAAACAAATCATGTTTGAAGTCTTCGTGGATAGAAGCAGTATGAAGTAATGCAGAAAAAATGTCTCGCTCAAAGACACCACACATAGCCGTTGGGGAAGATGGAAGCCACGCCCCTCAGATCCTGGAACCAATGCTCTACCACTCCATGTGCTTCACTGATAGTTGTTTAAATGAACTGGGCATCTTAGATTATTTTGCAAAAAGAGGACGAGTCCTCTCATTACCAATATTCCGCCAATTTACAACACCACAATAATGTTATTTTATATGGAAAGTAACTGTACTCACAAGAACTTTTCATTTATATGAAAAATACAAATGAACCTTTTGCTTTCAAACACACAGAGCATCTGTCTGTATATTTCAGTTGATACACAAGGAAATCCAATTCAAATTCCATACACAACACTGGATGAGATGCGAGTCTCCTCCCACACGTTGAAGGAGATACGACCCGGACTGGGCGGCCAACCATGTGAAGTATTATATCAGCTCATTACCAGTCTAGACTGCTTCACCTTACACTGGAAAGTCGACTGTGACCACCTTATTGATAATTACAGAGTTTACCAGATCAAGATCGACTCTGGGGTTGCGAAGTTGCTTGGTCATGTGACAGAACCTTACTTCAAAGTGACATGGTTTGAGATACCAGATTATGAGAAAGATGAATTGATTCATCATTTTAAGTTTGTTATCCGAGCAGTCTTGACAAATGGAGTGACCGTGCCTTTAGACTACAACTACTGCAGGTTGTTTCATATTGCCTCACAAAAGGACTCTGTTAAACTTGTAAAAGATGCGTCTACCTTAGCTTCTGATGAGAAAAATGAAAATGAATCAGTTGTTTCCGAAAAAGGTGATACAGATGAACATAGTCAACCAGAGACAGATGACTGTGAAGGTGGTAACTGTGACAATGAGATTGTACACAAAGGTACTATAGAGGAGAAATTGGAGAAACTAAACACTGACGGTATAGAGAACCTGACAGAAAAGCTCAACCTATCAGATGAATAAATGTAATTCAAGGTTTGAATGAACCAACAGTACTCAATTACAGGTCTAAATGAAATAACATTACAATCAACCCTGTCTTAAGCAGCCAGTCAATGGAATTTGCAAATGTGGAGTTTTAAGACAGGTTGTTGCTTAACATAGTTAAATTTGCTCTGTATGCATAGAATTGAAAATAGCAAATGTGACTGCTTGAGACAAGTGGCCGCTTAATAGAGGTGACTTTTTACACAGGTTTGACTATAGTATATTGGAAGCCAGTCTGTCTTTACACTCAAGAGTGGTGTCTTAAAAGGATTCTACAATTTCATATATCTGATCAATTTTTTAAATAAAAAACAATTATTTCAATTATTCAACTCGTTACTGACTGTTTGTTAATTAAAAAAAAACATAGAAATATTGCTTCAAAACTAAATACCATTTTTACATTTTCTATCGCCAAATTAAAAATGATAGTTCTCATCACAAGGCAGCATTTCTTCCTGGGAACAAAAAAGTAATTTGGGCATTTTGGACCCTTTAATGCAGGTTTTTGTTTTAAACATGTATTTTTACTCTATAAAAGCAAGAAAATGAAACGGGCAAATATGGTTTCTTGAGACTTTGTAATAGATGGGTTGCAAATGTTTCATTTCATTGTACATTTTTGCTGAAAAACTGCAAGATATGTTAATGGTCAGAATGAACTGAACTCGTCAAAATTAAAATCTTATATTAGTTTATACTTATTTGTTATAGCTTGATTGCAAAGTAGTTTCAGTGATTCACTCCCCGAGTTTGGTTCCTGGGTAGGAACAGAGGTGATTGATCTGGTCGAGCCTTGGAATGAACCCACCACTGTTGTGAGTGGCTAACAATCTGTTCACTGCATTGCCATCTGGCCTGAGTCTTGGAATGAACTCACAACCTCTGTTGTGAGTGGCCAACAATCTGTTCACTGCATTGCCATCTGGCCCGAGTCTTTGAATGAACCCACAACCTCTGTTGCGAGTGGCCAACAATTTGTTCACTGCATTGCCATCTGGCTGGAGTCTTGGAATGAACTCACAACCTCTGTTGTGAGTGGTCAACAATCTGTTCACTGCATTGCCTCGCTGAACATCCTATTAATGTGTTATGAATATTAATCAAGTCTCTAACCATAAATTATTACCGATATTGATATTTATACGTATTTAAACAACTACGACTCTGAAGCTGATGAAGAGTTCTAAGCCTCTATATTGTTTTATACAGGATTATTGTAATTTCATATTCATTTAACCCTGAGACAAAAAATGAAACTTTACACTGTTGTTATTCATTTTAATTATTTGTTCATGAGTAGAAATTAAGTTTATTAGATAGTGTGGGCAAGCAATTAGACTGGTTAAAAATTATGTCAGTAGAAAAGACAGAGGGTGTTTGAGGATTATACATTTTTCTGTATGAATTGCAATTGTTTTTCAAATTAATATGAACAATTAACAAGTTTCATTTATTGATACCTCAGTGCAAGATAAAAGTTTTGAATGAAAAAATATGCAAATTGAACACATAACCAAAATTTTAAATGGGAATTGCATTCTTCAATGCAGTTTTTAAGAACACATTTATTAAAAATATATTTGTAAAAAAAAGCATTCTGGATATTATTTCTTATAAGTATCAAAATAACCACATTACATATTGAAATCATATCTGAACTGTAATCAGGGAAAAATTAAATGAATTATTTATATTTGTTCTAAAGTCTGGTCCAAAACTGCTGAATGCAAACTAAAAAAACAAAACAATGTTGACACTACCATTTTCAATAAATTCATTGTTTCCTAATCTTATATAATGAATTTCATACAAATTTTGTATTGAATAGATATCAAATGATTTATTTAGTAATGTGAATATAAACTTAGTTGTCAAAAGAGCTTGTTTTATCTCAACTGAGCCAAGATTCCAGATGGGCTTTGCTATAACCTTGCCCCCGCCGTTATCTGTTCCTCCAGGCTGTTTTCACTCTTGCAATTTAAGAACATAAGTCAATATAAACCATTGATATCAAAGATAACTTCATGTGCAATTTTTATTTTTCATTTGTTTATTTATTTGATGTTAATATGTATGTATGATTTTGCTTTCATTTTTGGTTTCCTAAACATTAAATTTTGTTAATAATTATTTATTAAAGGCAGTATGTTGGAAATTTTATCAAAATTTTGAAATTGAAAAAAAAAAAATCCCCAAAATACCATGCCTGGATATGGGCCTAATTGTCATTAAGCTATCTGTTAAAAACATGCTAAAATAATATATCTCCTACATACCCAAGTTCGACTAAAATAAAATGTACACTGTTAAAGTTACAGTGTATTTTGGAACAATTTTTCAATATGCCATGCTAAGATATATCAATGAATCATAATAGTTACTAGATTATCTGTTAAAACATGCCAAATAATTTATCACCTGCACCCGCAAGTTTGACTGAAATAAAATAGTTCTTGCTTAAAGTTGTGGGGTATTTTGGGACATATTTGGATTAAATCGAAATCATAGAACTGCCTTCTATAATTTCGATTTAATCCAAGTGCCTTCTATGATTTCGATTTAATCCAAATATGGCCATCCTTATTGACTTTGATTCATCTTAGAAGGTGTCTGAATTGCAAGGTGAACGTCATGAATCAGTGCAATGATATTTATTTTTACAAATGGAATTTCATTTCAAATCCTAAACTTTGATTGACAAATTGTTTTTTGTTGATTTTTTGGCAGATTTCAAATTCCACATCATTAGTATTTTAGTTTTTCATGTACATGATGATTATATGCTTTTAACCCTATACTCCATAGATATGCGTTTTCCGGCACCAATCACAGAAGGCCTTTGAAAACAGTGCAGGAAGAGTTCAGATTGCTCATAACAAGCAATCTGATCACTTCCTGCACTGTTTTCCACTCGTGTCAGTTAATATAAACATTATTCACCCAATAAATCAACAGCCTTTTTTATGAGAGGTGTCCAAAGGCATTTATATTAGAGGTGTCCAAAGGCGTCTATATTAGAGGTGTCCAAAGACGTCAATATTAGAGGTGTCCAAAGGCGTCTTTATTAGAGGTTTCCAAATGCATCTATATTAGAGGTGTCCAAAGGCGTCTAGAATAGAGGTGTCCATATTAGAGGTGTCCAAAGGCATCTATATTAGAGGTGTCCAAAGGCATTTATATTAGCGGTATCCAAAGGATTAGAGGTGTCCAAAGGCGTCTATATTAGAGGTTTCCAAAGGCATTTATATAAGAGGTGTCCAAAGGTGTCTATATTAGAGGTGTCCAAAGGTGTCTTTATTAGAGGTGTCCAAAGGCATTTATATTAGAGGTGTCCAAAGATGTCTTTATAAGAGGTGTCCAATGGCATTTATATTAGCGGTGTCCAAAGGCGTCTATATTAGAGGTGTCCAAAGGCATTTATATTAGAGGTGTCCAAAGGTGTCTATATTAGAGGTGTCCAAAGGTGTCTATATTAGAGGTGTCCAAAGGCATTTATATTAGAGGTGTCCAAAGGCGTCTATATTAGAGGTGTCCAAAGGCGTCTATATTAGAGGTGTCCAAAGGCGTCTATATTAGAGGTGTCCAAAGGCGTCTATATTAGAGGTGTCCAAAGGCGTCTATATTAGAGGTGTCCAAAGGTGTCTATATTAGAGGTGTCCAAAGGTGTCTATATTAGAGGTGTCCAAAGGTGTCTCTATTAGAGGTGTCCAAAGGCATTTATATTAGCGGTGTCCAAAGGCGTCTATATTAGAGGTGTTCAAAGGCATTTATATTAGAGGTGTCAAAAGGCGTCTATATTAGAGGTGTCCAAAGGTGTCTATATTAAAGGTGACCAAAGGCATTTATATAAGCGGTGTCCAAAGGCGTCTATATTAGAGGTGTTCAAAGGCGTCTATATTAGATGTGTCCAAAGGTGTCTATATTGGAGGTGTCCAAAGGCATTTATATTAGAAGTGTCAAAAGGCGTCAATATAAGAGGTGTCCAAAGGTGTCTAAAGTAGAGGTGTCCAAAGGCATTTATATTAGAGGTGTCCAAAGGCGTCTATATTAGAGGTGTCCAAAGGCGTCTATATTAGAGGTGTCCAAAGACGTCTATATAAGAGGTGTCCAAAGGCGTCTTAATTAGAGGTTTCCAAATGCATCTATATTAGACGTGTCCAAAGGCGTCTGTAATAGAGGTGTCAATATAAGAAGTGTCCAAAGGCATCTATATTAAAGGTGTCCAAATGCATTTATATTAGCGGTGTCCAAATGATTAGAGGTGTCCAAAGGCGTCTATATTAGAGGTGTCCAAAGGCGTCTATATTAGAGGTGTCCAAATGTGTCTATATTTGAGGTGTCCAAGGGCATTTATATTAGAGGTGTCCAAAGGCGTCTATATTAGAGGTGTCCAAAGGTGTCTATATTAGAGGTGTCCAAAGGTGTCTATATTAGAGGTGTCCAAAGGCATTTATATTAGCGGTGTCCAAAGGCGTCTATATTAGAGGTGTCCAAAGACATTTATATAAGAGGTGTCCAAAGGTGTCTATATTAGAGGTGTCCAAAGACGTCTATATAAGAGGTGTCCAAAGGCGTCTTTATTAGAGGTTTCCAAATGCATCTATATTAGAGGTGTCCAAAGGCGTCTGTAATAGAGGTGTCCATATAAGAGGTGTCCAAAGGCATTTATATTAGAAGTGTCCAAAGGCATCTATATTAGAGGTGTCCAAAGGCGTCTATATTAGAGGTGTCCAAAGGTGTCTATATAAGAGGTGTCCAAAGGCATTTATATTAGAGGTGTCCAAAGGCGTCTATATAAGAGGTGTCCAAAGGTGTCTATACAAGAGGTGTCCAAAGGCATTTATATTAGAGGTGTCCAAAGGTGTCTTTATTAGAGGTGTCCAAAGGCATTTATATTAGCAGTGTCCAAAGGCGTCTATATTAGAGGTGTCCAAAGGCATTTATATTAGAGGTGTCCAAAGGTGTCTATATTAGAGGTGTCCAAAGGTGTCTATATTAGAGGTGTCCAAAGGCATTTATATTAGTGGTGTCCAAAGGCGTTTATATTAGCGGTGTCCAAAGGCGTTTATATTAAAGGTGTCCAAAGGCATCTATATTAAAGGTGTCCAAATGCATTTATATTAGCGGTGTCCAAATGATTAGAGGTGTCCAAAGGCGTCTATATTAGAGGTGTCCAAAGGCGTCTATATTAGAGGTGTCCAAAGGTGTCTATATTAGAGGTGTCCAAGGGCATTTATATTAGAGGTGTCCAAAGGTGTCTATATTAGAGGTGTCCAAAGGTGTCTATATTAGAGGTGTCCAAAGGTGTCTATATTAGAGGTGTCCAAAGGCATTTATATTAGCGGTGTCCAAAGGCGTCTATATTAGAGGTGTCCAAAGACATTTATATAAGAGGTGTCCAAAGGTGTCTATATTAGAGGTGTCCAAAGGTGTCTATATTAGAGGTGACCAAAGGCATTTATATTAGCGGTGTCCAAATGATTAGAGGTGTCCAAAGGCGTCTATATTAGAGGTGTCCAAAGGCGTCTATATTAGAGGTGTCCAAATGTGTCTATATTAGAGGTGTTCAAGGGCATTTATATTAACGGTGTCCAAATGATTAGAGGTGTCCAAAGGCGTCTATATTAGAGGTGTCCAAAGGTGTCTATATTAGAGGTGTCCAAAGGTGTCTATATTAGAGGTGTCCAAAGGTGTCTATATTAGAGGTGTCCAAAGGCATTTATATTAGCGGTGTCCAAAGGCGTCTATATTAGAGGTGTCCAAAGACATTTATATAAGAGGTGTCCAAAGGTGTCTATATTAGAGGTGTCCAAAGGCGTCTATATTAGAGGTGTCCAAAGGTGTCTATTTTAGAGGTGTCCAAAGGCATTTATGTAAGAGGTGTCCAAAGGCATTTATATTAGAGGTGTCGAAAGGCCTCAATATAAGAGGTGTCCAAAGGTGTCTAAAGTAGAGGTGTCCAAAGGCATTTATATTAGCGGTGTCCAAAGGCGTCTATATTAGAGGTGTCCAAAGGCGTCTATATTAGAGGTGTCCAAAGGTGTCTATTTTAGAGGTGTCCAAAGGTGTCTATTTTAGAGGTGTCCAAAGGCATTTATGTAAGAGGTGTCCAAAGGCATTTATATTAGAGGTGTCGAAAGGCTTCAATATAAGAGGTGTCCAAAGGTGTCTAAAGTAGAGGTGTCCAAAGGCATTTATATTAGCGGTGTCCAAAGGCGTCTATATTAGAGGTGTCCAAAGGCGTCTATATTAGAGGTGTCCAAAGGTGTCTATTTTAGAGGTGTCCAAAGGTGTCTATTTTAGAGGTGTCCAAAGGCATTTATGTAAGAGGTGTCCAAAGGCATTTATATTAGAGGTGTCGAAAGGCTTCAATATAAGAGGTGTCCAAAGGTGTCTAAAGTAGAGGTGTCCAAAGGCATTTATATTAGCGGTGTCCAAAGGCGTCTATATTAGAGGTGTCCAAAGGCGTCTATATTAGAGGTGTCCAAAGGTGTCTATTTTAGAGGTGTCCAAAGGCATTTATGTAAGAGGTGTCCAAAGAAGTTATATTAGAGGTGTCCAAAGGTGTCTATATTAGAAATGTCCAAAGGCATTTATATTAGAGGTGTCCAAAGGCGTCTATATTAGAGGTGTCCAAAGGCGTCTATATTAGGTGTCCAAAGGCATCTATATGAAGTAAAGGGTTAATTCATATCTTTTTTTAAACATTTATAATGATTTTTCCTGACACACTGCTTTTAAAGTAGCCATCTATGCTTTCATGTAGCATATTTTCTTCTTAAGCTTTGTTTATTTGCTCAACAAATACTCTATTGATACTTACAACTTGATCTCGGTCATTTTCAGTAGGATAAACAAAAAGTTATATAATATATTGAAAAATAAAGAAATTATCCTTTGTGCTTATAGCAGTGGACTAACTATGTTATATATAATTTGGGATGGAAGACACAAACAACACCATTTACCAGCAACTAAATATGACATTGTAATTTCTTTCTTCTTTTTCCTATGCGGTTATTTTGATGCTATGTTTAATCTGAAATCTTTAATTTGTACTGAAATTTAAATTAAGACTTGGTACCTTTTCAGGAATTGCTTTGAATTCTTTTGTCCAACATCAATCTACCAAAATGTTTATTTGTGTTCAAATTATTTTTATTTTTATGCGTCTTTAAGAGTGGGAGGGGGTCTTTCAATTCATATATAATTATATTAATAAGAAAGGATAAAGAAACGCTGGGAACCTCATTATAATATCAAACTGTTGGAAGCGATATGTTTTAAAATATGTTATGTCAAGGTATTTCAAAAATGATTGTGTCATTATGATACCATTACTTACATATTCCAAAACTGTACATATCAGTTACATTAGTTTGGTAATATGGTCTTGAAATTTTTTTTTCTTAAGTAAATATACACATCTGGCTTTTGGGTTTTACTTTTCAACAAACAATACACTGATTTTCATCTATTTTAAGACAAAAATAATTGAATACATGCATGTAAAACAAAAAGCTGTACTTGGTCATTTGACAGGAGAATGAATTTCAATATTCATTATTTTACTACTTTGGCTTTAATTTATTTTTTGGTAATTAAAATGTGAAAGAGTTCATTTTTCTTTATTATTTTTTTCCATGCTTTTTGTCGAGCCCACTTGCTGTGAGCTTGACATAGTCATCACAATGGCCGTTTGATGTATGTGCATTCGTCTGCTCTTGTCCGGGTTTATTCATGCATTCAATGTGGCTGCCATTGAGGGATTTTGGTGTAACTTTGCACAACTGTTCACCATAATGAGATGAAGTGTTGGAAGCAAGACCTGTCAGTTGCTCAAAGGTCAAGGTCACATTTAGTGGCTCAAGGTCAGAAATATTTACACAATTTGGCATCTGTTCTATATCTTGTAAACCACTTGACAGATTTTAGAATAATATCGCACAAATGTTCACCACAATCAAATGCTGTGCCGTGGGCAATACCAATGTCCGTAGTTCAAAAGTCACATTTTGAGGTATAAGGTCAGAAATAGGTAAAAAATTTTGTGTTTGTTTCCTATCTTGTAATGTGGCCATGAATGTTCACCATAATGAAACGTGAAACAAGCCTGTACTCAAGCACACCCATCTCCACACTTTCCACAGGTATATATAACAGAAGGTTAACCAGTACTCAAGCACATCCATCTCCACACTTTCCACAGGTATTTATAATGGAAAGTTAACCAGTACTCGAGCACAACCGCCTCTGCAATTTCTATGGGTATTTATAACAGAAGGTTAACCAGTACTCGAGCACACCTGTCTGCAATTTCTATGGGTATTTATAACGGAAGGTTAACCAGTACTCGAGCACACACATTTCCACTTTTTCCATGGGTTTTTATATCAGAAGGTTAACCAGTACTCAAGCACACCAATCTCCACACTTTCCATGGGTATTTATAAAGGAAAGTTAACCAGTACTTGAGCACATCCGTCTGCAATTTCCATGGGTATTTATAATGGAAATTTAAACCAGTACTCGAGCTCATCCGTCTCTGCAATTTCAATGGGTATTTATAACGGAAGGTTAACCAGTACTGGAGCACAGCCGTCTCTGTTATTTCCATGGGTATTTATAACTGAACATTAAACAAGGACACCAATCTCCATACTTTCCACGGGTATTTATTACGGAAGGTTAACCAAGTACTTGAGCACACACATCTCCACACTTTCCATAGATATTTATTATGGAAGGTTAACCAAGTACTTGAGCACACACATCTCCATACTTTCCACGGGTATTTATTACGGAAGGTTAACCAAGTATTTGAGCACACACATCTCCATACTTTCCATGGATATTTACAATGGAAGGCTAACCAGTACTCAAGCACACCAGTCTCTGCAATTTCCATGGGTATTTGTAACGGAAGGTTAACCAAGTACTTGAGCACACACATCTCCATACTTTCCATGGATATTTACAATGGAAGGCTAACCAGTACTCGAGCACAGCTGTCTCTGCAATTTCCAAGGGAATTTATAAGGGTAGGTTAACCAGTACTCTAGCACACACGTCTCCACATAATCCATGGGTATTTATAACAGAAGGTTAACCAAGTACTCAAGCATACCCATCTCTGCAATTTCCTTGGGTATTTATTACAGAAGGTTAACCAAGTACTCGAGCATACACGTCTCTGCAATTTCCTTGGGTATTTATAACAGAAGGTTAACCAAGTACTCGAGCATACCCGTCTCTGCAATTTCCTTGGGTATTTATAACAGAAGGTTAACCAAGTACTCCAGCAAACCCGTCTCTGCAATTTCCTTGGGTATTTATAACGGAAGGTTAACCAAGTACTCGAGCACATCTCCACAAGTTCCACAGATATTTATAATGGAAGGTTAACCAGTAATCGAGAACAGCTGTCTGCAATTTCCATGATAATTTATTACGGAAGGTTAACCAGTACCCAAGCTCACCAATCTACACACTTTCCATGGGTATTTATAATGGAAGGTTAACTAGTACTCAAGAACACCAACCTCCACACTTTCCACGGGTTTTTATAATGTAATGTTAACCAGTATTCGAGCACACCCGTCTCTGCAATTTCCATGGGCATTTATAACGGAAGGTTAACCAGTACTTGAGCACAAACATCTCCACATTTTCTATGGGTATTTATAACAGAAGGTTAACCAGTACTCGAGCACAGCCGTCTCTGCAATTTCAACGGGAATTTATAACCGTAGATTAACCAGTACTCTAGCACACACATCTCCACATTTTCCATGGGTATTTATAACGGAAGGTTAACCAAATACACCAATCTCATCACTTTCCATGGGTATTTATAACAGAAGTTTAACCAAGTACTCGAGCACACACATCTCCACAGATATTTATAATGGAAGGTTAATCATTACTCAAGCACACCCGTTTCTGCAATTTCCTTGGATATTTATAACAGAAGATTAAACAAGTACTTGAGCACACACATCTCCACACTTAATGTGGGAATTTATAATGGACGGTTAACCAGTACTCGAGCACACCCATCAATGCAATTTCTATGGGTATTTATAATGGAAGGTTAACCAGTACTCGAGCACAAATATCTCCACATTTTCCATGGGTATTTATTACAGAAGGTTAACCAAGTACTCGAGCACACCCGTCTCCACCATTTCCATGGGTATTTATAATGGAAGGTTAACCATACTCAAACACACACATCTCCACCATTTCCATGGGTATTTATAAAGGAAGGTTAACCAGTACTCGAACACACACATCTCCACCATTTCCATGGGTATTTATAAAGGAAGGTTAACCAGTACTCGAACACACACACATCTCCACCATTTCCATAGGTATTTATAAAGGAAGGTTAACCAGTACTCGAACACACACATCTCCACCATTTCCATGGGTATTTATAATGGAAGGTTAACCAGTACTCAAACACACACATCTCCACCATTTCCATGGGTATTTATAATGGAAGGTTAACCAGTACTCGAACACACACATCTCCACCATTTCCATGGGTATTTATAAAGGAAGGTTAACCAGTACTCAAACACACACATCTCCACCATTTCCATGGGTATTTATAATGGAAGGTTAACTAGTACTCAAGAACACCAACCTCCACACTTTCCACGGGTTTTTATAATGTAATGTTAACCAGTATTCGAGCACACCCGTCTCTGCAATTTCCATGGGCATTTATAACGGAAGGTTAACCAGTACTTGAGCACAAACATCTCCACATTTTCTATGGGTATTTATAACAGAAGGTTAACCAGTACTCGAGCACAGCCGTCTCTGCAATTTCAATGGGAATTTATAACCATAGATTAACCAGTACTCTAGCACACACATCTCCACATTTTCCATGGGTATTTATAACGGAAGGTTAACCAAATACACCAATCTCATCACTTTCCATGGGTATTTATAACAGAAGTTTAACCAAGTACTCGAGCACACACATCTCCACAGATATTTATAATGGAAGGTTAACCATTACTCAAGCACACCCGTTTCTGCAATTTCCATGGATATTTATAACGGAAGATTAAACAAGTACTTGAGCACACACATCTCCACACTTAATGTGGGAATTTATAATGGACGGTTAACCAGTACTCGAGCACACCCATCAATGCAATTTCTATGGGTATTTATAATGGAAGGTTAACCAGTACTCGAGCACAAATATCTCCACATTTTCCATGGGTATTTATTACAGAAGGTTAACCAAGTACTCGAGCACACCCGTCTCCACCATTTCCATGGGTATTTATAATGGAAGGTTAACCATACTCAAACACACACATCTTCACCATTTCCATGGGTATTTATAAAGGAAGGTTAACCAGTACTCGAACACACACATCTCCACCATTTCCATGGGTATTTATAAAGGAAGGTTAACCAGTACTCGAACACACACACATCTCCACCATTTCCATGGGTATTTATAATGGAAGGTTAACCAGTACTCAAACACACACATCTCCACCATTTCCATGGGTATTTATAATGGAAGGTTAACCAGTACTGGAACACACACATTTCCACCATTTCCATGGGTATTTATAATGAAAGGGTAACCAGTACTCAAACACACACACATCTCCACCATTTCCATGGGTATTTATAAAGGAAGGTTAACGAGTACTCGAACACACACATCTCCATCATTTCCATGGGTATTTATAAAGGAAGGTTAACCAGTACTCGAACACACACATCTCCACACTTTCCATGGGTATTTATAACGGAAGGTTAACCAAATACTCGAGCGTACACATTTCCACATGTTCCACTGATATTTATAACGGAAGGTTAACCAGTACTCAAGCACACCAACCTCCACAACATTCCTACTGAAACATCAGAGAGACTTAATGTTGTATGTCAATCATCATGGAGGCTGTGGCCAAGGAAGGGATTCAAACTCACAACCCCTGAATTGATTATCATCTGGATTGATCAAACAAATAAAAACAAAATTTTGTTTGTTTGTTTTATTTTATATGAGAATAAAGTTTATAAATATTATTGCTTTAAAGATGAATCACATTATTTATTTGTATTGCATGGAGAAGAAAATGTCAGTTCAATATGATAAAACGAGAAGATAGATGTGAGAGTACTTGTCCATACTGCTGTATATATATTAGATATGAATAAAAAAAGAAATTAAAAGTACATATTATTATAAGTATAATGAAATCATTGCAGCAGGAAATAATGAACTGAGGTTTTGCAGCTCACCGACACAAACATATTGCATGTTGCCAACTAAAATAACTATTCCATTATGCAGAAAGACATTAAATGAATATGCAAAATCATCATATAACTGTTATACCTTTAGAACTGTGTACATGTAGTTTCAGCCAATTCTATATTGAATACTCTTACGATATGCATGAGGCATGGTGATCATATTCTTGCCATCACTCATGTAGCACCCCGGAACCAAACACGATAATTTTAACTACAGTGATGAATATGACCAAAAAAAAATAAAAAAATGGAAATGACACTCCTATAGAGATTGACAGTGCTCCTAATTGTTTCAAAACTACATGGGTTGCTAAAGTCATAAAACTGAATATTAAAGGGAATATATCAGGATTTTATATCATGTCTATATATACTCATATACTCACTGACCCTGTTTTGCCAAAAGTTTATCTATCTAATCATGCCAAAATACTATATAGAAAAGAGATTCCATAACTTGGGCTACATGCCTAAATTAGACTGAAATAGATTTTCCGCATAACATTGCAACATATTTTTTGACATATTCAATGAGTTTCATGATTTCATTTTGATTTCAGTTTGATCTATTACAAAGTTTTATATGTTGTTTTAATTGTTAATCTTAGAAAGAGGCTGAAGAATGTGAAAGTCGTCAATCAGTATTTAAATGCTTTCTATTTTTAGAATTATTTCAAGTTTACCATTCCAATTTGCATATAAATTTTGTCACAATTTGGCGAAAGATTTGACATACCAAACCATTCAGATTTTATTTATTAATTATAATGAGATAGCTTTTATCCATTTTAATAATCATTTTATTTATGGCAGTTTTCCCTGATATACTCCCTTTAAGAACTGCATTTTACATGCAGGATTCAAGATATTTGGAATTGGGGTTACACAATCACATGCAGAATAACAAAATTCTAGGTTCAATAAAGAAATTACATACATGTATGTCAGGAATGTGAATTTTCTGTTATTTGTGTCTTGTTTAAAAAACAACTTACATTTAACTCTACAAATATTTACAAAAGAAATAAATATATACAAAATTTCATTGTAACAGGTAAAAATTTTATAAATTTCATCGACTAAAAATTCATACCCAGTATTATAAAAGACCAATATATTAACTCAAAATGCTGTCATATGATAATTTCTTAAAGTGAATTGAATTATACATAATTATTTAATATATCAATATACTGTGCTTTATTATAAATATACATTAAAAAAGGTATAGGTAACAGTGTAAGTATTTCAAATAAGCTAACTTTGATTTCATTATAATCAAATTCACATATTCATTGCATGCACGACTTTCACAAGATATTTACATAACTTGTACCCTGGCTGTTTATGAGTAATTTAAATTAAACGATTAAAAAAAACACAATATTAGTTAAAACTGGCTAACTCTGTCATATCTTTATAATTAAAAGTTACAGTATCAATTACTGACACATCCATTGATGTGTTGTACTATGATGCACAGATCTGTAAACTTTTGTGGACAACCATTTTGCTCTCCCATTATATACAGCTAAGGGTACATCAAAGAAAGTTACTGACACAAACACATTTCGGTCTAGACAATAGGCAATAGAAATTATAAATTTGAGTACTACTCTGTTTTCCATCAGTTAGATTATTGAATACCAAACACTACAACTAACTCAAACAATTCCTATCTGACATCAAAACAAAATTGGTTTCAGGTTGTATACAAATATTTTAATGATGCAAACAATTTTTGGTCTGATGGTCCCAGCTACTTTGGCGACTAGAAAAAACAACCAATACAAGCAAACTCCTTATGACTAGCGGTATATCAAAGAAATTATTGTGAGCCGTAGAACGTGCGATATGGATTGCTGATCACACATCAAAGATGTGCTGCATAAGTGATAGGTTCTTCCGGAAAACTCAATTACTGTTGGTAATGGTTAAGTTAAAATCAACCTCTGGCACACAGCTGGTGTGACAAACATTTGGATTATGGACCAAATAATATTGCCGTTAATAACAATCTAGCGGTAATCTGGTCAGTATAGGAAAATTTCATGATTTTTATGCAATCGATAGGAAATATATGGAGAAATATTTTATTTAAAAAAAAAAAGCGTTTTCAACAACAAAATTTGTTCAAATAACTGAAAAACCAACGATTATAGAAGCTATGTGTCATAGGTGTTTTCTAAAGGTCGATGACTGAACAATAAGGCAAAAAAAAATGCAAATTAGAGTAAAAGTTGCTTATCAGTTTTGCATGAAGTCCTCAACATATCTACTGCCAATACTGACACTTGTGACTTAAGTTTGGTAACTCAATAGAAACTCATTTCAATCTTGTTATGAAAAGCTCTCTTAAATCATGAATACATTTTCATCAGGTTCAAGCCCCATTTTTTATCTTAAAGCCTGAAAATCATTGAGTGATAAGAAGACACATCAGCAATTTTTATAAAACATCATAATGTTGTTCATCTTAAATAAAAACGTTGATGCAAGTTATAAATTTCACCTGTCAAGAAGCAATCACCTGTCCACCCATAGAAAGTGATATGTTCAAAACAAACGCACATGTGTCAAGAATGGCCAATGCTTTGTCAGTATAGAACAGTGACGATGTCAAACATTGTGATTTTGATGATAATGATAAATTGTTTACATCAACTTCATATAAATTTAGAAAGTCATATTAACCGGTATTATATAAATGGGAAAACTCTTACTTTAGCAATACAATGGCAATATATATCATAATAATAAAACACCTACTGTCTGATGATATCAGTCAATACTCAAATTAATTGACCAGGGGTGTGTTTCACAAAAAACTTCTGACAAAAATCATTATAACAACAATAATTAAGATTTTTTTGTTATATTCATCCAAAATGCAACCAAATTTGACCTAAATAATGTAGAAAATAATATACTTTCTGAAAATGCAATCATTTTAAAGGCCAATCAAAATTTGAACAACCAATGATGAAATTGTCAAAATGACTCATTTTGTGAAATGATCTATTGGCCATCAGACAATAACAGTATACTTATTAACAGTGCTACTGTAATCTGTCACACTACAGTTGAACCTGTCTTAAGCAGCCAGTCAAGGGAATGAGCAAAATTGGCCTTTTAAGACAGGTTGTTGCTTAAAACAGGTTAATTTACTCTGAAAGAATAGAAATGGGAAATAGAAAATATGGTTACTTAAGACAGGTGGCTGCTTAATAGAGGTGGCCACTTACACAGGTTTTACTGTATATAATACATTATACTTTATAATATTTATTTTTTTTTAAAATAAAGAAATTACAGATCATTAACAAGAAGAAATGCAATAAATCACATGAAATGCAAGAGCTTTAAAGTGTCTAATTAAAGTTAAGTTGATTATCCTTTTTTTGTAAAAAATGCCATGTGACTTACAAAATATATTGATGAGCACGTACACAGCTTCAAGTAGATTTGGGTAAGAATTTATAATTTCATTATTTTTTGTCCAGTTTTACAAACTTAAAATTGGTAAAATGTTAAATATCTTATTCTAATAAAACTGTTTTTTGTTTAGCACATGTACATGTGTATGTTCATCATTGTCACTTATACAATTTCCATATGTAACTATAAATACAGCACCATAATGTTAAAACATTGAAGTTAAGATGGTGTATGTGTGCAGTTAACTCAAATGATACAACTGTGGCAGTCAACTCTAGTGACTTAGTGATGCAGTCAACTCAGATGATATAAATGTGTAGCGGTCAACTCATACGACAAATCTTTGTAGCAGTCAACTTAGACAATATAATTGTGTATCAGTCAACTCAAATGACATAATTGTGTTACAGTCAACCAAAATGACATAATTGTGTAGCAGTCAACTGAAATTATATAAATGTGTAGCAATCAATTCTGACAGATGTAATAACTGTGACACAGTCATGCACATACAGAAATGATGTGTATTTCACAGTAACTATGTGGTTCTTGTCCTTGAGTATCAATCACAGTGATCCAATCTGACATCAGTCTCATCGGGTGTAATTTGACATTTGACTGAATACTGAAATAAAAAACATAAAAACATGATATGACAGGACATGCTGGGGTTGTACATATAAAATAGTATTTTTCATGGAGTTTTCTGTGTGGATTGAAAACTTTGTCCCTCGGCACGGCAGCGTTATCCACCAGAGCCTCGTTACCACCAAAACAGTCAAATTCCATCTGCATCTTAAACCCATGGAATATACTTATATGAGTCATGCACAGCATGGGAGATTACAAAATCATGCACTTAACACTACTAAAATATGAGGTAAAATAATTTCAAACCATTAGGCAGCCCCATTTGCTCAGTTGGTAGAGCACAAGATTCCTAGTCTCGGAGGTTGTGGGTTCGATTCCTGGGGCTCATGGGTCATGTGATGGTGCTATACACTGAGCACACTAAAGGCAAGAAGAAACTTTGATGTGTTTCTGTCTATATCCTGCCCTATCCAACACAAACCTAAAAAAGACTAACACTCTTCTGGGGGCATAGCACATACGGGAAACTGCTGGTGTTGTACAATATGCTTATATACATAATCAAACTACATGCGTTAACACAAAAAGACATGACAAAAGTCTCAAAGCACTAAAATGATTTTTGATATATTTCAAAAATATATACAGTATAACTTCCATATATCGAAGTTCAGGGGACCGTCATGAAAAGTTCAATATACCGGGACTTCGATATATGTGCATGTCTGGATCACTCGATGGTAATGGTAAAAGTTTGATTGGTTATGAGATCGCAACATGTATATGACTGTAGATCTAACTGTCATACTTTTACTAGTAAAGGTAAGTTGGAAAAAAAACATAAATTAAATCGTGTTTATTATTTATTGAATCCCTGCATGTCATATAAAAATCAATATTACTAAAGCACTACAAACATGATTGTACAAACATAAACACTTACATGGAGCACTTGCAGTATACGAAAATAAGCATATACATATACATGAATATTCCATCAGCACATCAGTTGGTACAAACACACATGAACAAAACATAAACATACATGTACAATAAACATAAATAAATGTTCATAAATTACACTTGTAAGATAACATGATATGAAACTAAACGTCATATAATAAATGCCATAATTTGGGTAGTTAACAGCGCTTGTCGGTAATTAGCCGTTTTCGGTAAATTGGTGATATGTAATCATGACAGACCCAGCCTCCATGTTTGCGTATTCAAAGTTAATGTGTTTTATCAGTAAATTATCACCATTCTGCCTTTAAGTAATCAAATGTTTATTAAAATGTGACTCCTAACAAACATTTATCTGAGCACTCGAAGTGATTGTACGCTATATGATCAGCGGGGCCTTTGTTCCTACGATCATCGCACCGGAGCACCACAGGTGTGAAATACATGTACATCACTCCCGCGAGAAATTTTGAACAGGTAATCGATATTCGATACATAAATGGTTAATGATGTGTAAAAGGACTCTTTGGGGCTGTGAAAAAACTTTGATATACTGAAAAATTCGATATGTATAACTTCGATATACTGGCAGTTTTTCCGTATAGATTTAGAAGGAAGAAAGTTGGGATTTGAGAAAAAGTTCAATATACGGAGAAATTCGATATATTGAAGTTCGATATATGGAAGTTATACTGTATATATAAATATATTTCGTGTTTTGACCATTGAACAGTAAATTATGGAATCTCAAAAAAAACCCGGAAATTTTGAATCAAATTTTGAATTTCAGACTTTTATTTTGTTAAAGTCTTGATAAATATAATCAGCAAAATCACTTACTCCTTATATCTTGAGGTGTAGGCACACTGTCTATTACAGTTTCTAAGGCTTTGACAAATCTTTCTTTGTCATCAATAGTATCGCCTTTAATCTGATACTGTCTGCCTGGTATTGTCAGCACAAACTCCAA
This sequence comes from Panopea generosa, assembly GCA_029582155.1. Lineage (NCBI taxonomy): Eukaryota > Metazoa > Mollusca > Bivalvia > Adapedonta > Hiatellidae > Panopea > Panopea generosa. The sequence continues at coordinate 55,179,903 of CM055895.1, forward strand.
GGCATTTCCCGATGTGTTATTGCTGACGGAGTAGTTGGAGTCCTTGTGTCCAATATAAATCTCACCTTTAGGTGTTGGTGACTGTGACAGAAATATAAAACAGAATTATTATAAAATAATAGAAATACATTTGTAAAAAAAAATATTTTATTTCATAACATTTAAATAAAACATAGGAATTTTAACAAAGGGGCTGTAAACAATACTCGAAAGGACAAGTCTTGAAATGGATTTATAACAAAATATTAATTTCTTAAGAGATCAAATTAACAGATTAAATGGGATTTTTTCTTCTCTACCATATGAAAACCCAGATTAAATGTTACCAATATAAGCTTCTGTATTCAATTTGATTGATAAGTGTAGCTCAAAGCTTCTGTTTCAATATTTTACTTAAATATGTAAAAAGTACACTAAGTTTTGACTGGTCATTTCTCTGTTATATAATCAATATCAATGAAACAATATGCAATTCTACTTTTCTATGATTTAAGTATTTAAGCAATATGTTGTATAAGAAGTTATTTTTATTTAATTTACTAAAGATGGCTTTCTAACCACTTACACAACTAACAATATCAACATTTCAAAAACCGTTTTGAAATATACCCCCTTAGCCAATTAAACACATATACATGGGGTATGCTTGAGTACTGGTTAACCTACCAGAATCCCAGGAAAGAATGGTTAGTTTAAATGACTGTCGATTGCCTTCGATGGCATAAAAATGACGCTAAATATTCAATCAATTAATTAACTAAAATAATCAATCAATATTAAGATTATTGTCCTTCAGTAATTGTAATAAACTACAATGTGTATTACAATGTATTGATCTGAAGTCATGAGTTCAGGCATACATGTAGGTCAGTTTTAACATTATGTGATGCAGTATGCCAGTTACTTGCAGAAGGACTGAATGCTCAGATGTGTTGATTCTAGTGATTTCAATGTTTACATGACTTGTATACAAACACAGGGAGGTTGAAAGAGTTTTGGCTGCTCACACCAAAGGTCCAGTGTTCAATCCCAGGCTGTACACGATGGCTTTTCCAAACTAAACACTCAGTACTGGCCCAAGTTGCACGGAATACTTAAATAAGTTATTTTACTTAAACTCAATACATGTATTCTGCTCAGTTTCATACTCAAATTCAGCCACTATTGAGTTTAAGTAAAATAATGGACTAAAGTATTTTTGAGGAACTGGGACCTGGTTTTACCAAGAAAATATATCCGAGAACAACTCATTTAAGCTCTGAGCTTTCCTCATAGTCAAGCTGATATAAATTAATATAAATGATGCAAAAGTTTCTTACTAGTTTATCTTCCATATACATGAGCTTCCTTCTATCTAAGATGAACCAGCGCTTCTTGTACGGCTCATTGTTTGGTCCCCGCTTCCAGAAATATCCCTCAAGCAAGAAATTCTGGGTGAGGTCTTTGCACAACTAATGAAATAAAGTATGTTTCAATCATTTCCGCAGACTTTACAATATTTACATGTACAGTGAAACAATGACAGCTCCAGCATCGGCTAACTCGAAGAAATGATCCTGAACATAAACAATTCAATTAATATTTCACATACACATTGTTCACGATATCTCAATCATTACAAACTAGAATACTTGAGTTCCGTTGAGAGCCCCCTCAACAGATGTTAGACGAGGACAAATTTTCAAACATTTGTCTTATTTACCAATTTTCTACAAGGTAAGCCATGTTCTTTACATAGGTCCAGTCTGTATTCATTTTAGATTAGATGTATTTGACTTTTAATCCAAAAATTTGAACAAGATTTGATTTGAATACTGTAAATGTTGAAACTAGTACATAAATATAAGACCAATAATACTTTTATGGAAGTGTTTATTTTACAGCAGTTATTTGAAAATTTCATATGAACACCTGAAAATGAATGAAAAAAACCAACAATGTCATATAAATTATACAAAAATAAAGACAATAAATGAATACTTTATGTACAAAATAGTTAACTAGAAATGCATCTATGTGATCCAGATGCCCCCACTTTGTAACTACATTGTAGATATCAATAAAACCAAATACCAAGTTTCATCAAAATCAATCCATCAATAAAGATTTTAGGTCGGAAATCATCAGTCAATCAGAGTCCAGATCACCTACATGTAATTAATATGTGCCAATTCCATCCACTGTCAAACTTGACCTTGGTCTTGTTGATATAAAGCCAAATATAATTTTTCGTCAAAATCGGTCCACAAATAAAGACTTTAGAGGTTGGAAACTATCAGCCAGTCAGAGCCCAGAACACCTAATTAATATGCAGGGATTTTGACAAAAATCAAACTTGAGCTGTAGTTTATCACCATACACCTTTCTACCAAATAAGAATCAAATCCATCTAATCCTTCAAGAGATATCGAGCGGAAACCAATTTCTTGACATTTATCAATAATCTAAGTCAAAAAGGGGCATAACTCCATCAAAACTCATCAGACCAGAACAAAATACGAACTTTACCTGTATTACCTGAATGTGAAGTCACACACCAATTGAAAATGGCAGGGGCATAAAAACAACAATAGTGGTATTTGAATCTTACAATGCTATAAACAAGGTAATTTTCATGAAAATTTGTTCTTTTCATGTAATAATTTCTACTCTTCCAAGTGACCTCAAGCTATCGCAGTTTCACTTTATGATCTTCTTAGCTACCCATCTTCTGTTTCACCAACATTTTATTTAAATACTTATAAACTTAACTAAGTTTTGACTGTTTATTTATCTATCATATAATCAATATCAATGAAACAATATGCAGTTTTACTGGAACCAGTCTAAAATCCTAAAATCATGATCACCTGGCTGCTTTTCTTAAATTTAAGTTTTAAAGTATATGTTGGTAAAACAGGGGCCAGTTTTGAAAAGCTTTACTTGATCTACATCAATCATTTTGCCTGTTATCCTTTACCAATGAATAAAGATTGTTTGGCTTCTATTCTGTGTAGTCATTTAATGTGTAATGAGTTTGAGTACTAATTTAGAGAAATGAACATTTTTGAATTGAGGAAAATCTCAGCTTGAGATGTTTAGTGAAACTTGGCCCTGGTTTTTAACCCTTTACTCCATAGATACGCGTTTTCCAGCACCAATCACTGAAGGCCTTTGAAAACAGTGCAGGAAGAGTTTAGATTGCTCGTAACGAGCAATCTGAACACTTCCTGCACTGTTTTCGACTCTGTCAGTTAATATAAACATAATTCAACCAATAATTCAAAAGCATTCTGTATTTGGTGTCAAAAGGTGTTTATATTAGAGGTGTCCAAAGGGGACTATATGAAGTAAAGGGTTAAAGAATGATTTGTAAAGAATGATTTTGTGCAGAACAATGGGTCATTCAATTAAAACAGAGGTACATGTCAAATATTACAAAATGATGGGTCTTTGATATACCTTTTTTTTTTTAAATTGTGGATGTTATGCCTTTTTCAACACATTTCAAGCTATATATGGCATATTCAGTTTTATTGGTGGAGGATGACCTCAGAAGGAATCTGGATAGAATCACCTTCCATCCTCAAATTACTTTGGAGCGAGTGCGACTGAACCTTCAACCTTAGCGGTGAGATGTAAATGTTTTTGAGTCGACGCCTTAGACTGCTCGGCCCAGGAGACCTACTTTGATATGCATACAATCATGTAAGTATATACAAATGCATCTAAGATTGTCCGCCACTGATTCCATCGGTCAATATATGTTTTTAAGATCTTTAAAACCCATATTTGCAAGACTCATCCCACATTTCAAACTGTATGTAAATAAACACAAGAACTATTATTTTCAAACCTCTTGTTCATCTCTATCCGGGAAAGCAAGTCTGCGCCGCTCCAACTTTGCACTGCGTATAGCAGTAAACCAATCAACTGCATCCTACAATTAACAAGAATACACATCTTTTCTTAAAAGGTATATATCAGGTTTTTCAAAATTTTGAAATTGGTTGAAAATATTTTTTTCCAGTATAGCATTACTATATATACTTAATGACCCTGTATTGCCAAAAAGATATCTATCTAAACATGCCAAAATAACACATTGAAAAGAGTTTTTCTAACTTGGGTTACATGCCTTGGTGAGAGTAAAATAGATTTCCCGCTTTAAATGACAACATATTTTGTGATGTATCATCAAATGAGTCATGGGATTTTATTTTTATTTCAATTTGATCCATTATACAGGTTTACACTTACAAAAAACTGTTTCATCTTAGAAAGAATCCAAATGACGATGGGTAAGTCATCAAACAGTGTTTAAGGGCGGTCTATTTTTTTTAAAATGGAGATTTCGTTTCGAGTTTACCACTCAAATTTAAATATTTATTTTGCCAAGTTTTGGTGGATTTGACATACAAAACTATTCAAATTTTCTTTTTTAATGATAAGGAGATGCTTTTAATCCATTTTGATAATTATTTTATTCTTTACGACATTTAAAGAGTCTTATCCTGATATACTCCCTTTAAATTCAAGCAAAGATGTCACTGGCAGCTCGTATGTTTACAATATCATTACACTGTACATGTAAACTAACTTACTTTAGCTTGATTGCAACGTAAGCCAAGAGCTTTTATATATCACTTTTATATATCATTTCCTGGGCGGGACCTGTACTGAGAGTTATTTTTGAGCGGTCATCTGGTTATACAGTCTGGACTGGTGCAACAAGGGAATCAGATAAAAAGGTCACAAGGTCACATAGATCAGGGGGTCATTTTATACATCACAATGATTAAGTGCATTCCTCATTGATACTATAATGATTTTGACTCAAGTACTAACCCCATCCCTTAACTTCCAGTACAGTTAGTTTAATACACTTCAACCATATTGCTATAAAAGCTAGTTGAACAGTGAGGTTATTGTCGATGATGTACTTCCACTACAATACATTTATTAACACTTTGCTCCATATGCATTTTCTTGGACTCTTCCAAAATGAAAGCATTAATTCTCCACGTATCAGCAATGTGTGAATTATTTTAATATTAACTGACAGAGTGGAAAACAGTGCAGGAAGTGTTTAGATTGCTTGTTACGAGTAATCTGAACTCTTCCTGCACTGTTTTCAAAGGCCTTCTGTGATTGGTGCAGGGAAAACGCGTATCTATGGAGTAAAGTGTTAACAGATTGTGTGTTTGCATAAACATTATTTATATGACATGTTTATACGACATGCAGTGTTAGTTACCGTTACCATATCCATTATGGTATGTATTACTTTTAACATGGACTCTGCTGAGTGTCAGTATAAAGTGACTGGGTGGGGTATCATACCATGTATCTGCGGCATGATGCTTCAGTATAGCAACACTTGGAATGCTGTGTCAAATAAGTAGACACTGAAGCGATATAACTAAAAAATTGTTGAAAGCAACGAATGCTTAACACCACACAACAACAACAACAACAACATCCATTTTATTGTTTAACTTGATATAACTACATACAAAGGGTTATATGTACCATACATTCTAATATAATTTTTTATCGCATGCTTTAGCATTTTAAAGAAATTGCTTTTATTTGCGTTATGAGTTATAATTTAAAAGTTGCTGTCATCATTTTGATGTGCATTTCCAGTCATGTGACAGACATGTGATTTTCAAGAAAATCTATTTATATTCTACAGATGATCACTCACTCAGTATAATTGGATAAAATGTGGATATGTTTAGAAGAATCTTGATTGATTAGTAAACAAATTATCACAGCTTCTTGCAAAAACTAAGCGATCAATTTATCAAGCTGATTAAACATGTGACAAACTGATTATGCATTGTTGGTTGTGTTGTATTTTGTTGTCAAACATAAATCAATTATGTTTAACTTAGGAGCAATTACCATCTGTTGCTGTGACTCAAGCAAAAGATTGATGATTATTTTGAAACTTTTGAAAAACACAGTCATATATACATATACAGTCTGATAAAAAAACGATTGTTGATATTGGGAAAGAGAGTTCACGGTCACATGTTGTGTAAGACAGAGTGTTGTTTTAATATTTAACAGACCCATCATATAGCAAAAATCATCAAGTTGAAAAATACAGTCCCAATCCGCCAGTCTAGACTGTACTACAAAATTCAAATAATAAACATCAATTCCAGAAAAAATATAAATAAAAATAATAAATCTGATAGAAGATGAAAGAAAAAAAAGGAAAAGAGTATCTTAAGGTGGGTTGCGGCATTCTTATCTGATTTTTTTTGGACAAAAATCTGTACACATATATAATGAAGTATCAGCTTTCATTTTAGCTTCGTATTTTTTTTTGTTTTAAATATATTCCTGCAAAATGTTGTTATGTGTGATTAAATATTTTATTCCATAAAGTTATTCACAACATAAACATAGACATATAACAATTCATTTTGTTGCATGATTATACATTTTTTTTTGAATGGGGTTTAATGCCATTTTCAACACATTTCAGGTTATATATGGCATATCCAGTTTTTACTGGCAGAGGAAGACCTCAGCTGAGTCAGATTGAGTACTGTAGAACCACCGTCCTTCCACAAGTAACTGGAAACTTTCTCACATAAAGTTTTGATTATACATATGTTGATTTATGTGTAAAAAGTATATAATTCTTAGTGGTATATCTTACAGTTGAACTGTATAAACAACTAAGAAAACAGAGGAAAGGCAAATCGATCAGCAACAAAGATAATGATTTTTCATATTGTAAAAATTTACCAACAAGAAACATCTATAACCATATTTATTTTGTATGTGATATAATGAAGTTTTTTTTTATTTAGATAGATATAAGGACTCAAAATAAGGGTAGAATAAAGCATATAAAGAACAAAAGGAGAGGAAAGATGAGGAGGGGAAACAAGGATCAGCAGGGTTTTTTACCATATTTTAAGGAAAGTATAATAAAGGGAGAGAAGATGGAGGTGATATAGTAGTAGCCTTCCTTTAGTTCAAGAATGTATACTGTTTTGGAGAAATTATCTCCATTTTTGTTCGTGTTTGTCAAATTGATTGTGTTTAAGTGCTATTTCTCCTTCTATTTCAATTTGTTTTTTTAAAATAGCTTTTGAATAATGTAAAGGTAGGAATGTCATCTTGACATTTTTTTGTAAATATGAAATATTTTGCACAGAAAATTATATAGTTTTTTACATCATTCATACACATTTCAATTTTTCTAAAGGTTAATATTTCTAGATCAAAAGATATTTTAAAATTTAAGCTATTTAAATATGTCTTAAGCTCATTCCAAAAACTTTTTTGCATCTATTGTAGACTTACATGTAAAAGGAGCAGTATATACATGTATTTTCTTCCAACTGAAATTGATTTTACCAATCAAAATCCCCCATTTTTCTTGCTGTATTGTTTTGTATTTTAATTCTTTATTAATTAGGTACCTGTAGATAAAGTTATTTGTTTTTTCTGAAGATAAGACTTATTCTGTATATCATATAGATTACTAAAATCATTGAAATTATAAAAATCTTTTTTCCTGTAATGGTAAAATTGTTCAATGTATTTTAACATTTTGATTGTTCCAAATTATTTCTTTACTTATTAATTGTAAATCATTGTTTTTTATCTTTGTCAAAGCCTTAAGAATTTGTTGAATAAATAAATCATTTTTAAACATTCTTTCTATATCTTTATCATGTAGGTTACATTCAAAAAGCAGTTTTCCTCTGTATTTTTCAAGTTTCGTCATAAAGTAATGTTTCTACAAGCCTGTATTATTTTCATCACGTAATCCAACTGGCTTTGAAGGATAAAATAAATTTTCTGATATCATTCATTTTTAAGCCACCTTCATGATAATCTAATGCCAAAATACTACACTTAATTTTATCAGGTTTAGAATCACAAATGAAATCAAACATAATGTTATTAACTTGTTTTATTTTTGCATTAGAGGGAAAAGGTAGAACTGTTAACGGATATATTAATTTCGGGAGTGCAAATGTTTTTATTACTGTTATTTTTCCTAATAAACTTAGTTTTCTATGTCTCCAGCTTTTTAAGCAGGTCTGAAATTTTTCTTATTTTGTGTCGAAGTTAAATTTTAATGTATTTTCACTATCAGTATAGAAGTATATTCCTAGCATTTTTGCTTGCTCATAATTCCAATGAATGAATTTTTTAATTTTCAGGTAGTGGACATTTGTATATTTAAGCGAGTTTTTTTTGTTTTAGATATATTCCTGCAGAATGTTGTTAACAGTGACCCCTAGTTGTACATGTTTTTCGGACAATTTTTACCGATTTTTCCTATAAGATGGTCAATATTAACTGAAACATGTTTTTAACAACATTTCTTAAGTACTTACTTTATTTCCTGTGATAAAAGTATAACTTTAATACAGACAAAGCACAGTTCATGTTTCCTTTAAATCTTCTCATTACCTCAAGGTTGACTAAAACACGGGTTTAAAAACAACAAATTTTAAACATTCACACTCAGTTACGCAAAAATGCTCTGGTACGACTTCTTTTACAATGTTGAACTTCACTTCACTAATTCATTTCACGACAATATGACTGAATAAAAAGAGGCGGTGTTTAAGTTATTTTTTTAACACTTTAAAACACACAAGGTTTGCCTCCTATTTCAAATACAAGGAAGCTTCATGTGTTTTTAAGTGTTTCACTTTAATTTAAATTCAAATTTATGAAAAAAACTAGCATGAACACCCCACACCCTCTTTTTTTTGTTTTGATCATGTTTTAGTGAAATTAATAAAGTTTAACACATGTGATATTCAAGAACTTGTACCAGAGCTTTATCACACAATCATCTGTCAATGTTCAATATTTGTTGTTTTTAAACCCGCAGTTATGATAAGATATAATGGTAACACAAATTGTATTTTATCTGCATGAAAGTTATAATCCTATCACAGTAATTAATAATGTTATTAAAAACAGTTTTGAATTAAAATTGATTATTTTAAAACAGAGAAAATTGTTCGAAAAATATGTACCACCAGAGGGCGCTGTTAATGAAAAACTGCAGTACTATATTAAAAAAAAACAAAGCTTAAACAAAAGTTGAGACTTCATAGTAAATGTGCACAGATTTTTGATAATTTACGCCAGATGTCAACAAATTTGATAGGAACACTGGGAACTACCTTAAACCTTTGCAACAAAGTTTATTAAAATTTGTTTACTAATGTTCATAAGTTAACAAACTACTAAGAGTAAAATTTGAAGTTACAAAAGTTTGTCGGAACTTTCATATTTAGTGCTTCGCTTATATCATTTTCCAAACTGAAGTAAGCCTTGTAAATTGCTCTTTTTTTTTTTAATTTTGCAAACATACTGTGCAAATGCAATGTACCTCGATGCCATTATTTGTTAAATCTTCAGACTTACAAAAGTTGGTGAAATGGGTCTCTTAAGATGTCTTTTGAAGTAATGGAGGACCAAAACAGACAATAATCAAATAACCCTGTTATGAGTATACATGTAGCCCAAATGCGATGTGCTTACATGTAGTAACAATATCATATAGTAACATTTTATTGTTAATTCTCTAGTGATCCTCTGAGGTTGAGTGGTCTAAGGTGTCGTACCACTCACCGTTAGGGCTGTAGGTTCGAGTCCCACTCGCTCCAAAATCTTTATGTGAGAAAATTTGCCAGCTACTTGAGGAAGGATGGTGGTTCTATTCAGATTCATTCTGAAGTCTTCCTCCACCAATAAAACTGGATATACCATATATAACCTGAAATGTGTTTAAAATGGTGTTAAACCCATTGATGATCATGATCATAATCGTCAATTCTGCGGAATTTCTTACCTTTGAATCATCACAATACAGGTAGAGATTTCTTGTTACACCATTCTTTAAGTAGTTTATCTGGAATGCATTCGGTTTCTTAATCTTGTCAGGAACAAACACAACATTTACATCATCTAACAGCAGGGTGTTCTTTGGTTCCTTTGCCTAAACAATGATAAATACATGTTACTATTGTAGTACCTTCCTTAGTAAGGTAAATATAAATATGTAGTTATATAGTGTTTAGCATTGCTTTCAACCATTTACAGTCATATGGTGTCTACTTGTAATAGTATTCTGAGTGCTGCTTAACTGAAGTATCATGTCACAGACACATGGTATGATACTACACCTAGTCACATAATAATGACACCGGGCCGACCAGACCTAGAACTCAACCAGACCTAGAACTATCTCATAAATGCTCGCTAAGCGAGGTGGCTTCTAGTAACGTTTTTCAAATCTTTGGTATAACCCGGCTGGGAATTGAACCCATGACTTTCGATAAGCAAAGCAAACAATTTACCACTAGACCACACTGCGGTATATAAATATTTAAATAAATTCACTGTATTTCCAATAGTTCGACAATCACTGATTTTTATTAAAGATAAAATACAATCAAATACTACAGCTTGGTGATTTAAATAATCTTGACATCTTTGGAATATTATCTGTACACCAAACAGGATGTCAGCATACATGTAACAGTAGCTAAATACACACCAAATAATATACATGTACATACACACCAAAATAATATACATGTATAGAAAAGGGATGAAAAATGGATTTCCTAACTTGGCCTATGCACCCAGGTTAGACTAAAATAGATTTCTCGTTATTATGGTTTTTGTGACACAGGTCAGGTCTAATTCAAATATTGGCAATAAAATTTAAATACATGATTTTGATAGTCACACATTATGCTAAGTACTACAATTATACCAGCTGTTTATTGGAATAAATGGGTAGAACTTACTATTTGAAACAATGTTATAGAAAATATATATTTCAATCCAATGATCTTTTCATTTGAAGTAGGGTTATGGAAATGACACATCATAAACCAATGCTCTTTCTATTTGAAGAAATGTTATGGAAATGACATACTCATCATTAACAAGAATGCCATAATGACCTACCTTATCACTGTTATAGTACTGGATACAATTGTCTTTAGAGTTAATTATAAACCTTCTAGGGTTGTATTTCTCTGTTCTATCTTTCTTCACCTTCTTCATCAAGATTCCTTCTTTCTTGTTGTCACTATATGGCGTTTGCTTGTCTTGATAGACAAACTCTTTACGTTGGTACTTTGCACGAATGAACTGCGTCCTGAGAACCCTGGTAAAATTAAACTAACTGAATGAGTTTGAGGAACTATTATTTTGGAAAGGTGTGTTTGATAGATTAGAATGTTCTGTATAATTGAGAGACTATATCTGCTTGGGCCATCCTTTAAAGAATATTTGTTTGCTGTGCTCTGACCCAGTATTTTTCATGTGGGTAGGTAGGTAGCTAAAAATTTTTTCCAAATTTTGATTTTGCATAGTCATTTTAAAGGGAATATATCAGGAAAACAAGCTAAAAATGTCTTGAAAATAAAATATTTATTAAAATGGATTAAACGCCTCTTGTTATTATTAATAAATAAAATCTGAATGGTTTGGTTGGTATGTTGTTGTTGTATGGTGTTTAGCATCGCCTTCAACAATTTTTCAGTCATATCGCGATGGTGTCTACTTGAGACAGTATTCTAAGCGCTGTCACAGTGTAGTATCATGCCGCAGGCACATGGTATGATACCCCACCCAGTCACATTATACTGACACCAGGCCAACCAGACAAAAGTCTTTGGCTGGTATGTCAAATCCACCAAAACGTGACAAAATCGATATTTAGGTTGGAGGGTAAACTTGAAACAAAATCCCCATTCTAAAAATAGACAGCATTAAAATACTGCTTGACATCATTCAGACTCTTTCTAAGCTGAAACTAGTTTTATTACTTGTAAAGCTGTATAATGGATCAAACTGATATCAAAATGAAATCACGCGACTCATTTAATACATCACAAAATATGTTGCACTTTTAAGTGGGAAATCTATTTTATTCCAACCTAGGTGCATAGCCCAAGTTAGGAAATCCCTTTTCACCTTTTTCAATAGATATTTTTGGCATGTCAAAATAGATATCATTTTGGCAATACGGAGTCAGTGAGAATATATAGGCATGATATATTGGAAAATTATGTTTTTAACCAATTTTAAAAGTTTGAAAAATCATGATAAATTCCCTTTAAAGGAAAATAGATATAAAACATGGTGATTCAATGCTTTGAAAGTCAATAAAAAAAGGTTGAGTAGCAGCAATTTTGATTGAGTATGTAGGAGCACTGCAAACAATTTACTTTTTTAAAGGATGGCCTTGTTTAGTGTTACAAACATTATTAAAATGAAGCATTGTGCTGCCACCACATGAGATGTCTATCTAGTGACATTCCTGCTCATCTTAAATTCATACTCAAACACAATTTCAAAAACACAATTTAAAGCGTAAACAAGTGACTCGGTCTAAAATTTTATAGTTACAAGTAGAGCCAAACCTGTGTAAGCGGTCACCTTTAAGAAGCAGCCACCTGTCTTAGCAGTCACATTTTCTATTTCTTATTTTTATGTTTTCAGAGCATATTAACCTGCATATAGCAACAACCTGTCTTAAAAGTCCACTCTTGCTCATTTTCTTGACTGGCATGCATTTAGAAGTAAACATAAACTTTAGAGTTGATCATGGAACAAAGTCCTATAACCTCAAACCCAGGTCAATCAATCCTAGTACTATTGTTTAGATGCCGAGTAGAGTGTAATGACTGCTACAATAAATCTATATACTTTGGAGCATGGTTTAATTTACGATAACCGAAAATTACACCATTAATAACTATGGTATAATTCCCATGATCAGGCAATGCACTGTCGGCCAATCAAAGTCATTCTCTTTTTAAATAAAGTTGGGAAAATATGGTATGTACCTGTAAATTGAAAATACAGGTAAATTACACAAAACGAACAAGGAGACGATTTGTTTTACATATATCGAGGGCTTGGCTCAAAACTATTGTAACTAGGTTTTTGCTAATTGTTCAGGAGGACGAAAAAACTGTTTTTTTTATTTTTGCTAATATTTTTCAAAATTCAAATGGAAACTGCATTACTTACAATATTAACAAGTTTTATCAATTGAAGTTTATATACAACTTGATTTATTTGTAAAAGTTTGAGTTACAATAGTGTTGCATTGAAAATTCAATAAAAAATTAATTTGTATTTGATGCAAAACTATTGTAACTCAAGTTACAAAAGTTTTGTGCTAAAGAATTAGTGTATTTGAGATACAATATTTTCACTAAAATTGAACATCTTTAAAATTATTTAAAATTAAGGGCCAAATTTTAACACAAGATGCGCATTGTAAAACTACAGTAATTTATGTAAAAAACGATTTTTTTGAAAAACAGAGTTACAATAGTTTTGCGCCAAACCGTCAATTTTATATATGTAAAAAGAATAAGTTCCTTGTTGTTTTCTATAATATATACTAAAGTGTAACAGATGTGTCCTAAATAATCTCGTGTTTTATGTGAGCTGTAAATTATACCATGATCTCTTTGCATCTCGTGCAGTTAACAGAGAGGAATGTCACGAAACCATGGTATAAATTTCGCTACACATAAAAACATGGAAATATCAGTGATATATCTTAACTAAATAGTTTACAGTACCTAAATATCTTTGATGTAAACAAACACTATCTTGCAATAAATACCATATTCACCATATGTTTGGGACACTTGATGTTTTGGGACACGGGTCTAATTCTTCAGGAAAATACTTCTTTTTTTTTTTTGATAATAAAAGTTTTGACAGCATCTATAAGTACAATACAATACAAAACATATTATGTACCTCGTCATTCTAAAAGAATTATGAGAGACTAAACATAAGAGTTTAAGTGTAATGATTACTCGTATCTACAATCGAGCAATCTCTACTAACCATGGATTATTTGATAAGCCTGATTTATAAGCAGTACAGTCAAACCTGTCTTAAGCAGCCAGTTAAGGGAAGGAGCAAAAGTGGCCTTTTAAGACAGGTGGTTGCTTAATACAGGTTAATTTGCTCTGAAAACATAAAAATGCTAATAGCAAATGTGGCTGCTTAAGACAAGTGGCTGCTTAATAGAGGTGGCCATTTACACAGGTTTGACTGTATATGTATTATTAGGTCTGAGTACACGTGTACTTACTCTACATCATCCTTTGTTGGACGTTTGTAATAACTTGGAAGATGTTGTTCGTATTTCTTGTTTACAACTTCGTTACCGCACTCTGCCATTTTCTGTAATTAGCCATACATAACAGTAATTAATAATGTCAAATACATTGTGCAATCTTAACTATGATGATGATGGCTGTAAATTACATGTATTACATAATCATTTCGTCCCATTAGAGCAATAAGATACTAAGTGTATATGAAATAAGAAGGCAGTTTGTTCCTTTTTGAACCAATGGGGTGAAGTATTTCAAAGAATTGATAAAATAATTAATCACCATGCTCATAGTCACTGTTGTTGACTGGTCCCCAACTTGGGGAGCTAGGATTACCAGTCTAAGTGTAAACATTTGAGGTGTGTTAAAAAACTAATATAATATTTTCGTCACCTCATACAGCACACGAATAAAAAATTTATATTGCCATAATTAGTAATATTTCCTTTATGCAATTGCCAAATTTCATATTGAAATTGAATACTGGTACTGTCACTAGAAAATAAGCAACTTATGGCTACATGAAGCAGTCTAATGAGGTCAACAACGCCAAGTATTTGCACAATCTTAACCGGTCAAATCTCCATGAACTTCAGTTTCAAATTCACTGCATCATTGCACAATTCAAAGAAGATTGATATAGGGAGGTGTATGATAAATGGGTGAAAAAACATGTATGAAGTGCATCTAAGAACCCGGTGGTTATTTTAACAACATGTCATTTGGCCAGTTAAACATCTTGCAAAAAAAACATGAAACAAAAGTTGGATTAATAAATGATTTTCAAGGTCTGCTCTTGTATATGTTAGAGTTAGAAATGAAACCTATGGAAGCTAAAAATTAATATCTATTATTTCAAATTTCTTTTCAATATATAAGTATCTTACCTTCACTAAGTCATCCTCCCAGAAGTCTAGCTTGATGGACTTGACACGACTTATATCGACGCCAAGACTGCGATGTATTCCCGCACACTCCTGGCACAAAAATATACCAATGTTGCATGATGTCCAGTCTACGTTTTCTGAAATGATAAAATAATTTTAATAACACTTTCACCTCACTTCTATTTATAGCAGTGATCTTAGTAGTGGTAGTGCGTCCACTGCACATGCAGAAGGTCATGGGTTTGATCCTTGGCCGGGTCATACGGAAGACTTGAAAAATGATACTAGAAGCTTCCTTGCTTCGCACTCAACATAAGGATGATAATGTTAGGTCTGGTCAGCCCAGTGTCATTATAATATGACTGGGTCAGTGTCATACGGTGCGTCTATGGCATGGTACTCCTGTAAATACTTCAGTAAACACCATCGCGACATGACTGAACAATTGTTAAAAGCAAGGCTAACACCAAACATCAACAACAACCTTTTATTAATATTAACGATGGGTGTATTTTACATCTATAGGGTGCATGCAGCAGTATGGTGGTTCTCACCAGAGATATTCTGAATGGGTTACTTGGGCTCTGTTTAGCTCAGTGGGTAGTGTGTCTGACTCAATTCAGGGGTTGTGATGTTGTGAATTCCCATCCAGTCTGAGCCACAGTCTCTGTGATGATTGATATACAACATGACTCAAGCGGGAAGCTATCAGCTATATGCGGTGGCGGGGGTTTTAAAGTACTGGTTAACCTTCCAGGATCCCAGGAAAGAGTGGTTAAGTTACCTCTATGGCATAAAAAATGAAGCTTAATATTCACACAAATCCTCCACAGAAACTGCAGATTTCCATGACAAAACCAAAATTGTATGCTACATATCATTTTTATGATATCCCAAATTTAGAAAAAATAGCCAAATTTGACCTGTATGTTTTATCTGTTAGAAATCATTTCTCACTCTATATAGAATTTTCTTCTTTTTTATTACCATCTGACAATGAATTTTGGAGGAAATCTATAAACCAATAAATTAAACAAGCATGCGGCCCAAAAAGAAATTTAATTAATCACAACTTATAAATAAAGCAGTTTAAATACTTAAAGTGAATATAAATTTAACAGTAAAGATGGGTTTAAATGAGTACATTGTTATCTGAAGAATAACCACATAAGACAATTGTAATTAAATATTGCAATACAGAGTCAAGTGCACAGTTGCAATTTGCATTTATATAACAATAAAGGAAACACAAAGCAATTCTTCTATTTGCAATAAATTGAGGATAATGTCACATGAGGAATTTAATCCATTGCACACAACAATAGTCAGAAAACCAATGAACTGGTTTTTATCAATTACTATTTTCTGAAAATGGGGTTACAATCTTTTCAACTCATGCGCGGTTACACAACTGCGCATCTAGTTTTATTGTTATAGAAGACCTCAGAATGAATCCAAACAGAACCACTGTCCTTTTGTAAGAAACTGGCAAAACTGGCAAACTTCTCACACAAAACTAGGAGTCACTCACTTAATTCATATCTACCAGACCGGAAATGGGTAATCTTGTTTGTTCTTTTTTGTTTTTACATGGGGTTTAACATCATTTCCAACATAGTCCAGGTTGTATATGGCATATCCAGTTATATTGGTGGAGGAAGACCTCAGAATGCATCTAATTAGGGGACGGGCCAAACCTATGATCAAAGAACTTGTGGCCCAACCCCATTTCATGTTGATATAAAATATAATTTAACTCAACTGAATGAATCTAAGCAGAATGTCCATTCACAAGAAACTGGCAAACTGTCTCACATATAGTTTTTAAAATGAGCTGGTCCCAGACCCACAACCTCCGTGATGCTAAGAGGTAAGTGGTCGTCAGACGAGAGGGTGTTAGACCACTCGGACACAGTGAACCCCTTTTCACAACAAAACAAAATTATCAGTGTATGTTTAATCTCTGATAAATACAGGTGTGCATGTCGTGTGCATGTCGTGTGCATTTCATGGTTATCTGATGAAAGGACAACAAAAACAAAATTATAAATTGTCTGTACAAATTTTTGTAACAAACTATCAAGAAACTATAGAGAAAGTATTGCGGCAACTACCTGCTGACTCAGGAATGTTTAGTTTTTCATGCAAAAGGTTTGCAATTAGGAATTAAAAGATGTATATTAGGATAAAATGCTATAAAATGTTTCAAAAAATAAAATAATTATCAAAATAGATAAAAAGTATCTCATTATCATTAATAAATAAAATCCAAATAGTTTGGTATTTGGTATATATCCACCATAACATGACAAAATCAATATTTAAATTGGAGTGGTAAACTTGAAACCAAATTTCTATTCTTAAAATAAACAGCACTTAGTACTGCTTGAAGACCTTCATTATTCAGACTCTTTATGACATGAAACATGTATAACAGACCAAATTGAAATCAAAATGAAATTATACAACTGATTTAATACGTCACAAAATGTGTTGCAGTTTTAAGCAGGAAATCTTTTTTTAGTCTAACCTAGGCACATAGCCCAAGTTAGTATTGCCTTTGCAATATATCATTTTGGCATGTTTAAAAAGATACCACTTTTGCAAATGGGGTCAGTGAGTATAATAATATAGGTATAATATGTTTGGAAAAAAATGTTTTTAGCCAGTTTTAATATTCTGAAACATCTTGATATGCTTCCTTTTAGCGGAAAATCTATTTTTGTCTAACCTGCATAGTTAAAAAATAACTTTCAAATATGGTATTTTGGCATTTTCGATGAAATATCATTAGGTGTCCTCCATGGCCAAGTGGTCCTGATATACTCCCTTTAAAATTGAAGTTGGAGTGCATTCATAAATTTAAGCTCTATTAACTCATTTATTTCAAGTTTTATTAGCCGGCCCGATTAGCTCAGTCGGTTATGCGTCTGAATATCAATCCAGGGGTTGTGAGTTTGAGTCCCCTGCCCGGCAACAGTCTCCGTGATGATTGATATATGACATTGTTTCTCACTATCATTTGTCTCTCACCACTGATTCAAGTGGGAAAGTTATCAGCTACTTGCGGAGATGGGATGTGCTTGAGTACTGGTTAATCCCAGGAAACAGTGGTTTGGTTAACTGATCGTCTATTAGCCCTCGATGGCATAAAAATGATGCTAAATATTCAATCAATCAATCAATCAAGTTTCATTACTTATAAATTTATGCCTGGTCTTTTGGGAGGGGGTTGGGCTTGCAAAGGAAATATATTATATACCAGATATAATTATAGAAATTACATCATTATGTGTACAGTAATTAATCTAGCTAATCAGAGAAAGTTTTGTTACTAGTAATTTATCATATAAAAAAATGCAATACTTCCTTTTATACAGTCATGTATGTGTGTGTGTATGTGTGCATCTGATACCGAAAATCAAATCATCGTGGTTTAATTAATCAAAATGTGTGGTTTCTTGGTCATGTGATGATATTTCTATGTAACCCACGTGCTAAAACTGCAGTAATTAATAATTCATCACACAGCTTTATATCATCAATTTAAAAAAAAGTTTATGACACAGACAATTCAAAAACTCATTTTATGTTAATTTATCAAAACTTAAAATTGACATTTTTTCCCCAGACTTCAGTTAACAATGTAAAAGTATTACCATATGACAAGCAAAGAATATCAAAGAATTCATAAAGAAATATTACGCAGCTCTCAGTTTTCAATATTACTATAAAACATATATTAATATATAATATCCATGCTACCTGGGCGTGTAGGCCAAGTTGGAGATCCTTTTCAATATATATTATTTTGGCATGTTTACAAAGATATCCTTTAATTACGGCAAAACGGGGTCAGTGAGTATAATAAATTATGGGAATGATATATTTGGAAAAAAATGTTTTAGCCAATTTTAAAATTTTGAAAAATCTTGATATTATTCCTTCAAGTGAAAAATCTAATTTTGCCCAACATGCATGGAAGGCCAAGTTAAAAATAACTTATAAATATGTTATTTTGGCATGATTAAGTTAGGTATCCTAATCAAAACTTTAAATTAGCACAAAGATTCTAAACATTGTATTTTTTTACCATTTTTTATGAAATATCATTTTATTTCATATATCAATGAAATAAAATGATTTTGATTGTTAAAACAACTGAAGTCACTCTAGTCTTTCTTAATAAACTTACTGGACTAAAAATGTGTAAACTTGTTTGTTTTTTGTTTTTTTAATGTACTTTAATGCCAGTTTCAACACATTTCAGGTTACATGTGGCATATTAAGTTTTATTGGTAGATGAAGACCTTAAGTTTAATATGACTAGCTTTATCATTGTCTTTCCACTAGCAATTGGTAAACTTTCTTACATTAAATTTTTGGACTGAGCAGGACTTAAACCTACAACCTCAGCGGTGAGAGGTGAATGATCTTGAGATGGCACCTTAGACCACTTGGTCAAGTAGGATCATCTTGTTTGTTCAATCTGCAGATTGTGCAAAAAAAAAAAAATTAAAATCTTAACCAATAAACATGGCAAGGGTCAGCAAATAGTCAGTGACTAATTGCCATTGTCAAGTCAACTAAGCAACTGGTTGTGAGAGGAAGTACCAAACTCCATTATGGTTTTTTTGTATGATTAATTTTCACTTGATGTTACTTGTGTAAAATAAGATGTTTCCCTATGTAAAACCGTGTCGTATGAAATTTCGGACAGCCTTGTTTAAAGACTTCCTTATTATTATTTGTAAATACTTTTACATTCTACACTAAACTGACCTGTGTCCTTAAAAGTTGTTAAAACAATTAATGGAAATTAAACAAACTTTTTTTAACTAATTCATTATACCATGACTGCAAAGTATTAGCTCAGGGCTTTAGTGGACTGCTTCCAAGTCCAATTCCTGGGTAGGACCAGTACTGGGTAGGTCCAGTACTGGGTTTTGTTTTTCATTTTTTTTAGAGGACAGTGGGTCGAGCCTGGGATCGTACCCACAACTTTTAACATGAGGTAACAGCACACTATCCACTACCCCACTGCTCCAATTGAATAAAGCTTGGAGTGTGAGTTGCTGCTTGACATGGTGTCCTCCCCGATACTTTATCATCAATGTTTACAGACAATGTTTGTACTGAATGATAACAATATGATAATCTCACCAGGAAGTTACAGCAATGTCTAACTGTGTCATTGTGTAAGTGTAATACTATAACCTATCACACTGGGATATAGCAGAGAGTGAAGTTACACACTTATACTTATTATACTTAAGTAGATTAAAAAACACTCATAATCTTCAAATTATGAATATCTAGACCATTATGAGTTTAGTTTTCCAGCTATAGCAGAAGGACAGTGCTATTATTCTGATATACACATACAGGTCTTTCTCCATCAATAAAACTTGATTAATTCATACATTCATCCATTCATTCATTATTCATACATTTATACCATCATCCATATCGTCATACCATCATCCATTTATTCATTCACTCATTCATCCATTGATTAATCAATTCATTAATTGATTAATTCTCTCATCCATTCAGTCACTCATTCATCCAATGAATGAATGAATGAATGAATGAATGAATGAATGAATGAATGAATGAATGAATGAATGAATGAATGAATGAGTTATCATCAGTTGAGCTGGGGAACAAATCAACAACCTCTTGCATGCGCGGCCAACACTATTCACTACGCTGCCAGCAGACTTAAGTATTAGTTTTAAATGTAACATATTCTGTGATCCTGCATGTAAAATAAATATAACACCGAATACCATCTAAATAATAATAATAAAGACATCAAATGGTGCAATTTTTTAAAAACAAAGACGCCAAATGGTTTTGAGATAGAACTTGAATTAGAGAATATTGTAACAATGTAATAATTCTTATAATATTTTTATGAATTACATATTTAGTATTATACCAAATTGCTATGTTAGAAGTTTCTGTCAAAAGTATTACAGTTATTAAGACTATAAATAATCACTTATATAATCTATCCTAAGTTTGATCAAAGTGCCCAGGGAGATAGGCTTAGATTCAAGGGATGTCACACATGTGTTGTACATCCTGGACTGGAATGAAATATGACTGCCTGAGTGTTTGCATATTGGTTCTGTCACAAGCTGGGTAGTTCCTGTATTATGTAAAATGATCAGATGCTTGAGTTATAGATATTAAGTAGTTAGTGAGTGAAATCGACCAAATGAAAGAAAGGTTTGAATATTTGAAATTGTTCGAAAATACAGATGATAAATGGTGCAATTTGACACATGTTTAAGGACATTTTGTTACGATTCAGTTTATCCCTTTACTTCATATAGACGCCTTTGGACACCTAATATAGAAAGCTTTTGAATTATTGGGTGAATTATGTTTATATTAACTGACAGAGTGGAAAACAGTGCAGGAAGTGTTCAGATTGCTCATTACGAGCAATCTGAACACTTCCTGCACTGTTTTCAAAGGCCTTCTGTGATTGGTGCGTGAAAACCAGTATCTGTTGAGTAGAGGGTTAAACTTATTTGTTATACTTTGATTGTGAAACAAGTTCTTACAACTTAGGCAAATCACGCTCAAAATCTTCCTGGTTAGAACCAGTACTAAGTATATGCCGATAAAGTGTCTTGCTCAAGGACACCACACATAGCTGTGGCGGAATATCTACCACTGGACCATGTGCTCCACAAAAGACAAAAGAACACACTACCAAAAAATCTTGCAAATTTTGTATCTTTAGACTCCCTACTCTGTTGAGTTAACTATTAAAAGTTTAACAAAGATTCCTTTTAAGGTAGTTCGCAGCGTTCCTAGCCGATTTTTGAAATCTCGCGAAAATTATCAATAATTTGTACATGTGTACTATAAAGTCTCAGCTTTTGTTTAACTTTATTTTTTTTAAAAATTGTACCACAGTTTCTCGTTAACAGCGCCTCCTAGCGGTATGTATTTTACAGACGATTTTCGCCGCGTTTCCCTTATAAAATAGTCAACATTAACGCAAATTGTTTTTGATAACATTTTTACAATACTGATTTTATTACCTGTGGGAAGAATATAACTTTTACACAGATAAAATACAAATTATGTTACTTTCACGTCTAATCATTACAATGGGGTTGGTTTAAATGCGGGTTTAAAAACAATAAATTTTGAACGTTCACGCCTGATTGCATAAAAACGCACTGGTACAAGTTCTTGGAATTTACATATAATAAACTTCATTAATTTTACTTTAATATGATAGAAAAAAAAGAGGGGGTGTTCACACTAGTTTTTTCATTAATTCGAATTCAAATTAAAAATGAAACCCTTAAAAACACACGACGTTTGTCTGTTGTTTCGGACGACGTCGTTATTTTACGTAAGTATTATATGGTGTTTTCTTGACGTCGTTCGAAATCACAAGCAAACGTCGTGTTTTTTTAAGTGTTTAATATTAATTTAAATTCAAATTGATGAAAAAACTAGCGTGAACCTCTTTTTATTTGATCATATTCTAGTAAAATTAATAAAGTTTAACATATGTGAAATTAAAGAGCTTGTACCAGAGCTTTTTCGCGTAATCAGCTGTGAATGTTGAAAATTTGTTGTTTTTAAACCCGCGTTTATATTAACCCCAGCGTAACGATTAGATGTAAAGGTAACACAAATTATATTTTATCTGCATGAAATTTATTATCTTATTGAAGGAAATAAAATGAGTCAATTAATAATGTTATCAAAAACAATTTTGAATAAATATTGATTTTTTTACAAGGGAAAAACAGCGAAAATCGTCCGAAAAATACGTACCACCAGGAGGCGCTGTTAACGAGAAACTATGGTACTATATTAAATAAAACAAAGCTTAAACGAACGCTGAGACTTTAGAGGTCAATTGTACATATTTTTGATAAATTATGTCAAAAAATCTGATAGGAACACCGCGAACTACCTTAAAAGGAACAGCTTGCCCTCTTGAGTAACCTGGTGTATCCATAAGTCTTTTCTGGTTAAATGATACTTTAATGGGCGTAAGAGTACTTATTGGGAGAGGCAACTGTGGCTGGTATGTGGGAAGGATGATATTTTCCTGATGAAGGCATAAGACAAAAAATTGAAAAAGAGTTAAATATAGACATTGGTATTTAGATTTTCTTGCCGATACAATGTACACAAGTAAAATGTTTACCTATTAGTGCTATTTTTTGTTTCAGACCACTAATTAATATACAGTTGTTATTGACAGGTACCCAAGCCCGGCAGATTTTATTGGATGCGCATACATTTATATATGTTTTTAATGAGGTTCACTAATACCATATGTATCATTTCAAGATGAATCTTCATTGACTTGTCCATTTTAAAAGCTTCAAATAACGTTCTATGCGCAGAACATTTTTACACAAATTTTTTTATTTGGAAACATTTTCTAGATTTTGGGAATTTTTTGGGACTCAATTGCAAAAAAAATCAACAACAGAATATAAGCCTATGTTTAATTAGGTAAAATAGAGATGATGGTATTAATAAATATATATCTAGACTAATATTTGAAGTAAATGTGCACAAAAAGTTTAACTAGAAAGTAATAAGAAGACAGGGAAAAAAATGGTGGGAGAGTTAGGGAACTTTAGGATTTTTTTTTTTTTTAAAGAAACAAAAGTATATAATTTTTATATATAATGTATCTAGTGAAATAAATCATATTTTGGCATATGAGAAGTTATCAAAGATACATGGCATTTTAAGCAAAACCATTTCTCACCACCAAAAAAATGTTTCTATCATATACATATATTAAAAAAGTGTAAAAAAAAAAACAAACTTTTTTTATCAAATGCAATATAATGAAATAAAACAAGAATAGACAACAAAAACTTTAGATTATTTTGGTATGTGGTAGTAGGCAGTAAACGTTGCCACCCAGGACCTTGTAATCATGCTGGTGATGGTGAGTAACAATTGTTTATCAAAAGTTTGAAGCAAATCTTTGGGTAGTTAATAGTTATTTTATTGCACTAAACCTTTAAGCACTCTCTGGATGCAGACGTGGACAACAGATACTTAGGCAATTACGATAACTCTCAGTATTTTTTTGAATAAACAAACTAAAAATGACACATTTGGAACATATCCTATTTCGACAGGAAGAAGAATATGTCCAACGATATCAAATTTGTTATTTTGAAACAGAATGAGATGGATGGAACATAGAGACCGATATAAACATTTAAAGACAAATTCAATTATTAAACTATTAAAATAACAATTTCAATCCATTTTTTTCTAATGAATAAAATCATCATTATAATTTACAACTATTATCAGCCGATTATGATTTTAAGTGACGACATTCCCCACCCACCTCATTTGAGAAGATGCAACGAGTTGATGTTTAATATTGACAGCTTGTAATAAATTGTAAATACCGTCAGTTTTACAGTCTGCGCATATATTATTCCCTGGTCTTTGTAACAAATCATTCAGCACGTCTCGATTTCTGTCTGTCATTGTGAGATTTAGTTAGCAAAAGTAAAAATAAAATAAAAGTGATCAGTTTACTTCCGCATTAAATGGACCAATGTAATCCGAAGCAGGATGTTGCGATTTCTTTCCTGTTTAGCGTAGTGGCTCATCCGGTAAAATTAGATATGTATATTTACTTTATCACAATGGTACATATATCCTCGATAGTATAGTGGTGAGTATCCCCGCCTGTCACGCGGGAGACCGGGGTTCAATTCCCCGTCGGGGAGGTATCTTTTTTTTTTTTAAGTTAGTTGTTACTGATTAAAATCATTGATTATATAAATAAATCTAAAAAAATCAGAAAGTGGGTTGTACCAGATAATGTACGTGCATAGCCATTAACAGAACTGGAGCGGGCAATGTTAATTTCGACCTTAGTTTTACTAGTCAAAGTAAGCGACCGAGTACATGTTTTTTGTTTGGACAGAATGGATATTAGTATTTATATTAAAAGGAAAGAAAAAGGCCCTGACTAATAGCAAGCACCTATGGTATCGGTTCACGAGAACCTGCGGGGCGCTAGGTCTAGCGGTAGACTGATTGCACCAAGGATCGGAGGTCGTGGGCTCAATACTCTATCACGGCTATATGTGGTGTATTCACAGTGTGTGAGTGTGCAGTATTGAAAACTGGAAGTCGCTGATATGTACGGCGACAATTTGTCAGTTGCTGTATGAAAACAACAAACGTGGATTTTGTTTATTGCTCAATTTCATAATATTATATTTCAAGAAGACAGACGATATTTATGATTTGTAGTAAGTAATCTTATATCGCAGTATTGTTTTCTAATGCTGATTAGTTTCAGAAAAAAAACATTTTCACAATATCGATCAAAATGCGATATGGCGATCCTTGCTGGTACACGTGTCTCGAGGATTTTGTTGCAATCACATGAGGATAAACTGGGGGTTTTCTCTAATATATTATGCAGTTGTTACTTAGATGTTGCTTCAGAAAAATCATTTACCTATCGAGGACTTATATTAGCATCTGCCTATTTTTGTGTTTTTATTAAAAACGGACAACTTTTGTCAATATACCCCTCACTTCAATACTGTATGCCTAGTTGTATGTGTACATGATCACTATAGTTGCCATCAGTGTGCAATTGACTGTGCGCCTAGTTGCTTATATGGTCATACAATTGTGATTATGATTGTACAACTATGATAACATAGTAATAAATACATGCTGAAATAAACCAACTTTATAATAAAAAAATTTTGTTGCATAAAACTTAGCGCTTAAGACCAAGTGAATACACTTTCTGCGTACCAAATGTGGCTTCATTAATTAGTTTAAACATATTTTAATGCCATAAATATACAATTGGGTCGGGTCACAAGTTCTTACAACGTTAGTTACGACTCTTTCCTAAATACAGTATTACATAAAATTAATGCATGGCTAAAATGTTATTAGAAAGCTATACTTTTATAAACAAATACAATGCTTAAGCGAAAACAATCATATTCTCTGAATAGTATACAATAGATGTAAATACTGGGAAGAATAAGTAAAAAGTGCGAAATGCTTAGTACATTGATCAAACACAGTATAAACAATAATTTGAAAAGATAGTAGTGGAAAGACAGAAGAGAATAAGATACATACTCTCTTTAATAAACTTCATCATTTCACTAAGCATCCAGCGTCCGTCGAATAAGGACGAAGTGAATAAGTCGGTCTCGTGATTCTGTCAACCTTAACCATGTTAATTCATTGAAATATAATTCAACATTTAAGCCTGTATCGGAACGCGGTTCAATATAACCTAATACAATAATAGGCCATAAAATGATATCGTTTCTACCTCAAATCAGAAAGTGTACATTTTTTAGTTTCAGATTATATGCAGTGGAATGAGAAACAGTTACAATATCAAAATCCTACACTTTCACTCTATTCAATATCCCAGTTACGAAAAAGGCAAACTTTAAAACATCGACACCGATACAAATTCTTTGTTTCCAGAAGACGAAATGCAAAACAAAGGCATCTTAGATTTCATCTTAGATGATGCTTATTATAAAGAAATTATTATTATATTAAGAAAATATTACAAGCCATAAATTTAAAAGGTCCAGGCCACATATACTCACCACAATATACTATGTTTTGGTATAATACACGTATGCTTTCTGAAAGCGATATCGTTTCAGAAAGACTTCCATTTTAATATTTTTTTAATATTCAACGGAACTTGGAAGAAATGTAGAAATACCACAGGCAGATCCAATATGTAACCAATGACAGACCCAAAGGGGGTATGTATGTATGTATGTATGTATGTATGTATGTATGTATGTATGTATGTATGTATGTATGTATGTATGTATGTATGTATGTATGTATGTATGTATGTATGTATGTATGTATGTATGTATGTATGTATGTATTATGTATGTATGTATGTATGTATGTATGTATGTATGTATGTATGTATGTATGTATGTATGTATGTATGTATGTATGTATGTATGTATGTATGTATGTATGTATGTACGTATGTACGTATGTACGCATGTACGCATGTACGCATGTACGCACGCACGCACGCACGCACGCACGCACGCACGCACGCACGCACGCACGCATTAAAATACAAATAGATATTACATGTGAGACCAGGGGTACATCAGCGGCCATCCTCTTGGGGCCCATAAAGAAATCGACAAAGGGTTCCTATTTAGGTCACATAACGTAGATTGCTTGAGACTAAGGGGAGAATTTGAGAAAAAAATCCATAAACGGTCATCCGCTCAGTGCCTATTTGGGGGTCCATATAGAAATGAACATAGGGTTCCTATATACGTCACATCACGTAGATTGCTCGAGGCTAAGGGTAGAATCTTGTCCATCAGCCGTCTTCCGCTCACTGCCTCTTTGGGGTCCATATAGAAATCAGCATATTCAACGTATAGGCACTACATTGAATTGCTTTGTATAATGATTTCAGTACTGGAATAGTCTGTTTATAGTTCATTTTACTTTTGTGTCATGGTCAATAATGTTATATTAAAATCATTTCAAATAGTCAGCCTAAATTAATAGCTTAGTATATATACTTTGCACCTGTATACATCGTATAACAGGTATTACAGATTTTCATCTAATCAGTTGGCACAATTGATCTTTTTAACTGTCAACTGTCCGCGAGCGAGGTACTTTTATTCACACTGTCTCGTCTAATGATGTGATGGCGGGGGCAGAGCAAAGTACTTTTATTGACACTGCTTTGTCTTATGATGTGATAGAAAGGGGGGGGGGGGGGGGGGCAGAGCGAGGTACTTTTATATACACTGTCTCGTCTTATGATGTGATGGGTAGAGCGAGGTACTTTTATTCACACTGTCTCGTCTAATGATGTGGTGGCGGGGGAAGAGCGAGGTACTTTTATTCACACTGCCTCGTCTTATGATGTGATGGGAAGAGCGAGGTAATTTTATTTGCACTGCCTCGTCTTATGATGTGATGGCGGGGACAGAGCGAGGTACTTTTATTCACACTGTCTCGTCTAATGATGTGGTGGCGGGGACAGAGCGAGATACTTTTATTCACAATGCCTCGTCTAATGATGTGATGGCGGAGGCAGAGCGATGTACTTTTATTCACACTGCCTCGTCTTACGTTGTGATGGTAAGAGCGAGGTACTTTTATTCACACTGTCTCGTCTAATGATGTGGTGGCGGGGGAAGAGCGAGGTACTTTTATTCACACTGCCTCGTCTTATGATGTGATGGGAAGAGCGAGGTAACTTTATTCGCACTGCCTCGTCTTATGATGTGATGGCGGGGACAGAGCGAGGTACTTTTATTCACACTGTCTCGTCTAATGATGTGGTGGCGGGGACAGAGCGAGGTACTTTTATTCACAATGCCTCGTCTAATGATGTGATGGCGGAGGCAGAGCGATGTACTTTTATTCACACTGCCTCGTCTTACGTTGTGATGGTAAGAGCGAGGTACTTTTATTCACACTGTCTCGTCTTATGATGTGATGGCAGGGGCAGAGCGAGGTATTTTTATTCACACTGTCTCGTCTTATGATGTGATGGGCAGAGCGAGGTACTTTTATTCACACTGCCTCGTCTTATGATGTGATGGCGGGAGCAGAGCGAGGTACTTTTATTCACACTGCCTCGTGTTATGGTGTAATGGCAGGGGCAGAGCGAGGTACTTTTATTCACACTGTCTCGTCTTATGATGTGATGGCGGGAGCAGAGCGAGGTACTTTTATTCACACTGCCTCGTGTTATGGTGTAATGGCAGGGGCAGAGCGAGGTACTTTTATTCACACTGCCTCGTCTTATGATGTGATGGCGGGAGCAGAGCGAGGTACTTTTATTCACACTGCCTCGTGTTATGGTGTAATGGCAGGGACAGAGCGAGGTACTTTTATTCACACTGTCTCGTCTTATGATGTGAGGGGAAGAGCGAGGTACTTTTATTCACACTGCCTCGTCTTATGATGTGATGGCGGGAGCAGAGCGATGTACTTTTATTCACACTGCCTCGTGTTATGGTGTAATGGCGGGGGCAGAGCGAGGTACTTTTATTCACACT
Source organism: Panopea generosa (assembly GCA_029582155.1). Lineage (NCBI taxonomy): Eukaryota > Metazoa > Mollusca > Bivalvia > Adapedonta > Hiatellidae > Panopea > Panopea generosa. The sequence goes on from CM055895.1 coordinate 55,209,039, forward strand.
GTCTCGTCTTATGATGTGATGGCGGGAGCAGAGCGAGGTACCTTTATTCACACTGCCTCGTGTTATGGTGTAATGGCAGGGGCAGAGCGAGGTACTTTTATTCACACTGCCTCGTCTTATGATGTGATGGCGGGAGCAGAGCGAGGTACTTTTATTCACACTGCCTCGTGTTATGGTGTAATGGCAGGGGCAGAGCGATGTACTTTTATTCACACTGTCTCGTCTTATGATGTGATGGCGGGGGGCAGAGCGAGGTACTTTTATTCACACTGCCTCGTCTTATGATGTGATGGCGGGAGCAGAGCGAGGTACTTTTATTCACACTGCCTCGTGTTATGGTGTAATGGCGGGGGCAGAGCGAGGTACTTTTATTCTAACTGCCTCGTGTTATGGTGTAATGGCAGGGGCAGAGCGAGGTATATTATTCACACTGTCTCGTCTTATGATGTGATGGCGGGGGAGAGCGAGGTACTTTTATTCACACTGCCTCGTGTTATGATGTGGTGGCGGGGACAGAGCGAGGTACTTTTATTCACACTGCCTCGTCTTATGGTGTGATGGCGGGAGCAGAGCGAGGTACTTTTATTCACACTGTCTCGTCTTATGATGTGATGGGAAGAGCGAGGTACTTTTATTCACACTGCCTCGTCTTATAATGTGATGGCGGGGGGGGGGGGGGAGCGAGGTACTTTAATTCACACTGTCTCGTCTTATGACGTGATAGCGGGGGCAGAGCAAGGTACTTCAATTCACACTATCTCGTCTTATGATGTGATGGTAAGAGCGAGGTACTTTTATTCACACTGCCTCGTCTTATAATGTGATGGCGGGGGGGGGGGGGGGGGGAGCGAGGTACTTTTATTCACACTGCCTCGTCTTATGATGTAATGGCGGGTGAGAGCGAGGTCGGGGGAACCCGTTAACCAGGTTTAAGTTTCATAATGGCGTCTTCCGCTACTGACCGTTTCAAGGCGGTGTCCCCTGTTGACAACTCTTTAATAAGTACATTTGCATGTGTTGTACGTATATCAACTATTCCTTATATTCATTTCGTTCATATTGTTACGGTAACCGTGTCCTTTGAATGGACATTGTTTTTTTTAAATGGTCACGCTATTATAAATGAAACTAAGACGACACGATGTCAATGGACGATTATGCAAGTAAAATGTTTTCTTTATAATTTACAAATATTATTTTCTTATGTTTTATTCTACCTTTGTTCCATCTAATATAATAATTAACTAATAAAATTTGAATTTACTTGCTTTCACAAGAAGAAGTACGAACTAGATAATTCCAATTACTAACGTGTGTCGTGCACTTGTGATTCATGCTTACCTTATAGACTATAAGTGTCCATGATGGACGCTGCCGCAGTTGAAGAAAGAATCATTATTTCAGATGTTTGTAAAACATGTATACACTAATTACGTCACGCACAATATTACTTGTTATCTTGTTTACTTCTAATTTAAAGTTAACTTGCTGCTGTAGTAAAAACACCTTTACTGTTATTTCTTATTCCAAAAACGGTCACCGATAGAGAAAGAATTGAACAAAATTCACCATAAAAGACGGGCCCAGCTCTCCCGATTGGGAGATTGGCACATTTGAGCTCGTTGATTGGTCAGTTGCTTCAGGAAATGAGGGCATAGTTTAGTAAGCGTTCAATTACTTTGAATTGTGGGACAGGCATAGAGTTCTTTTTTCATGGGGAGTAAATTTACCTAATTCGGGAGATACCATGTTCCAATATAAACTAAGGAGAAACAATGAAGACGAGGAAGGCCATCACCGAATAATACAAGTCAAACATATCGTTGTTATTTCTTCTATTATATTCAATTCCATACGCTGTCACAAATGACGAAAAATGGCATCACACATGTAAGGATAAAAAAGTAAATATCGCCTATTTAAAGCCGGAGATGAAGAACCCTAGAACAGCATAGCGTACACATCCTTTATAAGTTTCTTCACGAGTTGTTCGCTATCTGCATACCTCAGTATTTCGATGCTAACCATAGGATATCAAGGTATTGTCACTCCATGTCTTCAAACAAAATCACAATCGAGTTGACTATTACAAGTAATCATGCTTACCCACTAACTATAATATTGTGGAATTTACCACCGGCAGATAGTGTGCTGCTGCAAGCCTTCCAATCATTCAAACTTGCATTTAGCCAGCTCCAGCGCACCAAACCATAAGCACTTTAATTATGCTTTTTTTATTATCTTATTTTATCTTGTCTAACTATATCATTTTAACTCTTGTCCTTATTACACATAAATTGTCTATTTTTTCTATTAAATTGACACACGACGCACAGTTCCTCCCAATAAACCACAATTAATACTGTTGATTGTGTTTTTAACAATGTTAGTAAACGTGTTTTCCGTGTTTATCACGCACTACTTTTCGGGAAAAAAAACCCTGCTTAATTTGGTGCTGGGGGCCTGGTTGTAGCTTATTTCATAACTTGTCATGAAAATACTCATTTTCATTTCTTGGGCGTGTTCTGTGCCAGCAAGGGACCATTTTATCAGGTATTCTTGACAATCACAACATCAGTTTTACGTAAAAAGTCGCCCTGTGTTTTGACTCTACTGCTTAAGGAAATTCACATCGAAACCTGTAGTAATTAGACGAACTTTTTTTTCAGATTAACGAATTAATAGTACACTCTCTCTGAAGCTAAATCAAACTATGTTATGTCGTTGAATAAATAAGCTGAAACAATTTGTGTTTGAAATTTATGAAATTGATGCCATAAAATTGAAAATTGAAAAATAAAGTAAGATATTTTTGTCTCGGTTTATCATTTCATGTCCAAGATCATTAAAATAAGATAAATTTTAAGTTTCATCACTCTACTTTGCGTAGAGTATGGAAGCTTCAAAGTTGATCTGATTTCAATGATATTGTTTCTTATCATATCTTAAGAAGTCTAGTATATACCGTAAAAAAAGATACAAGTGTTCTTGCGTTTCATACGATCCTTCTTGTACGTCCACATACTATTTATATATTTATAAATATTTCCGTGGTGTTTTATATAAGAACTGTCAAAGGTTTATCACCTTGTTTATTAACTTATTAACTTGTTTCTGGTATCTTAGGTCATTCTTTTTTCCATGTTTAAACGTGTACCATTCATCTTTCATGTTTGTTTGATATGATGTCGGTGTCCAAAAAATATTAATCATTCACACCTGGTTGATGAGAACAATTAATATGGACAAGATGGTTGGTGAGTAACCGAGATGTCAGGTAAATTGGAAAAGCAGTCATTCGATTGACGGACATCGTCATGCCGACAAACAAAGAGCATTGTATAGTCGGATGGCTTAATTATTACCGATGGTTATGTCCAACATATGGTTTATATCGAGTGTAAAATACGTTAGCACCAAAAATAATATTATACAAAATCACTTATAATGTCTACATGGTCGGATCATGAAGAAAAAAACAATGGTATATAAAAGTACTTATATATATATATAAGAACACACCTTGCAGTGTATAATGAAGATCGAACGTACGACCCTTTAAGAGTATGATTCCGGTTCCGAGGAACACGCATATATTCCAACAATAGTGAATAATGGACCGCGTGATACAGTGGCAGAGCAGAGAACCCAGAATCGAAAGGTCTTGGGTTCGATCGTCTCCCATGGCTATATGTGGTGTCCATGAGCAAGACACTTTTTTCTGCATAAGCTTAGTACCGGTTTTAACCAGGAAGACTTCTAGCGTGATCTGTATAAGTTGTAATAACTTGTTTCACAATCTAAGTTAAACAAAATAAGTTTAAACTGATGGACTGGTTACGTCACTGACAAGTTTACGTCACTTACAAGCCGAATTATATTCAGATTTTACAGGAACAGTCGTGTATCTATTATAGATTTTCAGTGGAAATGTTTCCTGAGGAAGACATCGATACAGTGGTATAGTTCTTCTCCTTATACAAAACCGAAACCACAGACGTTTATTTGTGGGAGTTATCCTCCGTTTTGAAAACAGAACTTTAGTTAATTTGAAATAACCACGACTGTTTTAAGTATAAGCAAGTGTTGTTACAGACCTACAATTACATTGTTTTACTGTATAAACAAACGGCACTTTTACACTTTTGAAGTGATCTAGTGCCAGAGAAGATAGATTTACAGTTCTAGATTCAATAATTATATAGCGGCCCCCTCAGAGCATCAGTGTGTTATCTGTCTTCTTATTTCATATACACATAGGACCGTGATGCTCTAGGCATATTACCACCATTGAAAAGTGCTTCCGTTGGGTAGTCGCATAATGGCGGTTATAAATAATCGTTATTTCTTGATTTCGGAAGTCTGCTTTCATTTTATCAACAGTGTACATACAGAGCAGGAAAAAAATATGACACATGACCCCTACTTTTATCATCATATTTTGGTAATGCATATGTTGGCAAACATTAAAATGTAAGTTTCACTTGTTTCATTGGGTCTCTCTATTAATGACAAGCGTTCAAACTTTAACCATTTACTATAGAATAAAGAACAAAAATCAATGGTAGGATTACACCTATAAAGAGCCAAATTTCGTATCCATTATATCTCATATTTACAAACTAGAATCGTTAACCGCAACTCGCCAACATGGTTTATTAATATTCATTATTCATACTACCAAAGAAAAAAAATCTTATTTAATAAATGATATAAATATGCTAAACATTGTTTTTTTTTCAGTAGTATAATTTTAAATGCATAAACCTTGCCAGCTCAGGTATATCAATAATGTTGTAAAAGATGACTAAAACCGGAGGAAGATATACTCATTTCCTCTACATACTACGTGATTTATCAGTTTCTGGGATTTCCCATTCCCTCATTATTTAAATAAGAACATTTATCGCCTACAATGGTATTATTTGATTAATATACGTTATACAATGCATGTACATTTAATAGTAAAATATAATTAACAACACGCAATACGTCATACACCTTAATTGCCTTCGTCGTCAGCTGACATAAAAATTAAATCTTGATTACTCAGCGAAGGTATTACTTAAAAGTGAAAACGGGCGGCTGACATTTATAAATAAAAGTGTCTCTTTAGTTAGCAGAAAGACATATTTACAGCTATAAACGTCGTGTGGTTATATCTATACAAACGAGCCTTTTTACAAAATAACCGAGCATCGACAATAATTCTCTTTTTTAGGAAAACAATTTAACGGTTAAATGAGAAAAAAACTCGTACATATATGTGTCTGATTCATTTGCAGTGTTTAATAGTTTAGTTAAGTCGGGAAGTTCTCGGAGGCAAGAGGACATCGGAAGACAACTATGGGAATATTATTGTTAGTTTTTGTGATATCCGTTCCAGGAATTATCGCAACATTTGGACCGCTGGAACACTGCCGAATTTATCCACCGGATGTAGAAGCTTGTTTACGAGAGGCGAAGGTGTGTATTAATGCGTATAACTTTGAAAAAGTGCATTTTTATTCTGGTGTAAGATTTGATTCCGTCATGTTTTTGTTTTTAATCTTTATTTTTTGCCAGTAAAACAAACCAGAAAAAGTCACACTAAGATTAAGACTGCACAAGAGAAATTCTTTTAATGGAGCGCGTGGTCTAGTGGTAGAGCACCGAACCCGTGATCGGAGGGTCGTGTGTTCGATCCTCCGCCACGGCTATGTGTGGTGTCCTTTAGCGAGACACTTTTTCCGCATATGCTTTATACTGGTTCTACCCAGGAAGACTTCGAGCGTGATTTGTCTAAGTTGTAAGAACTTGTATCACAATCGAAGTAAAATAAATAAGTTTAAACTAATTCTTTATAAAGTGTAGTATATTTTACCAATTCAACAATCACATTTCTATATCTACTTAAAATGCAAAACTTACATATTTCAATATTGAAAACGTCGTATGTAAAATGTTGATGTGCAGTCAGAGTAAATATAGTGGACACATTGATGTATTTTTGACCATATTTGATTTGGCATGATCACGATAAAACAATTGGTCAAGACGTTATCAACTTGGGTCGTTACAAACATCAAATATTTGATCCACACAATACGTTTCTTTATAATAATACATAGTGATACTATAGAGAAAACGGAAAATTCTCGTTTTTACATCCATTTGTGCAAACATATTATTTAGTTTAAGATCTGATGAATCTGCTAGCCAAAGCGAATTAGATTTGATTCAATACGGAGGATGGGTTTCCATAAGGGGCCAGGTGAAGTACTAAAAGGGTTAATATTTAAAAATTCGAAACCCTTTTTCTCGACAACCAAACAGTAAAATTGATTCATATTTGATATAAATTTTCCTATGAGTAGGAATTTGAAGTTTATTTAAAAGTAGGGGCTTGGGTATACAGGGGTCCGGTCAGTTTTACATAGAAATATTACGAGAAAATGGAAACTTTGCATTTTCTCATTCAGTTGTGTAAATATGATGTTCAGTTGAAATCTTAAACATTTTCTAGGAACTACAAACTAGTTTCGGCTCAATGAAGAGGACTGAATTTTCATAAGGAACCAGGAGGGGTCTCAAAAAAGTTAAAATTATGTTTTTCTAACACCCAGTCAGTCATACATGTTCACAATTGATATTATTTATTCCTATGAGAAGTGGTTTGTAATTTGTAAAAGTCAACGGACCCTGTAAGGGAACTTTGAGTTTTATGTAGGACGAACACTTCCCATTTTCTCATCCATTTGTCCAATAATATTTTTTTTTATCTAAATCAAGGTCTTATCATAGTAAATCGCTATACGTGGGTGACTGACGTAGGGACAAGTTGAGGGGCTGGAATATATAGCGGTTATGTAAGGGGCATATTTGTTATATATGACTGGTGTGAGAAACTAAAAATTCATTTTCTTTTCATGGTAAATAACTTTTTGTTCAATATGAGTTGGGCGTGGGTGTATTATCCACAAGGGGTAAAAACACCTCAAATGGGTTTATATTGTGAAATTTCAAAATGAATATGGCCACTTTAAGCAAGTTATTCGTCCTGATGCCGTCTTATTTAAACTACTTTTCCTGATAGGTGAAAACACTGCTTATCTTCACATTAAGCGAATGATTTCCTTATTATAGATTGGGGATCATGTTTTGAGTATAAGTATGTTTGTGTTGAGGTATTGTATCACACCAATTGCTCCTATCTTGTAGTTCCACCCAGGAAACGTGCACCAGGCGCACGATGCGTGTTTAAGAACGTTTTTCAGCCGCACCGGCCCTGACAACAACATGACAATGGCGGATAGGGCGTTTTTTGATTACCGCGTGCAAAACAGGTATGATACCTAACACCTGCTGCATTGTTTTCAAATGAATGATTGTTAATGAATCGCTTAGGTGCAGTGATTACTAACTTCCCTAGAGTATTGAATTATTTGTTTAACATATTAATTTCAATATTTCACATATAGATATATACAGAGAGAGATATTTGTATACTGCAGTGAAAAAGTTGTACCTGCGCTGGGAAGTAGCTTTATTATGAATAGGGGGATTATAACAATAACAATAACGATAACGATGACGATGACGATGACGATGACGATGACGATGAGAACGACGACGACGACGGCGACGGCGACAACGACAACGACAGCAGCAACAATAATAACAATAACAAAGTATTTTATTAACGAGAGAACTCATTTGAATAAATTCAATCTCCCGTGAGGTCTTCAATTTATTTACAAATAAATCACTAATTTAACGCGTAAACACAAGAAATTAGAAATGTTTATTAATACTGTTGAGAGCTATCGGACTTTATTGGAGCTGCTGAGAAGTTTACACTATTGTAAATATAATGCCTTCAAGTGATAAATATAATTTGCATTTTATTATATTAGATGTCATAGTATTCAACAAACATGAGCTTGAATAAGCAAACGTATTTCAAAACATTTCAGAAGTTGGCTTCTAAGGAGAATACAAATTGTACTTGTATAAACATTAGCTGTTAGAGTAATTACATATTTGATATATGCTTGGCGATTAAATGATTAATGCATGAGTATTGCCTTTTGCAATTTAGTTTATACTAACTTATTTTAGCTTGAGTGCGAAGCTCAGAGCTTATATGAACCGTTCTCAAGTCCGACCAGTACTGAGTGTTGTTTTTGAGAGACATTAGGTCGAGCTGGGACTCGAACCCGCAACCTCTGACGTGAGCGGCCAACACTCTTATATAATTTACCCATGCAGGGAACGGACTGGAGAAGTATGGTGCATTACAACACCTGTAGTAGTGTTACTGTTTATAAGGCTCAATGTATCAGGATATGAAATAACCGAACTCCGTGCCAGCATGCCTTTTCTTCCTGTCATCTAAAATAACACACTGTTGTACACATACGTTTGTAAATAATCTTCAATCATGTCACGACCATGTCTTCGGTGTTATGCTAATATATATGATAAGTACGTGTGTGATACGTTTCCGAGTCACGTGGCAGATGAGATCTAGAACTTTCGTGAAAATGCTGAGTTTCAGGAGACAAAGTTACAAAATCAATTAAACTAACTTTTGGCACGTCTACATGATAGCGTGGAGCTATACAACCGATACTGTTATTGTTACTGGCTTAATGCCTTTAACGTCACCACTATAAGTAGACCCGCCGCTACAGCACTGCGCTTTAAAGCCCTTACTGCCTTATGAATGCCGCAAGATGGCTCGGGGCAGGTTTTATATAATTCAATACATTATTAAAATCAGAGAACCCTTTTTCAAAATTTCACTGTCATCAAAACCTGTTTTACAATACTACAAACACGTAGAAATATTTTATATAAATAACGTAATATATCTTAAAATGTAAAACAAATTAATTTAATATTATGTTGAGAAATCAGTCCTAATCACGTCATTCCAGATCTGATCTGGGTTAATAACTGATCTTTTGAAATATTTTTTAACAAAGGTTTTGACTATAAAGCGATGCATTAGCATTTAATTTTCCTTTCATAATTTAACAAAAGTTATTTAAGTACACTTTTAGGCCTATAGCCATGGTAAACGCCGGTGTCTCAAAGCTTACAGCGTATAATGCTATATACTATTCGTCTTATTCTAATATAAAGCATGTTTAATTTGTGATAGATGTATATATCTTATGTCAATTAATTTTATAGCGATAGTGTCTTGAAATTCTAATTTTGAAAGGCTATGTACGTTGAATATGTTATTGTATGTTTCATTTATATGTTTGTACATAGATGAGACTTTAATAAATATATATAATATAAGAAAAAGTCATCAATGCATTGTTTTTGTTATAGTGTTGCATATTACTAGATTATTGTTAATACATTCAACTGGCAAAAAAAAATCTCCAAAAAGGTTGTTATACGCAGTTTTAAAAAAAGAGTTAAACTTTAACTGCCAAAAATTTGAAAATTGAGGGAGATGCACTCTTTACACATGGAACTGTGTTAATTCACAATCAGCAGATAGCCAAGTGTGGCGTTGTAATTCTCCATCAGCAGATAGCCAAGTGTAGCGTTGTAATTCACCATCAGCAGATAGCCAAGTTTAGCGTTGTGATTCGGTAGTCTCCTCTTACAAATATTTACTACCCTGGCAGTCAATGTTGGGCTTTTTCACAAAATTTGAGTTATAGACTAATATGTTACAATCCATCAAATGTAAATGCTAAATATTTCTGCTTGATAAAGTTCTGTTTCTGCTTTTATATTTCCTTTATTTTTTTTAAAGTTTAATTGTTTTAGTTAATAAAAAGAAACACGAATCTCATTTCTACTAAAAATGGATTACTGAAGTCCCCAGTGACGTAATACAGCAGGAATAATATAGAACTTGGTGTTTTATTCTTAATGTGCAGTTAGGTTTGGGTTTGCTCCATAGACAAGTGAACTAGGTAATGGCGTTACCATCTCCTATTATTCGGAAGTATGGCGGAATTGGCCGAGTCTTTACGATTATAACATTCTGAAATGACCTCACATACTTTGAACCAACATCATATGATTCAATAACTAATCGTCATATTTATACAGGCTCGCGCTTGAACTCCGTATGACTCATTCACGTTTCTTAATCAATCATTTTTGTAAAACATCATATCTTCAAATAATAGATTCATTTTACCTTGAGTACAGCGCAAAGATTTATTATTATTAATTAATATTCAAAGTGCAAAATTAACGTTTGTGTCTGCATCGTCAACTATAAATATCAATCTTACTCGCGTAAATTACATGTCCATTAAAAGGAAAAAATGTGTATACAGTACACTGTAGATGAACTGCTTAATAATATATTCATGATAATTACTGCGTTTGATGCGTTGACGTGCGAATTACGAAAGCTACGGTGGTAATGTTGCAGACGAGAGAACAAAGATTATACGTGACCAGACTGTCTATCAAACCTTGTTGGTCAAATATTTGTCACGTGGGCAATTACCTTGACAACTTGTATCAGGGCGAAGTTGTCAACATCTATGTAAAACAAAGCATATGAGAACATTTTTAATTATTTATCGTGCGTGAATATTGAATGACAACAAGAGACCCATTTATGACGTCATGTATTATCGTCTGTTGATCATACTGAAGCAACGTTATGTTTGTTACCATTTTTTATACAATGTTATCCATTAAGTGGGGCTTAATTAATACATAAAAGCAGGTAGCATTAAAATTATTATTACCTGATTAGTATTAAATAATTATTTCAATTTTATTGTTACATGATGTTATAGTCTACCCGTGCTGAGTAAGTTAACTAACCATCTAGTTTGTTTAATTTTAAAACAATATACATATACATTTTTCATGTTATAGTTACTCACAAACAACTACTTACCACCCCTCTAAAAATGAAAAAGAAAATGCAATGAAAAAATGCAATGAAAAATTAAAGGGAAACAATACTATAAAAACTATTTAAAAAAACAAACTAATAATAAACTGATTCAAGACTACTGCTTATATAATAATAGTGAAAATAAAATAGAGTTGTTTACGTCGCTTTTTATAATGCTCACTTACTTCTCACTTCTGAGGTCGTGGATTCAAGCCTAGCTCGGTCCATATATTTTATGTGAGACATTTTGTCAGTTGCTTGTGGATCTTCTCAGAACCATTCTTACGTACTATGTCACCAAGAAAACTGAATATGCCATATAACCGTTGTCATATGGCGTTACATCCAATTAAGATAATAAAAACAATACTCAAAATAAGATAATGAATTATATAATTTGATAACTTAATTTACCTTACATGTTTTTATTTTACTTTGATTTTGAAACAAGCTCTAACAATTTAGACACAGTACTGTCCTAAATCCATCGGGTAGAAAAAAGTTGATAAGAAGACATTTCAAAAACATAACTTTTATGGAATAAACAACGTCAAAAGTTATATTTTTGATACTTAAAGACAAATAACTCAGAATAAGACAATTGATAGTGACTGGTTTTCAAAGTTTTATCGTTATATGAAACATAATTATTAAAAGTTGCTTAAAATTGAAAGAAAAATAAAACAAATTTTGTTAAACAAAGCCGGGCTCAATTAGCTCAGTCGGTTACGCGTCTGACTATCAATCCAGGAGTCGTGAGTTCGAATCCTCCGCTCGGCAACAATCTCCGTGATGATTGATATACGACATTGTGTCTCATTACCATTCGTCTCTCACCACTGACTCAAGTGGGAACGTTATCAGTTACTTGCGGAGATGGGGTTTGCTCGAGTACTGGTTAATCCCAGGAAACAGTGGTTCGGTTAACTGATCGTCTTTTAGCCCTCGATGGCATAAAATGACGCTAAATATTCAATCAATCAATCAATCAATCAATCAATCAATTGTTAAACAAGACCCAGTGTTTACGGCCGAAGAATGACGGATAAATCGCCATGACATTGTAACTAATGATACAAGTTTACAAGTTTAAGTTAACAAGTTTTATTTTTCATATTTCCAGAAAGTCTTAATATTTTACATATGCATGACGGCAAGCATAAATCAATACATTACAAATTAATGGATACCATACATGTTAAGTAATTTACATGTTAAGTAATTTACGTTTGTTTCAAATGAAATACATATCACTCATACATTTTATACATATAAACACAACTAAAACAAAGTATTCTGAAAGCAACACAGTAATGTAAATGTAGTTTGTAATGGACATTTAAAACCATGAATAAACACATGTTAACTGACAAGTCCGGAACAATGCATGTACATACTCGTACATATTCGGATTGGAACAGCAAACAACGACATAAAACACGCACAAAGAATATAGAAAACCTTGAATAATCATAATTGACAATAACCAACAATTTGCAATTTATGCAGTGAATCTCTTATGATCAATCAAGTTGGGCTTAACTGAATTATATTTTATTATAGTTCAATTATATCCAACTATACGTCAAACTAGTTTTTTACTGAAACAAAGCGCTGATTAATGCATGCATCAAAAACAAATGTAAGGATGTTTTGTATATGTCTTACTATCCATAAATGTCGTGCAAAAAGCCGTCATTTTGATCTACGTCGATGTAAATATTCTGCCTCGTTCTTTTTTCTCTTTTTTTTTTAATTCTTAATATGAAATAAGGCACTAATGTTAGAATATTCTGCTTTCTTACATGAATACTTTATTATCATTATCATTGTCATTTTTCATTTAACGATTAATAACTAAAGTTCCTAAGAAGGATGCTTTTCAGAATACTTCGCACACAGGAATGCTGTTAGACTAACTTTACTGCAATTTATTTTGGAAGACATAAACTAATATGCTGTAAGTTTCTGATATCGGCGAATATCCAAAGGAATGAATCTGCTCCCGAGGTTTTAAAAATCCAAGTTTATTTATGCTCAGCTCATATTCGTACTAAAACACGAAACTCAGGCCCTGGCATTATATAACCTTTTCCATGCTCATCTTAGAATATGTACTTAAACACATCATTCAAACATTTGAACACTTCTAATTAGAAGAAAGATTAGAGGTAAAAAGTTACATGTATTCACATGCATCTTGTTATAATGAGTCAATTTGTTTTTTAGTTGAGCATGAAAATGTGAGTCGAGCATGAGCATGAAAACATGAGTTGAGCTGACCACGAAAACGTGAGTTTAGCATGAGCATGAAAACATGAGATGAGCATGAGCATGAAACCGTGAGTTGAGCTTACCACGAAAACGTGAGTTGAGCATGAGCAAGAAAGCGTGTGTTGAGCTGACCACGAAAACGTGAGATGAGCATGAGCATAAAAGCGTGAGTTGAGCATGAGCATGAAACCGTGAGTTGAGCTGACCACGAAAACGTGAATTGAGCATGAGCATGAAACCGTGAGTTGAGCTGACCACGAAAACGTCAGTTGAGCATAAGCAAGAAAACGTGAATTGAGCTGACCACGAAAACGTGAATTGAGCATGAGCATGAAACCGTGAGTTGAGCTGACCACGAAAACGTCAGTTGAGCATAAGCAAGAAAACGTGAGTTGAGCTGACCACGAAAACGTCAGTTGAGCATGAGCATGAAAACGTGAGATGAGCATGAGCATGAAACCGTGAGTTGAGCTGACCACGAAAACGTGAGTTGAGCATGCGCATGAAAACGTGAGTTGAGCTGACCACGAAAACGTGAGTTGAGCATGCGCATGAAAACGTGAGTTGAGCTGACCACGAAAACGTGAGTTGAGCATGAAAACGTGAGTTGAGCATGAAAACTGAAATTAAGCATGGAACAAAGTTTTATCACTTTGAACCTAGGTTTCATATAAAAGAAGAACTAAAGCGCAGATCACTTGACTTCTTTCTCAAGTTTGAAAGTATTAATGATGCATTTTTGTGTCATATACCACAGTATAAGTGTTAAACTGAAGTAAAACTACAAACTTAAAATTTTGAATAGAATAAAAATGGTATTGAAATCCAAGACAGCGAACTATTTGGCCATACGAAATCAAATTGTACCTGACCTGTAATATTTAAGGTATAAGCGGTTTCGCTTCAATTTGAGTTTTCAAATGTTTCCTGAATGTTGTGTTTGGGTACAAATTTTGAGTTGAGCATGAAAGATGTTTTAAAACTTTGTTTTTTTATAACGTAAAAAACGTAATTTGGTTTTGGTAGAACAAAGCCACCAACAAGTGTTTAACTTAATTAACTTAATACTCTTCTCTTTTTAGTACGCCCCGCCATTTTCAATAGGGGGGGGGGGGGGGGGGGGGGGGGTGAGCGTATAGTATCAACGCTGTTCGTACGTACGTCCCGCACGTCACGTACGTACGGAAATGGTTTCCGACTTATATCTTTAGTTTTAATGAACAGATTTAAACCAAATTTGGTGTGTGACTTCAAAATCAAGTAATACAGGTCAAGTCCGTATTTTGTTTCGGTCTGATGATGTTTGGTGGAGTGATGCCCTTTTTTTTGGACTTAGATTATTGACAAATGTCAAGTAATTGGTTTCGAATCGATATCTCGTGAAGGATTTGATGGATTTGATTCATATTTGGTAGAAAGATGTATGGTGATAAATTACAGCTCAACTTCGATTTCCGTCAAAATCCCTGCATATTAATTAGGTGTTCTGGGCTCTGACTGGCTGATTGTTTCTGACCTCTAAAGTCTTTATTTGACGAAAATTTGGCTTTATATCAACAAGACCAGGTCTATTTCGACAATGGACGGAATCGGCACATATTAATAAGGTGATCTGGACTCTGATTGGCTGACGGTTTCTGACCTCTTGCGATAGTCAAACTTGCTGAAATTTGCGATAGCTGCCATCTACAATGTAGTTACAAAGCGGGGACATCTGTGTCCCAAGGACGCATTTCTAGTTTAAACTTAACGAACATGTTTAATATGTGTTGACGTCAATGGCTTATGCTATGCATAGACGAAGATTGATACGAACACTATTGTGTAATATAAGGAAATAAATACAACCGATGCAATTATTGATAATTATTTTGCGGTATAACATTATTCTTTACCTTTTTTTTGACCGCAGAATATAATGATGATGGTCGCTATATAACTATAAACTCATTTGTTTAACGGTGCGTCTACGATATGATCGAGTTTATAGTCGGTCTTTTAAAGGAAATATACCAGGAGTTTTCAAAATTTTAGAATTTGCTAAACACATTTCCCCTAATATATCATGTCCATATATAATCTCTGACTTGTATTGCCAAATGATATCTGTTTAAACATGCCAAACTTTGATGATAATATAATTATTGAAAAGGGATTTCCTAACTTGGGCTACATTCCCGACTAACATTCTTTGTGACATAATTAGATGAGTGACGTGATTTCATTTTGACTCCAATTTGATAAGTTATAGATTTACACATAGTAAAAATGGTTACATCTACGAAAGAGTCCGAATGACGGTATGAAATGTTATCAATTAGTATTTAACTGCTGTCTATTTTTAGGATGGGGACTCCGGTTTAAGTTTACCACTCCAATTTAAATATTGATTTTGTCATGCTTTGGTGGATTTATACCAAACTATTAAGATTTATTATATTAATGTGAATGAGATGCTTTTCATACATTTTATAAATAAGTCATTTATGGCGTTATTACTTAATATACAACCTTTATAACAATCAATAAGTGAATGTTAGAGCTAGTTTCCCCTCTCAGAGTTATCCAAGCTTAATATTTGAATTATTTTAAATACAAAATCAAGCATTTGCCTCTTAGTTTTATGATGCTTTTATAAGTGTTGCATAGTTTTGCATATAGAATATGTACTGTATATTTTAGTACACATGCTATTTTTAAAACGGTTTCTTACAATTCAATTATGTGTCCTATTCGTTAGTTTATATATTGTTGTAAATCACTGTTGCTGATGTTCACTGATGAGGTCGAAATAAAAAATAACTGCAAAAAAGGTTGTATAATATTTCGTTATATATTTTGTAATATAGTCTCTCATAACTCTTATGAAATTGGCCATATGTACGACGCATTTATATTGCAAAACATATTATGTTATATTATGTGGTAAACAATAAAGATTCGCTATACAATGTCTAAGATGTAATATCTAATTACATTTTAATTATTGATCAAATTTGGATTCTTGCCAAATGTGCAGTTTTTGTTGTTACTGTTGTTTGTTTGTTTTGTTTGTTTATTTCTATATATAAGACATTTGTTTTAATGCTGTAATTTTATATTAAGATTGCAGTGTGCTGTTTTTAAAGTTTGTTTACCAGGCTAGAATGTTTTGTGTTGAGACAGTTGGCCATTAACTACAAATCATTATGTTACCCATAACCTTCAACGTTGCACACACACAAACGTAATGCACTTTTTTAAAAAAAAAATAAATGCCATTGTATATAAATCTAATTGTAGTCATCGTTTCTATCGTTATTTTTGTAATTAGAGTCTCTTTTATCACAAATAACCAATCATGCCAAATTATTTAAAATGTACTCATTTTTTCGGTGCTTTACATTAGAGTCCCGATAGTCAAGTCTATTCAGGGACTGGCTTGACCGTTATCGGTATGATAAAACTGGTTGGAATTTTAAAAAAAGGCATTATGTTTAAAGAAAAGCCAAACTGTATACAGTTTGCAATTCATTCTATCTGATATAAATAAGAACACAACGAAGAATGGTCATTAATTATAACTGTGAAGATACATTATTTACTATAAAATGTTATCTTATCAAAACATGCACTTTTTTTAATGATAAATCTTGTTTCTTGTACTATTTTAACAAATCTATTTATAATTTAACTCCTAGATACGGGTATGGTCCGCCGCCGACGGGGTCCCGTATCCGTCGGGAGTACCGCCGACTTACGGATAAAGAACGTTACCGACTTCATGCAGCGTTCCATGTTCTGTACAAGGTACCTACTTACCGCAACTTGCTGCCGTAAAAAAACATGTGTCATCATAAGCGGTATACAAGGAGTGTTTTAAATATATTATTCAAGAGTATTGTTTATTTAAAAAGCATGATTTTTATACAAATTCCTTAATCTGTTTGGAGTATTGTGATGATGATTTATCGGTCGGCTGCTGTCCGTCGTGTAGAAATATTTTTTTTTTTTTTTAATATTAATCAAACTGGAAAATATTACCTATGAACGCCTCTCACTGCACAGTCGCGCCCACTGATACAGTGTCGGTAACGTGTGTCTGACGCTAAAATAAAGTTCCATGCAATTTGGTTCGAAATATTTTCAAAATGGTAAATAGGGACTGTATTTAGTGGTCCGTTGTCACATTGTAGAATACATGTTGTATATTTTTATTAATATGTCATTCTCTCCTGCTTTATATGTGTTCAATCTGTGTTTGTAACTCTTTGTTTTAGAGGGGTATTGTTGGTCATTTTGCTCGGCTCTACGCCGCCGCAACTCACCGCATCCATCACGGACCGGCTTTTCTCCCGTGGCAGCGTGTATTCCTAACTAGGTACGTTTCTCCATTGAACACCCGTAATCTACTAAACAGCCAACGCCTGGTTAGGTGTAAACCAACCATTGATTGTTTGTTCTTTATTCTATAGTAAATAGTAAAAGTTTGAAGGCTTGTCATTCATAGAGAGACCCAAATGAAAGAAGTGAAACTTACGTTTTATTGTTTGTTTGTCATCCTCTGCACTATCAAATTATGTTGAGAAAAGAAGGGGTTATATGTCTTATAAGAGATTATTTTCTGCTCAGTGTGTACACTGTTGACAAAGTGAAAGTAGACTTCCAAAATCATCAATATTTTTTCTAAATTCCCAATTCAAACATGACAATGCTTTCAAAATGTTCAAAATACAACAATAATGCCATTCAAATAAAATAATGAGCATTAATATAAGGAAAATGCATTTTTAAGACAAACAAAGATTATTTATAACCGCCATTATGCGATTACGTCACGGAAGCACTTCCTTTTTCCATTGCTGGTATTGTGCCTTTATATTTTCTTCTTTTTTTTTTAATGTAAACGTGATGGACTCCTACCATATCTTGTATCCGTTTTACATAAATATTCAACACTGTTTTAAAGATAAAGAGTGTTCCCATGTCCAACCACGGAGGCTTAGAGTTATTAAATGACCGTTTCAAAAGTTGTTTTCAAGACAGCAGAAATGGATTTATTCCTTAAAATTCCATGTATCTCAAACAATGTGCCACTTCTGAGTTTGTGAATTGATCATGTGCGCTTTATATCTGGAAACGTTTTGTGACATTTGCTCCCGTCTCCATGTGGTAAACATATATTTCGTATGAATTATTACATTACAGGTTTCAAATTGTATATGAAATCTATATATTTAGATGTATTCAATAAAAAAATCACATTGTGATAAGTTTGTTATAACTGATTTAACAAATTGAACCAATCGTTCTAATATAAATTTCACACAAAACAGTTTTGAAGAAGAACTGCGTCGAATCGATCCGACTGTTTCCCTGCCTTACTGGGATTTCACCCTGGATGAAGTGATACCGGATCCAGCACACTCTGTACTATGGACATCATGCTTCTTTGGGAACGGTAATGGAAGTATACAAACTGGGCCATTCGCTGGGTGGCACGGAGCGTCACATGGCCGTATACAACGTTACCAGAACCAGAACGGACGATTGTTCCATAAAATGGACATCGACGCCATTCTGTCGAAGTGTCATTATGCGGTATAATAGCGTTTATTCTTGTTTGTTTGTTGTTTTGTTGTTGTTGTTTTTTGTTTTTTATATATATTTATTTTAATCTCGATTGTGAAACAATTGATTACAAATGAGACCAATCATGCTCGAACATGCGGATAAAGTTTCTTACTCAAGGACACCACACATAGCCGTGGTGGAGGATCGGACGTTTATTGTTTCCTCTTTTCTTGTGTAATCATTGCACATCTTTATTATCATATATTTTTGGCCTTTATTAACAC
This sequence comes from Panopea generosa, assembly GCA_029582155.1. Lineage (NCBI taxonomy): Eukaryota > Metazoa > Mollusca > Bivalvia > Adapedonta > Hiatellidae > Panopea > Panopea generosa. Next base: position 55,228,026 of record CM055895.1, read on the forward strand.
TTTATTAAGTTTATGAAACTGAAACATACATCATTTATCAGTTGAACAGCCTTCAATGCAGTAAATAAAAATGATTATTTTATAAACTAGTGGAGAATTGTTAGAAATACCACACAAAACGGATTTTGATAATTCCATGTAAATACTTTGTGTATGGCCGTTTCAGGAACTCTTTTTAAAAAGCAAATAAACACTTATTTTGATTATTAACGAATACTGATGTTGAGAAGAAATCCTGAATTTTTAATGGAAACTTAGTGTATCCTAAGTGTAGCTGATGTTTTTTGTAAACTATTTCATTGTTTTCTGTCCTATCATATTCAGTGTTTATTATTAACTATGTTGTACTCAACCAATTTTCAAAAAAAAATGAAACAAATACGTATCCCTCAAACAGACATATATTTCGATACATCGTTTATTTAATTTATAAAAACCTTTGACCGAAACATGCGTTCTGAACAATATATAGTGTCTACACTGTCATTTGGAAAAGCCTTTGATTTAAGGTAAATGCATTACTGGTATATGGTTGTATTTTTTTACGTTATACATGTCGAGTAGTCTTTATTATTTTTGGTGAATTATAGAGATTCCTCAGTGAGTCGTTTTATGAATGCACTAACGGTTTCGGACAGGGAATTTCACTGTTTTAAAAAATGCATCTTTCACTGAAATATTAATTAGATTTTTTACACATGAATACTGAAATTGGCATACCACTTTGAACAGTGCCCACTAGATAAAGTACAACTATTTTTTCATTTAACTAGCGTTATCCTACATATACATATACATATACATATACATATACATATACATATATATATTATTATCATATATTATTATTATAATTATTATGCCATGACCAATGAGCGCATTACAATCAATCATTTAAATTCCTTACCATATAAGACGTACCATTACGTAAATATCAACTTTGGATTTGTCGTTCTATCTCTATAAACATGTATAAGTAGTCAAAATATTTTACGTACAAAGTTTTTACCATGTGATTTTAACATAAAATGCGGTTAATTGCGTTAAACCCATTAAGAAGGTAACTATCAGCAATCCCCTTAACATTGGCAAATGTGTCTAGTGATACTATACTTTTATTCATGTAATGCCAAATTATTTGTCCAAATATTACCAAACTGGGGAAGCTGGACAATGTGACCGCATGAAAAACGATAACTGAGCATGTATGAAGGGTTTTATTAATTTATTCCTAATAATAACTAGTTTCGGTTCATATCGGTAACAACGGTAATGCTTCGATTGAATATTTATTGCCAGTGAGGGCTAACAGGCGATCAGTTAACCTAGCCACTGTTTCCTGGGATCCTGGAAGGTTAACCAGTACACAAGCATACCCTATCTCTGCAAGTGACTGGTAACTTTCCCACTTGAATTAGCACTGAGAGACGCATGATGATGAGACGCAATGTCGTCTATTATCCATCACGGAGAATGTGAGTAATGCAATGGAGTTAACCAATAATAGCTGTTATTTATAATTGTATGACAAGTATTTTAGACTTTTTAAATAAATATATATTAGCGATAAGGAAAGTAAACTCTAGTTCATCTGGCTGATAGTCAGTGTTGATAATTGTTCTCTTATCGTTTGTATTGTTTTGCAGGAGATTGCCATACGCACTGGGAAGGGTAACACAAACTTGGAAGAGATGATGGTGGAGGTGATGAAGTGGGTGGGGGGCGACATGACGAACATTCCATTGGCAGGGTTTGATCCTATATTCTACATGCTACACACCTTCATAGATAGCGTGTGGGAGCTGTTTAGAAAGAAGCAGTTGAAAATGTATGTACAATGATGCTTTAATATATGTTAACTTTAGAAAGAAGTAGATGAAAGTATATGTACATTGATGCTTAAATATATGTATACTTTAGAAAGAAGCAGATGGAAGTGTATGTACATTGATGCTTAAATATAAGTATACGTTTATTTAATGAAACATAGCTTATATACATGTTGCATTACGTGTACATGTCATACATGATGTTGCTGATAATGTTTTTAATGCATTAAATGATGTGGGAGGAGATTGGAAAACTAAAGTCACCAGAGAATGCAAAGATGTTGAACTGAGATAGCGTCATAGCCTCTCTAAGAAGCAACGAAAAGAAAATTCGAACATGTTACAAATGACAATTAAACATTTACACTTCGGAATACGTCAATGAAAGTATTTTAAAATAAAAAATTAAAATTAAGTTAGTATAATAAGCATATGTGCCTGTTTTTGTTTTTGTCGGTGAAGGTAGTTGTAAGATTGTAATAGCATTTAATAATTCTTTAAATACCTTGTATGTTTAGGTGTAAAATCGATCCAGAGAAAGATTACGGACCACCCTTGAAAATCAAAGGTCAAAGAGCATTAGATGTGATGTTTGGATACGAACATCTGCTGAATAAACACGGTCTACTGAACGCCTGGACTGAGCATTACTATAAGTACGAATCCCAACCCCAGTGCCCGGACTGCGGGTCGCCTTATTTATTCTGCAACAAGAAAATTGACCCAAAATTGTTTCCAGCCGGACTTTGCGCGTCAAAGACATTTAGAGTTTGTCCGTCGATTAAAAATACGATAGGAGGTAAGTTACACTCAAGATATACGTGTGTGTTATAACTAACACTAATACAGTTTAATTGTTATCTTCGATTTCAAAGTACAGCAGTGATAAAGTTCACTCTTGAAAACGCGTATAATTGTAAGCCCACCGTTGATTTATGTTCTTTATTATAAACTAAATAAAAATGTTTGCAGGCTTGTCATTCATAGAAAGACCAAAATGAAAGAATTGAAACTTACATTTTGTTGTTTGTCAATATCTGCACTCCCAAAATGAGAAAAAGTAGGGGCCATATATCATTAAAAAGATTTTCTGTGCAGTATGTTTTTACAAATTTAAGTAGGGAATTATGAACATCAGAAATCCCACAGTTTGTGAAATATATGTTTATTTCAACACTAAATGGCTAATCCTACTTTAAATGAAACATATACAACATAATGAGAAACACTTTTCACACGTTCATATACTTTTAACACGGTTTTATCATTTATATTTAAAACGAAGTAACTCTGAAGAAACTCCCATCCTACTACTAAAATTCCACTAATCATAGAGCCAACCTAAGACCCCACTTCTGGAAGACCCTGATTAATAATCATCAAGCCTTATATACCCTGAGATGGGAGCATTATCACCTCGTGTGAGCCCAACATGCTCCTGTCGCCACAATATGCTCCGAACATGTAAACATGCTCCAGTATACCTTGGCTGGGAGCATTTCACCTCATGTGACCCCAACATGCCCCTGTGCCCCCAACAAGCTCCGTGAATGTGGACATGCTTCAGTGTATGTCTCTCTACAAAGGAGCCTCGCAGCATTATGTAATGCTCCTGCTTCGATGCTTCATCTCCAACCTGTATTGACCCATATCCTTAAAGTTCACAGTTATCTATTGCTCTGTTTTTATTTTGGACTAAAGGTCTGGAGCACAATAAAGGATCTATGTAATTCTGTAACAATGTACATTGTTGACAAAGTAAACGTAGACTTTCGAAATCATATATTCATATCCCAATTTCCAATCATCATTTACTTCTTTGTTCACAGTTCAAACAGGATAATGCTTTCAAAATGTTCAAAATACACCAATAATGTCATTCAAATAAAAATATGAGCATTAAAAGAAGGCAAATACTTTTTAAATAACCTGAAACAAGGATCATATATAACCGCCATTAAGCATTCCTTGTTTAAATGACAATATGCACATATAGACTATAGGCTAGTTTTAGTGCGGCAGTTAATACTTTATACTCTATATTTTACTTTATAGGAATGTTCCCACCCGGCTACCCTGGGCATATTCACTTCGACGATCACCACTGGGGTCCAAGGGTGTTTATTGGGAAACACCATGCGATGATGGCCATGCACAGAAAGCCTCACGTTCCTGCTCCGGTGCATGTTTGGCATCACATCAAGGTGCGGAAGTGGTGATCGGGACAAGACGACGTCATCCATTGTTGTCGACATGTTGTTCTGAACGCTGTCAATACACATGGTTTCTATTTAGTAATATTGACATGTTTTTGTTGTTTGTTTTACCCTGTGTGATGCCTTAGTGGCGACAGACCATGAGCTATAAGAGACCAGTACACGGGTCATCTGTTCTATTCTGCATTGACTTATTCTTATTACTTCTTAAATTTAGGAGGAACGTGCAATATATTCAATGTTGCTCGTGTTTTAGTTTTGGATAGAAATAAAAACTTAATTCAAGATGGTTGAATAAACTTTTTAATTGGGAGACTATATATCAAGTAATACAGTATGTTTGTTTGGAAGTATTACTACTTTAGGAAAACGTGTACAACCGCGCGCAAATTGTAAACCATATACACAATATACATTTTGCAGTAACTTATACTCTTTTTACACATTCTGAACGACCCTCGTTGTAAAATATTAGAAAGTCGCAAAAGTAAAACTCCCAATATTTTTGTATAAAAACAATAGTTGTTATTTTGTATAAAACAATAATTGTTATTACATGCCTATTATAGTATGTAAAATTGTTATTTTTTCTATCTGTTGCTTGCCAGCCTCGTTCTACATCTGACTAAATTTTAAACAAACTAGATCTTTGACGTTCACTTGGTGTCGTAGCTTATATATCAATCTAATTATTTTCTTAATTGAGTTGTGCGTTCATTTCTAAATTAAGTTAATAAGAATAGCCTTGGCATAACGACGTATTTCAGACGTTTATAAATAAGTCAAATGGGACCAGATGCTCCAACGATGACAAATTAAGATACATTTTATTTTTCTTAATTCTCGTAAAAATCTAGCTAAGCATAAACTTGGAAGACTTTTGATTACTTTCATACTACTAGTATTTATAGCTTTTATGTCAGTGTCAGTGTCAGTATTTTATGTACATGGCATGCATCACTTTTGATACGAGTACACTTCAATGTTTACCAATTACCATTTCGTGCGCAATTAGCATAATAAAATAAGTGTTTCTGATAAGACAATATATACTTGACAATGTCATTTTTTTTCACCTCAAATCAAACTGTAATGTCTGTTTTTGGAATTATGCCATGTCGTGCCGCCTTGCTGTGGCACTCTATTAGTGTTCCATACGTGCGTTGCCATTTTCTCTTCTAAATTATTTTTACTTGGGAATATATTTATAAAGCTGATGTTATATATGCAGTAGAACTTCGATGGCTCGAAGCTGACGGGACTGGAAAACAATAGTTTAAGTTAAGGGCTGTTTCGAGTCAAGTATTGTTCAACATCATATCATATATGTACATGTTTAAACATCGAAATAGGAATTCAGACTGGGCCAGATAAGTGGTATCTGGTGTTCCACCCATCCGTGTTCCCGCAAACGAAGTTCTACTGTATTTGGTACTATCGAATAAAACATTTACAAGAATTTGTATTTTGAGAAAAGAACGCTTACAACGATGTGCAAATAGTATACAAAATGAACTGAAACAATATATGATGCATAATTACATAACAGTGAAACATTCTGAAGGGCCCTCTTTCTGAAAAGCCTTACTTACATCAGAGAACTAATCTTATCGAACGGCATTCATCATTAAACCAAATCCAAAGGATTAATCACACTGTCTTTGCATTACAACTATATCATGGTACAAGTTACCTGCTTTAGTATGTCCAATTGTTAATTCTCTATTTATCGTCTGCTAGTCTCATCCTATATCTGACCGAACTTTCAATGAAACTAAACATCTGTCGATCAGTTGGTGCACAAGGTTAAATAAAAGTCCGTGTATTTCCTAATTAAGTTTATCGAAGCGGCCTTGGCATCATGACGTATTTGTGACGTTTATAAATAAGAAAAATAAACCAGATGGTACCACGATGACAAATCAAGACATTTCCCCTGGTTTTGTAAAATTCATAAATATAAAATTGGAAGACTATTTATGAATTTCCTACGATGCAACCTAAGTATAAGAGTAAATTTTAGACACGATGCATGTATAGTATTTTATACGAGTATATTTAATATAATAGGTCATCAATGACAGTTTCAAGCGCTATTAAAGACACAAATGAGGTGTTTCTAATGGTATTAAATACAGATGAAAAATACTATATTTTCTAGTTACCAGCAAGAAAATTAAAACGGATTACATAACCTACATCGATAAATTAATTTAATATATTACATTTTGTGTTAACATACATTCATTCTATCTGTATACTGCCAATGTAAGGAAGTATTTTGACCCCCATAGAATAATGAGACCCCGGTTGTTATTTTATAGAAAAAAAATGACTCCCCAGTCAATATTTTCTATAGTATAATTACTCCCCGGTCATAATATTATTATTCCCCCACATGAATTAAAATAACCACACTTGCAATATATGTTTATTTGCTGATAAAACAGCAACGTCCTGCCAGGTAACGTTACATTTATAACAAAGTACCAAACAAAACTGTTGGTGATTGAGCAGTACACACATTGTTTTTGTCTACTCTGTATTTACAGTTTCTTTTGTATCGTAGTATCACTTGCGTTGAAATGCATGTTTTGCTATCATCCATAAATATGCGTAACATGTATATATTAATGCACAATTAAATGCATATTTTTATCTGATTTTGCTTCGATACATGTACTGTCTATAACGTTGAACCATTTTTTATGAAAAAGCAATGCGACCAGCTGTGGGTGTCATGATAATACTTCTGACAAGACTTTGTGACACCAGATATAAAGTTTTGAAATTATTTATACTTGTATACCGTAATAGCACAGCTGTTCTGTATTCAGTTTGTAGAAAATTACTACTACTAACATGCGGACTGTCAGGGAGATACATTTTTACTAAATTTGGTTCATTTTTAGAGGATAGTGACTATACTTCCGAAGTCACCATTCAACATTTTTGCAATGCTGTAGGCTAATTTATCACAATTATCTCCATTTAAACTTCTGTAGTTCCTTTTGACAAGCATGGTCAATAGACATGGACAAGTAATTTAACTACAGAAAAAAGTGAGCATAAAGTGAGCGCTCATAGATAGAGTCCATATAATACAGAAAATTAACCTGAATTATGTCTGAATAGCACCGTCGTCTCTACATCTTAACAGAAATCTTGGTCATCGTGGGAAGTTATGTATTCTGTGTTTTTTTTCGCATGACACCATGCAACCTGTACGGGGAAAGTTATACCCCTTTAACGGAAATGCTATACAAGGTTTTAGAGATGGCACCCGGACAAGATAAAGGTAGACGGACAGACCGACGGACAGTTGACACTGCCAAAAATAATATGCGAGTTTTACGCTCTGTAATTCTTCTCATTAATATCTATCTGTGTTTCAACTTAAATTGAAATCCCTGGAGTTATTTTTCGGGCAAAGGTGCGACGGACGGACGAATAGACAGACGGACGGACAGACAAAGCGGCAACTATATGGTCTCCTTTGGGGAGCATAATAAAACTTTATTTTAACAAGGAAATGCGTGTTTTATTACAAAACGTATAACACAATCATTTCTTTTATTGACAGTTTTTTGTCTGTTACAGATCAACAGCATTTTGTACGAAACACCTTTTACAAGTTTTAACAACGAAACATAGAGAAAAAATAACAGCATACGCTTATATGTTTAAACATCGCCATGAAATAGTGATAATTTTATGCTGAACTTCGAACACTGTTTCTAATCCAAGGTTTATATATTCCATACTTAAAATCAGTACTGTCTCGTTCTTAGTTCAACAAATCGTGTACATCATTCCAGTCACAAACAAGATTAAAAATGTTTGCATCTTTATCAAGAGACAGTCCTTCCAAACCATCAACATTGTATCTCTCGTTTGTGAATTCTTTGACATAGACACTCGTTACACTTTTGTCTCTTTCCCTCAACAATTCGGCTTCGTCCCTATGGCTATTGACCATAGCTCCGTCCAAGATGTCGTCGCTTAAGAACCTGTAGTACTTTGCTGGAAATATGTTCCGAATTCGGGTATAAGGCGGTCTTGAAAACTCCTCGCCCTCCACATCTAGAACTGGGACGAAATGGTCGCCTGTGTTCTGGATGAAAACTGATCTGGAGTCGACACCATCATCAGACAATGGTTTATATTCTAACCACTTCCAGCTATCTCTGTATCTCAAATACACATAAACGATGGTTCGAGTTATTGTTGCAAATGCGAAAATCTCAACTTCAGTTCCCCATGTATCATCAGTGGCCATCATTGACTAGTCGAGATAACGATCCGCTGGATCACGCATAACACTTCTCATTAAATTCTCATTTTCTTCCATGAACTCAACAAGGACATGTCGGAGTAATTTATGCATTGTTTTTACACCAAACACGATGTAGCTGAATGTTCTAAACAGACAATTACCATCTCCATACATAAAAAACAGTACGTGTTGGTTTTGCGCCGCGCGATATGTACCTGTCCTGGCCAGTATTGTATGAATTCTTCACCTTCGCATGAAATACGTTGGATATTTGTTCTTGCCAATCCTAATCCACAGGCTTGAATTGGAACGATTCATTGGCACTTTCTTTAATAACAGTAACATCACCGACATCACAAACCTTTCTCTATTTAAGAGGGAGTCGACGCTCTTCCTAACTTTCTGTATTAACATTTTGCTCTTCATACTCTACATCATGCTTTGTTAACGTCGCAAACACTTTCTGAGATATCCTTCTGCTGCACTTCTATCATCTTCATCCTCGCCTGTCCTGTAAATCGTAAGTCTGCTTCCACTTACAGATGTCTTAAGCCCTTCTAAGAAGTACATGTATGTTCCTTTCCAATCTACTTTTGTTACACGATATGGTCCTTTCTACTTTGTTTCAAACTTCCCTCCTTTTCGAGTTGTCTTTCGAGTGTTATGCCCTAGAACCTGGTCGCCGACACAAAGCGTGTCCACCGATATGGAATAGTCATGATACTGTTTCTGTTTTGACTGTGCCGTTTTTATGTTTGATGATACATTTTCTCTTCTACATGCTAACTCTATGAAAGATTCACATCTTTGCCTGAGTAATGTTTCATTGTCTTGACTTTCGCCTCCTTCCGTTTGTGGAATGTTTAATTCAACGGGCAACCGAGCTTGTCTACCATGCACAAGATAAAAGGGTGTTAGCTTTGTGGACGCATGTTCTGACGTTCTGTACGCAAATAATACAGGGTAATTTCACATCCCAGTCATTATGAGCTGGGATGACGTAGTGGATAGGCATGCTACATAAAGTTCTATTAAAACGTTCCGTGTGACCCCAAGTATGTGGATGTGCGCTGATGCTATTCGGTGATCTATCCTAAATTGTTGGTATATTCGGTTGTTCAGGTCGTTGCAAAATTATTTTCCTTGGTCCGTTATCAGAACCGTCGGGCATCCATGAGTAGCCATACACTTTGTGAAGACGCTCATAACCTGTTCAGCTGATTTGTCCGGAATTGCCTCTGCTTCTACCCATTTCGTGAAATAGTCTGTAACAATCACGATGAACTTGTTACCAGCAGATTAGAAAAACGTTTTCAACTTGACACCAACTTTTACCAACATTTATTTCAGTTTTATGCGCAAGATTCGTTCTTGCTAAGGTGCGCTAGATTTTCTCTCCACAGTCAACATCACATTGATCAACACACGGCAATATAACCAACCATACAACCATTCATGCATACATGCAACCATACATGCAACCATACATACAATCAGCCAGCCAGCCATCTAGCCATGCATACACACATACATGCATGCATAAATACATGCATATAGCCAGCCAGCCAATCAGCCAGCCCCGCCCAGCCCAGCAATGCATACACGCATACAACCATGCATGTTATCATGCATGCGTATACATTGAATATACGTACATCAAATGTATTGTATATAAAATCTACATTATTATAGTATACATTTTTTTTGGTCGTACCACATCTGTTGTACAGTTCTTATATATTACTGTTCTTACCCGAATACCTCAAGAATACAATATTTGGGTACTTTTCAAAACTGAAACTAAAACGTGACACAAGTTGTGACAAGTTTCAATGCTATATTTGGTGATAATGGTTGCTTTTGGGACATATTTATTGTTTATGAGGATATGTACACACAGTGTAATTCGACATCGATTTAATCCTATTTGGTTCCATTATATCCCTTGGCAGAAGCAATTTCAACCAGAAGGGGTGAGTAATGTCGCGGCCGGTGGGGGTTGGGACAGGCGGGAAGGTGGGGGGGGGGGGGGGGGATGGATGCGTCGGCGGCGGCGTTGACAGAATGCTCAGGCATAAGTTACTAAAAGTGAGGATGTATTGGGGGTTAATGTAGGGGTTGGAAGGGAGGGGAAGTATTGTGGATTGTTGCACTCTACACATCGTCTCATCACCACCTACATATATTCTAAGTTTCAAGTCAATACCTTGAATAGTTTATTAGTTGTGCTCCGGACACAAAATATGACAGACAGATTTGACATTTGAACTCAATTGGGGACCTTGACCTTTGACCTACCCACCAGTTCATGTGCTCCTCACATCGTCCCATCGCCACCTACTCATATCCTAAATTTAAAGTCAATACCTTGGATGGTTAGTTATGCTCCGGACACAAACTATGACGGACATATTTGACCTTTGAGCTCAATTTGTGACCTTGATCCGGTTCACGTGCTCTGCATATCGTCTCATCGCCACCTACCTATATGTCAAGTTACTTACAAGTCATTACCTTGAATGGTTGTTTAGTTATGCTCCGGACACGAAATATGACGGACGGACGGACGCACGCGCAATCACATATTAATACGTCCCGTTTTTTCCAAAATGAGCGTATAAAAAGGAAATGACATTGGGATATCATGTAAATATTAACAAACCTGTACACTTTTATATTTATAATGGGTGCACTTGGGACAACTTTGATTGTTTCTTGATGTATTAAACATTCTCAGAATTAATCTGCTTAATTTAAGAAAATGTAAGAGTAATTATATGTTATGAAGCCAATTCAACAAGGAAGTCATATTTCCGAATATTTAGACATATTTATTTTGTGGAGTCTTTTTAGGATAAGGGTCGGATCACATAGCATTCAGTTGTAATTCCAATGGATTTGAATAAGCATCATTATCGAAATTATACACATCCACCCTGCAGTCGATGTTTTTTTGTCTCCCTGCGACATTTAATTGTTTCGAAACATAAAATTATACTTAAACGTGCACCGGTTTCAGATCTTCTGTGCGAGCAGAGGTGTGTCATGTAAGAATGTAATCAGTATATATATCCAAACAATTATCCCGATTGGCAATTTCTGATTGGTTTCTATGCTCGAAAACATGTGTACCGCTAACAAAGAATACCTTGAATACACTACATTCAGTTTGAAACAGATAAAACACATATGCTGTTAACGCGCTACTATTGACACTATTGTTTCAAATATCCCACGTACCAGTTACGTCTGTTAAATTTCGTTAAACAGAACAGAAGTCCCATGTACTTGACTTCTTCACTTGTCCGTCTTGCATTACCTTGATTTCTACTCTATTTAAACCTATAACCCAGTTTCAACGAAACTTTACCTATTTAATCAGTACGGAGCTTAATTGTGCATACGAATTGTCGACAAGATATTTTTGGCGTTATGACACCTTAATTTTTAACACATTTATTAACATACCAGTTGGTGTGGTTTCTAAGGGACCAATGAGATCCATGCCCATTTGTTCAAAGGCCTCCGAAGGAAATGGTATCGACCGTATCGGTTTCTTTGCTTTTTTCAAGTCAGCTTTCCGTAGACACCTGTCACAGCTTTTGATAAATGTCTTAACCTCCTCATAGCAGTTTTTCCAGTAAAACCTTTCGGCAATTTTCTCCCATCTGGAAGAAGTAAAAACAAACTTTGTTGATCAAACACTAGCCATTCTTATGAAGGCAAATCTCATTCTCATATGTGCATACAATTATGGGTTCTTGTGTGCGCGCAAGTTTTATTCAGTTGGAATAGAAGAACTTTAACCTAAACAAAAACCTAATAATTGGTGGCAAACGGACGGACAGGCTGACCCGCGATGTGATTATCTTATATCCAGAAGTCATGTGCATTATAGACATATGCAGAATATCACTGGATTAAAATGAAATATACTGACGCAAAAATAACCATGCACTTTAACTGACATAGCTGCGTCACGCAATCTTTTGCATGTATATGTCAAGCGGCGTGTTTTACACGTTTTATTTGTGAAAGTTCCATAAGGCTTTTAATTTTATGTTAAAAACAGGTAAAACAGCTATCTAAATAGAAAATATACATAATTAAATGATTAGTAAAGCACCACTTTTAATATTACATATGAACTTATACAGTTAGAACCATAAAGGGAGGATATCAAAATAATGGATTCAGTAACACTTTCTTCAATGTGAGTCAAATATTCAAAATTATGACAAATATATGAGAGAACAATTATTGAAAATAAGATTTAACAAGAAAAGAATATATTTCATGTTCATAACAAAAAATGTGGCAGCCCATTTAAAACAAAGGCATTATGGGCCTTTAAATAAATTGGACGATTTACTGAAAGATGCGGTCATATGATTTGACTTAAATAAGAGGTGGGCATACTCGACATTGAATGACAAGAGGCCCATGAAGTCCTGAATCGCTCTACTGGTTTTCAAACTTGACACACAAAAAGGGGTAGCATCATTCTTAAAATGAAAACAAGCTTGATGAGGATCAGGCCAAAACTGTTAGTTACTTAGTTTTTAACCCCTCCTGACCCGGGTTCAAACATGGCTGAGATTTTATTAAAACAAACGTTCTCTCCAAGATTCACGAGGATCAGGCCAAAATTGTGGTCTCTAGAGTGCTCACAAGATTATGACTATTATTTGACTTAGATTTTGACCCCACCTGGCCCACTTTGGAATGTGACCAATAACTTATGGTAATACACATTATATCCAAATTTCAATGGATAGGTTAAGAATTACAGATTCATTTGCATAGATAAAGCAAAATAATGTATTATTTTGCTATGTCAAGGGCCATTCCACTTGTGGTATTGGTCTGAACAAGACCATTATCAAGCTCATCTAAGATGTTATTGGTCATACACATTCTGAGCAAGTTTTGGTTAGTTCGTTAAAGAAACAAACAATACATCAAGAAATCTTTGCAAAATAAAGCATTGTTTGCATATTAAAAGGCCATAACATTTGTATTCCTAGTCTGATCTGGTCCATCGAACTTGTCTGAGGTATTGTGGTTGTACACATTCTGTCCAAGTTTGGGCAAGATCGATGAACGATTAAAAACAAGGAATTAAGCATTTTTGCTTTTTAAGGGCCCTTTCTCTGATGATCCTAGTCCGATCTGATCTGTTATCAAACTCATCCGAGATCTTGTAGTTATATACATTCTGACCAAATTTGGTTAAGATTGCATCAAAACTGTGGACTTTATCGCGTAAATAAGAAAAAGTTTACCGACGGACGGACAGACAACGGACAGTCCACCACGACAATAGCCCTGCTGGTCTGATAGACCTCGACAATATGGCTCTTTATGTGAGTAAGTTGGCAGTTTTATTACAGAGGATAGGGGTCTGATAGAGGTAAGAAACCCAGGAACGATGGTTAGTCTGTATATGACTTAAAGATTGTTGAAAAAAACGGGCGTTAAAATCACACAACCAAATCAAACCAGAAAATAGTCACGTGATCACTTTGATTGTTAAAGCTGCACGTCTCCAGATTAATGTCAAGTTCTTCGAAATTTAGAAAAAAACGTTCTTAAGTAATTGTAATAGAAAGAAAGTTTAAAGTGAGTCTGTGTGTTTTAGGAACTTTTTATCTACAAATGCACTCTTTTAGTAAATAAAATATGTAGAAAACTATCAAAAGCGTTAGTCACGCTATTGAAATTTGAAAAAAATAGAAGGAATTTAGCTGTACTTTGTTTCATACACATTAAAATATATATTTAAACAATACTGGTTTATCATTTCAATATCAATTATCCTATTATCAATTGCTATCTGTTTTAAAAGTTTTGAAATTTTTATGTTGATCTGGAGGCATGTCCCTTTAACATAGTTCCACCTTTAACACCAACGGTTGACCAGTAAGTTATTATCGCGCACATTATGACACTGGTTTTACACTAAAAATAAAGTAAGTCAAACTAATTTGTCTTCTTCAATAACAAATGTTGCACACTTGCGCCGAAAGTTCCTTTTTCTTGATTTACTTTTCTTAATGGAAGGTGTGGGGGGATATTGATAAACTTAAGGTGAATTTTAAGATTGAATCTGTGGTCACAATCAACTCGTTGTTTCCTACGAATTACTTCTTTTAAAACGAGATTTGAGCGCAATGTTTGAACTCTAACTGATGACAAGGCTAAATAGCAGTTACCAAAATAGGTAGACAGAAGTTAAAATTCAGCATTTGTTCATTTGCAACAGTTTTGAACATGGACTATCGATGTGTGTGTGTTGGTTACTTCATTATAATATGCTTTTTGTTGCTGTTGTAGTTGTTGTTGTAGCAACAGCAACAACAACAAAAGCAGCATGCATAAGTAGTAGAAGTGGTGTTGGTACTATGCGTAGTCGTAGTCGTTCTAGTAGTAGTAGTAGTAGTACTAGTAGTAGTGAACAAAATATGTTTCTTTCGAAAGGGGGTCACTTTTCTACAACGGGAGTCATTATTTTATAAGGGGAGTCGTTATTTTACACAAAAGGGGTCTTTTTTTTTTTATAAAATATCGACCGGGGATCATTATTCTATGGGGGTCAAAATACTTCGTTACACCGGCAACAAAATTAATATCTTTTTTTTGCTTCGATAGACACTCCTTTAATACAATTGTGTCTTCTTTTGTAAAAACGAAAACAGCTTTAGAGTAAGACATAAAACGTATAACATGTCTCGTCCAATGATGTGACGACAGGTAAATATCTAGGTTGGTGTGTCCGTAAACGAGGTTGACACTCACCAGTTACGTTTGTAGCTTCACACCGTTACAATGCGGTGACTCCTGTTGTCACTTCTTCTTTATAGATGTGTTGCTTTTAACAACAAAATACGCCGGGAAGCTTAATCCAAGTAAACGGATGCAACCAGCCTTGCTCTTCTACCGTCGACAGTATCGAATATTTGATCAACGTTTTTACAAATACGACAGCCTGCACATGTGTAAGGTGTAAAAAAAGAGAAATGTTCATGTTTTTTTAATTGTTTCTAACAACTTGTCTCTTTACATTTGTATAGATATATACGTTTTATTGCTAGTATCCAGAAAGACATACCGGACAACCGCTTCTAATATTTAAAGACATGTGACGGCTCAGAGAAAACGGAATTAGTTTTATTAATCTGGATTGTTCCCCCAAGGAAAACAATTCGAGTTTGTGCGAGTTTTCCTTGCCTGGGAGAGTAACTGATAGTCACTGATCTAGATCAATATTACTGTAGTTGACAATAAGGCTAAGGTTATTTTCTTTTCAGATTTGGATAGTATACGTCCTTGTGTTGGTTTGTAATATTTTTATATAAAATAACTGGCCTATTACCAGTAATACCATATTTCATTTACAATATATAAACGATAGGACAACATGTATCAACACGTTCCTGCATGGTGTCAGTCATCACAAAACATTTGCTTAGACTAACGTCGATCTACTTTTTATATTTCGTGTGGTTACTTGTCAGTCTCAAACATCAGTATTTGCTTTTATATTTATATATTTAATCACGTAAACTCATTTGTTAATTTTAGCCTGCAAACAGTTACAGACGCTGTTATCGTATACAAAAACTTTGCGTAAAATTTAAACTAAATAGATGTTTTTAAAAGTAGAAAATAGGAAAAGTCTGTTGTGCTTTGTAATTGAGTCTTATATGTGAAATCCCACCATTGATTTTTGTTCTTTAATCTATAGTAAATAATAAAAGTTGGAAGTCTTGTCATTTATAAAGAGACCCAAATGAAAGAAGTGAAACTTACATTTTACTGTTTGTCAACCTCTGCACTACCAAAATATGATGAGGAGAAAAGTAGGGGTCATGTGTCATTTAAGAGATTTTTTTCCTGCTCAGTGTGTACACTGTTGACAAAGTGAAAGTAGACTTCTGAAATAATGTATACATACTCCAATTTCCAAGCATCATTATTTTCTAAATTCCAAATTCAAACATGACAATGCTTTCAAAATGTTCAAAATACATAATTATGCCATTTAAATAAAAAAAAATGAGCATTTAAAGTAAGGAAAATGCATTTTTAAAGAAGAAGAATTGAGGATTATTTATAACCGCCATTATGCGACTACCCTACGGAAGCACTTCCTTTTTACAACGGTGATACTATGCCTTATAGGGATTTTCATGCAACATAATGTAAAAAAAGTAAGAACGTTTACTTGTATTACTATATTTGACGATAATGACGCAACATATTAACTGTTATGTGTCATACAACGAATTTCCAAATACTACTACACCGCAATACTTTATGAAGAGCTAGGAGTGTTCCCTGTTTAATGAGTACATTTCAAGAACTGAACGTTTCAATGTAGTTACAGAGTATAATAGTAAACTTTTATGAGCAACTAACAGTAAACTTTCAATAACTGATACACATAGTGAAATATACGCTCGTGAATTGGCTAAATTCAACCATAATTCCACAATTTTTTAAACATTTTATTTAAATTATAATGACGTCATTTTACATAATAAAATATAGCATATTTATTTACTGCTCAGACATTTGAATCACTTTTGTTAAATGTAGCAATATATTAATTCAGAATATAATTAGGAAACCTTTTTGCATTTGAAAATATATGTGGAAGTATTGTGTTTATTTTGTATGTTGTAACACCGCATTGAAATACTGTTACCAGGCAACCGCAATAGTCAATTGTGTGTTATCGTTTTATCCAATACATTATTCTATTTGTTTTAATTTTCATTGACATGAAATGGAAACTGCTGTTCCTTGATAGTTAATGCATTATTACCTTTTAGTCAACCCTCCTACTTGTTTACTATACATTTTGTAGTTAGAACTTCCCTCGGGAACAATTCGTTCTTCTCTGAATGAAACACATGTAACGCAATATAAATCATTGTCTTGGAGGCATGAATCTTTCTGGTGCAATATTAATTGAGAATGATTGCCAGTCAACTGTTATGATATCTTAGCAATAATATCGTGTTGAACGAAGCACGTTTAGACCTAGATGTGTAACTAAATGTCATTGTTTGTTACAAGAATAAATATAAAAATACTGTATGTTACAACAATAGCTGCTAAAACATTCATATGCAGCGTAAAACGCAGCCAAGTAATGAATGCAGTAAACTTGGTTTTATTGTATAAAATAATACTAGTACTTACTATCAATCTGTAAGTTTAATTCCCTTTCTATATAAACACAAGTGAATGACATGGCAATTTTTCTAAAATATTTGTAAGAAATCGGAATCTAACTTCAGTTTTCCATCTTCTGTAACAGATGCTACCATCCATATTCTATGATGACTGTCTTCAGGTCAACCCCACGAGCATATCAGTTATTGTATTTCTTCCATGTAACTGTTAGCATTGTGTAAAAACACCAGTCTTGGTCGTTGCAAATTGTCTTTCTTTTTCAAGATTTTAGGTTTCAGACTGGGCGTTCTATTAATGGTACCTGACTGGATCTAGTCTCGAACCAATCAGTTTGACAGCAATCATCACAGAGAATCTGGGAACCAATACGCGTACATTGTATACAGAAGTGAATGTTAAAGTTACTGTTTTTAATTCATACTTTCCTAAATCGGAATTCCGTCGGTATTTTGACATAGCTTGTCTTCGCCAGGGACATCAACAGTGATATATACCTGATACTGGGGAAGGACAAAAAAACAAAACAACCTTGTAGGACCTGCACTCGAAAGCAAATGTGTTATATTAAAGATGTTTCTTTCCCAAATGTTATTTATTGTATAGATAGCAAATGCTCTTCTTTAATACATTAAACTTACAATACAAAACAGTTCTGTAGAAGTTGTAAGAACTTATTTCAAAATGCAAAGTAATAATAAATGTGTCATTAACGTAGCAAAGTCAATTAAATGTGTTTTAAAGTTTGCAAAATGTATTGGGTACTGATTGTTTACATATTAAACAGATTGTTATGTGCTTAAGTATTGCGTGTTATAGCTGAAATACTATTTTATAGAGAAACTTGTAAAAATAAGTACAGCCCAGACATGCTATTTTGATGTAATTGGTATGATTTGATATCATTTTGCGTCTCCTAGGGAATATTTATATTTGTATTTTAATCTCATCGAAAGCATAAAAACAGTCTGATCTGAAACTGTTTTGTTTTCATTTATATAACACATATTTAAAATTGATTTATATCAATGAAATTAATTGTATAACTGTTGTTTTGGTGTTTGACGCGATAAGGAATTGTTTACCACTTAACATGAGTCAAACCCTATTTCAATTTTGAAAGATATGCCACCGAAAGATGCTTATAGAACTAGGCTGAGATGTAGAACTAAGAACTGAAACGTCCTACTGGTAAATACGTGTATCTGCATAAATACATACGCGTGTGTTATAAGTAACGGGTGTTTTTAAATTCATCTTTGTTTTTTGGTTTATCCCGCTGGCCATCTATGTATGTATATATAATACCATTGCTATAGATCTAGAACGTGTTATGCTACCTAATGAATAGATACCACAGTCGAAGTTCCCCATCCACTTCTCTCTGTAAATGTACATGTTATATGTACTTTGTTTATTGTTAAAAACCAATACATATTAAATCAGATATTAAATCAGATAACTCATATATTGTCATGGTTATCTCCGGTTTGTTTTATGTGACGTATTTTTACTTATATGTGACGTCATTGGCTACTTATGAGATAGATGTGATTCGTGATATTTCACAAGTATTACAAGACGGTTCATATTGCTATGTTCCGGTTGCCGTAAGTTGATTTTATTATACCCGTGCTCAGTTTAGACGGTTTTCAATGGGAAACGGTTTCAACGCATGGGCAGTAACATATGTTGAGTTTTAGGTGATTTAATCATTTTTCACATGGGAAACAATATAGATCTATATACGTGAAATAGTATGCTTATTTTGAAATATTACTACTTCAGCAAACGAATGTGTACAGCGGAATGCTAATTGGGCATTATATAAAATTTACAGTTTATACTAAAACAGCATCGTATACTATAACCACATAAATATGGAATATTCTGAAGGGCCCTCGTTCTAAAAAAGTGCTTAGAGTCGGAGATATTTATTTTATTGAACTACATTCCCCATCAAATCAAATCCCTTACATTTTTTGTATACAACTGAAACTTGTTATTAGATGTGATATTGTTATTTTCCCTATTTATTGCCTACCAGCCTCATCCTTTATCTGACCCAACTTTCAATAAAAGAACATATTTGCCGATCATTTGGTGCAATAGGATATACAATAATCTAAGTGGTTTCTAAATTGCGCCTGTGTACATTTTTAAATTAAGTTCACCGAATCAGCCTTGGAATAAAGACGTATTTGTGACGTTTATAAACAAGTCAAATAAGACCAGATGCTACCAGGATTACAAAAGTTCTTGTAAAAATCTAGCTAAGTATAAAATTGGAAGACTATAGATTTACTATGTCTATATTTTATATTAGCGTCAGTATGTTGTGTACAGTATATGTATCATATTTTATATGATTATACTGTGATGTAAGCGTTCATGAATGGCAATTTCATGTACTATAAAGGCCACAATATAAGTGGTGATTTGATTGTACTTACCCGATAACGTCATTCTTCCCGTCTTAAAACTATGTCTATATTTGCAATGTTGTCATGCTGTCATGCCATGCTGCGAAACTGTATAAGTGATGTATATAAGTGTTGCAGATTTCTCTTTTAAATTACCTTTATTTGCTACTTTATTTATATAATAGATTTTATACTTGGTGCTATCAAACGAAACATATAAAAAAGAACGTGTACAACCATATGCAAATTATATGCAACGTGAACTTAAACAGTACATCATGCTGTAATAACACAAGAGTGAAACGTTCTGAAAGTTCCTCGTTTTGAAAAGAAATCTTATTTAAATCAGGGAAACACTTTTATCGAGGTCCTTCCTCGTCCTTAAGATTGGTTGCCTAGTTACGTATGTAAAACTATTATTATTTCTCCTATCATCTGCCAGTTTCGTCGTCGACCGATAAAACTAGACCTTTGACGATTATTTGGCTCACTTTGTTATATAATAATCTAAGTGTTTTCTAAAAACAGTCTGCGTACACTTTTAAATTAAGTTAAGCGAAGCAGTCTTGGCATAAAGACGTATTTGTAACGTTTATTAATATGTGGTATAAGACCAGATGCCAATACGATGACGATATAAGATTTCATTTTATTTTACCTAGCTCTCGTAAAATTGGAAAGCTATTGATTTAGTTCATACAATGTTCAACTAATGTATAAGAGTCTGTTTTTTAGGCATGATGCATGTATAGTGTTTTATACGAGTATATTTTATATAATGGTCCATCAATACCAATTTCATGCAGTATTATAGCCATAGATGACGTGTTTCTAATGATAAAACATCGTTTACTTGATAACGTTATTCTTTCTGCCTCAACATTTACGATTAAGTATATTCCCCATGCTATTATTCTGCAATACTGTCATGTAATACTGCCATGCAATGCTGTCATGCAATGCTTTCATACAATGCTTTCATGCAAATCTGTTATGCAACGATGACTTGCAATTATGTCATACGATGTTGTCATACAATGTTGTCAAGTAATGTTGTCATGCAAATTTTATATATTAATTTTATAACTTATAACTTTTACTGCCGGAAAAAAGCAGTTGAATTGTTGCTTCGGTTAGTACTCCTTTATTAAAAGTAAATATCGACTGTTACTATCTTCTTTTGTACCAGTTTATGAGTACATGTATTACGTAGTTCAGAGTATTCGTTTTGTATTGCATCGTTCTTTGATGTGTCGACGGTGGAAATAACGAGGTTGGTGCTTCTTCACCGACCGTTCCAAGGCGGTCTCTCCTGTTGTCATTTGTTCTGTATATATGTATTCTTACATACCGCAAGATCAAAGTTGGGTGAACCCGTACACCAGGTTTAAGCTCCTCAATGGCGGTTTTGTTACCGACCGTTTCCAAGGCGGTCTTTCCTGTTGTCACTTCTTCTGTATATATGTATTCTTACGCACAGCAAGAGCGAAGTTGGGTGAACCCGTACACCAGGTTTAAACTCCTCTGTTTCTTCTTTACCGACCGTTCCAAGGCGGTCTCTCCTGTTGTCATTTCTTCTGTATACATGTATTCTTACATACAGCAAGAGCGAAGTTGGGTGAACCTGTACACCAGGTTAAAGCTCCTCTGTTGCTTCTTAACCGACCGTTCCAAGGCGGTCTTTCCTGTTGTCATTTCTTCTGTATATATGTTTTTTTACGTACAGCAAGAGTGAAGATGGGTGAATCCTAACACCATATTTAAGTTCCTCTGTTGCTTCTTTACCAACCGTTCCTAGGCGGTCTCTCCTGTTGTCACTTATTCTGTATACATGTAATCTTACGTACAGCAAGAGCGCGGTTAGGTGAACCCGTACACCAGGTTTAAGCTCCTCTGTTGCTTCTTTACCGACCGTTCCAAGGCGGTCTCTCCTGTTGTCTTTTCTTCTGTATATATGTATTCTTACGGACAGCAAGAGCGAAGTTGGGTGAACCCATACACCAGGTTTAAACTCCTCTGTTTCTTCTTTACCGACCGTTCCAATGCGGTCTCTCCTGTTGTCATTTCTTCTGTATACATGTATTCTTACGTACAGCAAGAGCGAAGTTGGGTGAACCTGTACACCAGGTTTAAGCTCCTCTGTTGCTTCTTAACCGACCGTTCCAAGACGGTCTTTCCTGTTGTCATTTCTTCTGTATATATGTTTTTTACGTACAGCAAGAGTGAAAATGGGTGAATCCTTACACCATATTTTAGTTCCTCTGTTACTTCTTTACCAACCGTTCCTAGGCGGTCTCTCCTGTTGTAACTTATTCTGTATACATGTAATCTTACGTACAGCAAGAGCGCGGTTGGGTGACCCCGTACACCAGGTTTAAGCTCCTCTGTTGCTTCTTTACCAACCGTTCCAAGGTGGTCTCTCCTGTTGTCATTTCTTCTGAAATCATGTATTCTTACGGACAGCAAGAGCGTAGTTGGGTGAACCCGTACACCAGGTTTAAGCTCCTCTGTTGCTTCTTTGCCATCTGTTCCAAGGCGGCCTCTCCTGTTGTCATTTCTTCTGTATGTATGTATGTATGTTTACGTACAACATGAGCGCGGTTGGGTGAACCCGTACACCAGGTTTAAGCTCCTCTGTTGACTCTTTACCGTCCGTTCCAAGGCGGTCTCTCCTGTTGTCACTTCTTCTGTATATATGTATTCTTACGCACAGCAAGAGCGAAGTTGGATGAACCCGTACACCATGTTTAAGCTCTTCTGTTACTTCTTTGCCATCTGTTCCAAGGCGGCCTCTCCTGTTGTCATTTCTTCTGTATGTATGTATGTATTTTTACGTACAACATGAGCGCGGTTGGGTGAACCCGTACACCAGGTTTAAGCTCCTCTGTTGATTCTTTACCGTCCGTTCCAAGGCGGACTCTCCTGTTGTCACTTCTTCTGTATATATGTATTCTTACGCACAGCAAGAGCGAAGTTGGGTGAACCCGTACACCAGGTTTAAGCTCCTCTGTTGCTTCCTTGCCGACTGTTCCAAGGCGGTCTTTCCTGTTGTCATTTCTTCTGTATACATGTATTCTTACGTACAGCAAGAGCGAAGTTGGGTGAACCTGTACACCAGATTTAAGCTCCTCTGTTGCTTCTTTACCGACTGTTCAAAGGCGGTCTCTGCTGTTGTCACTTCTTCTGTTACAGTATACATGTATTCTTACGGACAGCAAGAGCGAAGTTGGGTGAACCTGTACACCAGGTTTAAGCTCCTCTGTTGCTTCTTTATCAACCGTTCAAAGGCGGTCTCTCCAGTTGTCACTTGGTCTGTATATATGTATTCTTACGTACAACAAGAGCGAAGTTGGGAGAACTCGTACACAAGGTTTAAGCTCTTCTGTTACTTCTTTGCCATCTGTTCCAAGGCGGCCTCTCCTGTTGTCATTTCTTCTGTATGTATGTATGTATTTTTACGTACAACATGAGCGCGGTTGGGTGAACCCGTACACCAGGTTTCAGCTCCTCTGTTGATTCTTTACCGTCCGTTCCAAGGCGGTCTCTCCTGTTGTCACTTCTTCTGTTACAGTATATATGTATTCTTACGTACAGCAAGAGCGCGAAGTTGGGTGAACCTGTACACCATGTTTAAGCTCCTCTGTTGCTTCTTTACCGACTGTTCCAAGGCGGTCTGTCCTGTTGTCACTTCTTCTGTTACAGTACATATGTATTCTTACGTACAGCAAGAGCGCGAAGTTGGGTGAACCTGTACACCATGTTTAAGCTCCTCTGTTGCTTCTTTACCGACTGTTCCAAGGCGGTCTGTCCTGTTGTCACTTCTTCTGTTACAGTATATATGTATTCTTACGTACAGCAAGAGCGCGAAGTTGGGTGAACCTGTACACCATGTTTAAGCTCCTCTGTTGCTTCTTTACCGACTGTTCCAAGGCGGTCTGTCCTGTTGTCACTTCTTCTGTATACATGTAATCTTACGCACAGCAAGAGCGAAGTTGGGGGAACCCGTACACGAAGTTTAAGCTCCTCTGTTACTTCTTTACCATCTGTTCCAAGGCGGTCTCTCCTGTTGTCATTTCTTCTGTATACATGTATTCTTACGTACAGCAAGAGCGAAGTTCGGTGAACCTGTACACCAGGTTTAAGCTCCTCTGTTGCTTCTTTACCGACTGTTCCAAGGCGGTCTCTCCTGTTGTCACTTCTTCTGTTACAGTACATATGTATTCTTACATACAGCAAGAGCGAAGTTGGGTGAACCCGTACACCAGGTTTAAGCTCCTCTGTTGCTTCTTTACCGACTGTTCCAAGGCGGTCTGTCCTGTTGTCACTTCTTCTGTATACATGTATTCTTACGTACAGCAAGAGCGAAGTTGGATGAACCCGTACACCAGGTTTAAGCTCCTCTGTTGCTTCTTTACCGACTGTTCCAAGGCGGTCTGTCCTGTTGTCACTTCTTCTGTATACATGTATTCTTACGTACAGCAAGAGCGAAGTTGGATGAACCCGTACACCAGGTTTAAGCTCCTCTGTTGCTTCTTTACCGACTGTTCCAAGGCGGTCTGTCCTGTTGTCACTTCTTCTGTATACATGTATTCTTACGTACAGCAAGAGCGAAGTTGGATGAACCCGTACACCATGTTTAAGCTCCTCTGTTGCTTCTTTACCGACTGTTCCAAGGCGGTCTGTCCTGTTGTCACTTCTTCTGTTACAGTATACATGTATTCTTACGTACAGCAAGAGCGAAGTTGGATGAACCCGTACACCAGGTTTAAGCTCCTCTGTTGCTTCTTTATCGACCGTTCCAAGGCGGTCTCTCCTGTTGTCATTTCTTCTATATATACATGTATATATATGTATTCTTACGCACAGCAAGAGCGAAGTTGGGTGAACCTGTAAACCAGGTTTAAGCTCCTCTGTTGCTTCTTTACCGACCGTTCCAAGGCGGTCTCTCCTGTTGTCACTTCTTCTGTTACAGTATATATGTATTCTTACATACAGCAAGAGCGAAGTTGGGTGAACCCGTACACCAGATTTAAGCTCCTCTGTTGCTTCTTTACCAACCGCTCCAAGGCGGTGTCTTCTGTTGTCATTTCTTCTGTATACATGTATTTTTACGTACAGCAAGAGCGAAGTTGGGTAAACCCGTACACCATGTTTTAGCTACTCTGTTGCTTCTTTACCAACCGCTCCAAGGCGGTGTCTTCTGTTGTCATTTCTTCTGTATATATGTATTCTTACGTACAGCAAGAGCGAAGTTGGGTGAACCCGTACACCATGTTTTAGCTACTCTGTTGCTTCTTTACCAACCGCTCCAAGGCGGTGTCTTCTGTTGTCATTTCTTCTGTATATATGTATTCTTACGTACAGCAAGAGCGAAGTTGGGTGAACCCGTACACCATGTTTAAGCTCCTCAATGGCGGTTTTGTTACCGACCGTTCCAAGGCGGTGTCTCCTGTTGTCAATTTTTCTATATGTATGTATTGCTATCAGCAACAAAAGACGCCGGGGGAGAGTAATTCTGTAAACGGAATC
This sequence comes from Panopea generosa, assembly GCA_029582155.1. Classification (NCBI taxonomy): domain Eukaryota; kingdom Metazoa; phylum Mollusca; class Bivalvia; order Adapedonta; family Hiatellidae; genus Panopea; species Panopea generosa. The sequence goes on from CM055895.1 coordinate 55,253,500, forward strand.
ACACGACATAGCTCTTTTACAGTAGACAGTATTAATACGTATCTCCGCTATTACAAATACGACAGCCTGCACATGTATGGCGAAAACGACCATAAAAGACATTCTAGCAATCAATCAAATTTTCTACATTGATATACGTTTTATTGCTAATAGCAAGAAATATATTGTACAACAGCAATTGTTCCATATGGATTCGAGTAAGAGCGAGTTTTTCTGGCCTGAATGTCACTGATCTAGATTTATATTCATTTCAAATTTCGATATTGCATGTTCTTTTGATTGCTATTTTTATATAAAAACACGGCGGCATAACACCAGTAATAACAAGATTTGTCAGGAGACAACAAAGCTCGCCTATGGGATAAAACTCCCCACCAATGCAAAGATTGAGATTGGAGGCAAACACCAAAACTTAAACGCAACTAAACGCAAAAGTTTAACCTTGGTGTATACAGACGACGCCGACGACGACGCCTTGATCATGGCAATAGCTCTCCTGGACATTCGTCCCGGTGAGCTTAAAATGAAAACACTGTATCAATAATTGCTCTGTATAGTGATTAAATAAATTCTTAGACTACCATGACCTACTTTCAATATTTCTATTGATTACGTGTGTGTCTCAAACACCATTACTTCCCATTTCATATTTACATGTGTATGAAATTGAGTGTTTTACTACAGAACATTTTCGGAAACTGATTGTGAATTGCAGCCACCTGTAGGCGCATTTATCGTATAAACACTTCTTGCATTAGAATCAAACTAATTAGAAAAAGTCGCGATTGTTATTAACTGTTCATAGACCTTTCACGCGATTAAGTAGTATCCTACTGCACAGACATAAATAGTGACAGCTGTGACGTGTCTGTATAACAATATTTCACCAGAATGTCGAATCTTCTAAAAACAAACCAAGAACTGTTTATCACTGTTGTGAGTACTGCCATACAACGAAACTTTCCGAAGACAAACACGGAAGTACGTAATTTTGTTAAAAACACTAAAATTTCAAGGATGAACATTTTAGAGTAGTTTTAGAGTTGTTAAGATATGGGTAGCAAACTTTAACTATCAACCTAATATTAGCTCAATGGCGAACACACAGAGTGACATTTAGCTTACTCAAGCGACTATAATCATTCTTAAGTATAGACCATTGTTATAGGGAAATATAGTTCTACTATTATTATTACTATAACAACAACAACTCTACTACTACTACTACAACAACTACTACTACTACTACTACTACTACTACTACTACTACTACTACTACCACTACCACTACCACTACCACTACTACTACTACTACTACTACTATAACTACAACTACTACTACTACTACTACTACTACTACTACTACTACTACTACTACTACTACAACTACTACTTCTACTACTACAACTGCTATTACTACTACAACTACTACTACTACTACTAATAATAATAATAATAATACTATAACTATAACTACTACTTTTACAACTACTACTACTATTTCTTCTTCTTCTTCTACTACTATAACTACCACTACTGCTACTACTACTACTACTACTACTACTACTACTACTACTACTGCTGCTGCTGCTACTACTACTACTACTACTACTACTACTACTACTACTACTACTACTACTACTACTACTGCTGCTGCTGCTACTACTATTACTACTACTACTACTACTACTACTACTACTACTACTACTACTGCTGCTGCTGCTACTACTATTACTACTACTACTACTACTACTACTACTACTACTACTACTACTACTACTACTACTACTACTTCTACTACTACACAACTACTACTATAACTTCCACTACTACTGCTGCTTCTGCTACTATAACTACTACTTCTACGACTACTACTACTACTATTACTACTATTACTACTACTACTACTACTACTACTACCTTACTACTATTACTATTACTACTAGTACTACTACTACTACTACTACTACTACTTATTATTCTTCTTCTTCTTCTTCTTCTTTTTCTTCTTCTACTTCTTTTTCTTCTTCTTCTTCTTCTTCTTCTTCTTCTTCTTCTTCTACTACTACTACTTCTACTACTACACAACTACTACTACTACTACTACTACTATTACTACTACTACACTTACTACTATTACTATTACTACTACTACTTCTACTACTACAACTACTAGTACTACTACTACTACTACTACTACTACTACTACTACTACTACTATTACTACTACTACTACTACTACTACTACTACTACTGCTACAACAACAACAACTACTACTACTACTACTACTACTACTACTACTACTACTACTACTACTTTATTCTTCTTATTCTTCTTCTTCTTCTACTACTACTACTATTACTACTACTTCTACACAACTACTACTACTATAACTACTACTACAACTGCTGCTGCTACTACTGCTTCTACTACTACTACTACTACTCCTACTACTACTACTACTACTACTACTACTACGTCTACGTCTACGTCTACGTCTACGTCTACAACAATAATAACTACAACAACATAACAATAATGCTTGCGGAAGTTTGAGTACAACGTTTAACTGAGCTCTCATGCCAGCGAAATAATATATAGAATAATAACGATAACACAATAAGCCGAACACTGCTGAAAGCATACACATATAATTTAGTATAAAATAGTAGTTAGTTTAGTGTTGATAACACCAGCCTTATCGACCTAACACCTGCAATATGTCAAGAGAAGGACCATTATTTCTCAGATATATAAGGAACGTTGAATGATACTAAAATTGCTATACATTGACACAGATAGTTTACTTCTGATGTTAACCATATGTCTCCAGTGTAGCAGTGTAATGGTAATTGACCTCGTTAAAAGACTTGGCACCAGATAGAATTATTCCCAAAACATAATGTGAATGAGTCATTCATTATCCCATTATAGCCTTAACAAGGAAGTACGTCGATAAGTTGATATTGTGTGGCTGACCCTGTGTTGTAGTTGTATAAAGTCATATCAATAAGTATTTATTTTAAACACCAATCCAATAATATTGAATTTTCCTACTATCAAAGAAAAAACATCATTTTGTCACTTTTTTACAATAAAATCAATATGCCCGCCGCAGTATTTAAAGAACACAACTACAACACAGTATTACATACTGAAATAACAAAGAATATTTATACGAGAAGACAATACATGCGAAGTGAAGACAATAATGGTGTACAAGTAGATATTTCCTCCCTCGCCTCATTATAATATGAGAATATGAGGTTTTGAGACGAATAATTACAATAGCGTTGATAGAAATGTGGCAACAACCACACGACCAAAGTTAAAAACACAACCTATACCCAGATAAACTAATTACAGCAAGACAATACTTTACGTTACGACATACCAGACATAAGTAATACCGTTTACATATCAGAACACCACTTTATATAATAATATATAACATATTGTTTATAACATATTGTTTATAACATATTGTTTATAACATATTGTTTTACTACTCGGACTCTACGATTTCTTAAATTTAGTAATAAAATAATTCAGAATACAATTAGGAAACATTTGTGTATTTGAAAAATATCTGTATAACTATTGTGTTAATTTTGTATGTTTATTTATCATTGCATTGAAATACCAGGCAATCGGCAAAGTCAATTGTGTGTTGTCGTTTTTGCCAATTCATTGTTTTAATTTTCATTGACATGAAATGGAAACAGCTGTTACTTACTCGTAAACACAATATTACTTTTTAGTCATCCCTCCTACTTGTTTACTATACATATTGCAGTCAGAACTTCCCTCGGGAACAATTCGGTCTTGTCTGAGGGCAACACAAGTAACGCAATATAAATCATTGTCTTGGAGGGGCATGAGGTAATATTGATTGAGAATGATTGCCAGTCAACTGTTATGGTATCTTTAAAATAATATCCTGTTGCACAAATCCTGTATATATCTAAATGTGTCACTAAATGTTACGGTTTTTTAAAGAATAAAATATACCGTACGTTAAAACAATATTTCCTATATAAACACCAGCGAATGATATGGCCATTTCCCTAGATGATTTGCTAGAAATCAGAATCTAGCTTCATTTTTTCGTCTTCAATTGCATGAAGCCATTGCCCAAATCGCTTTATAATATTCTGTGACATAATTATTATGTTGCAATCCATTTTGTATGATTTTTGTCTTCATGTCAACCCCATGAGCATATCAGTTGCATTTCTTCCGTGCAACTGTTGAAATTTTGTAAAACCACCAGCTTTGGTCGTTGCAAAATGTCTTTTTTTTTAGATTTGAGGTTTCAGATTACGCGTTATATAAATGGTCACTAACTTGTTCTAGACTTGTTCTAGACTTGTACCAATCGTATTGACAGAACACTCGGAGAATAGGCCGAACATCTACAATGTAGATGTAGATAATTCCACCCCGATCTGCTTTTGTGTTGTGTTGGGCCCTAAATAAAAGCGTGCACTATATTCTGTTTAAACATATTTTATTGCTTTTTAACATAATATATATATATATATATATACATGTATAAGCAAAAGGGTTAAGTCACAAGTTCTACCAACATTCGTGTGACCAAAGCCGAGAACTTGTATATAATTCCTTGCCAAAGCGAATCATAAATGTATAGAAAGATAAGTGTGCCTATGAGCGCGTGACTGTATTATGCTGTGATTAAACACGTGCATATCCGAGGCAAGTGTCCTGAACCACATACAGGTATTGATACATTATTAGATTTTCTGTTGTTGTTGTTTGGCGTCGTTTTCAACAGATTTTCAGTTGAATCGCTACGATGTCTAACTGAGACAGTATTCTATAAGCGCTGCCACATTGGAGTATTTTGCCGCAGACGCATGGTATGATACCCCGCCCAGTTACATCATACTGACACCGGGCCGACCAGGCCTAAAACCATTCTCTAAATACTGAGTGCCAAGTGAGGAAGGTTTTTTTACCAAAGGAATTTCCTCATTTATAGTAAAATTTGACTTTCTTTGCCGTTTTGCAGAGACCAATGACTCAGATAAGATAAGCGATATCTCCTTGTTGAAGAGCTTCAAAGTGGACGGTTACCGCAACTTTTACGTATTTTTTATTTATTTCCGGTCTGTAAATTAACGCTGGACCAGTCTGTTTCAGCACGTACACAAACGCATTCGTTTAAAAAAAAATCTTTAAAATTGTTGCAACAATACTTGTTGCGGAAAACTTAGATAAGTTTTTAAATACTTTAAATTTTAAATGTTGGTGAAACAGATTTTGGGTAAGTTTAGTAAACTTACGTAGTAAGATTTTAAGTTAGGAATCTAAACTTAACTAAAATGTTGGTGAAACAGGAGCCGGGTCAATAGCTAGAAAATTGAATCTGTATCTATGGATTCTAATTTTAAGACGGAAAAAGCAAGTCATTTGATTGGTATTTTTTAAATTATGTAAGTATATAAACCTTTTTTACACCAGCTTAATGCACGTATAGTACTGACGCCTGTGGCATGCGTGCAACATCCGGTTCCGAATGAGTGAAACGATTAACAACACGTGCAAAGTAAGAAACGTGATTTTTCATTGCCAAAATTGTTTTTCAAAACATGTAGCTGCTGATATAAATATATTTTACCGGAGCGCGTGTTCCAGTAGTACAACACCGAACCCAGCGAGGATCGGAGTATCGTGGGTTCGATCCTACGTAACGGCTATGTGTGTTGATTTGAACAAGTAACGTTTTACAGCTTGGTGCTGGTACTACCCATGGAAGCACACTGGACATGATTTGTATCAGTTTGAATAACTTGTTTCATAATCTAAGTTAAATAAAAAATTAACAATATAATTTGTATTTTAAAAAAAGGTAAAGTGAAAGCCGGCAGTAGTGACTCCTGGCGGGACACGACTACACATTTCCTCCGCCGTCTCATCATAACAGGAGACTATAAGAAATACTTAATGAACAAAACACCGAAAGACTATCCTATCCTCTTATGAAATAATGTTTACGACCATAATTTACAACACAAATCATACCCGGATAATCAAGTTACAGCAAGACAATAATTTACGTTACGATATACCAGACATAAGGACATGTATCCAGTCTTGCAGCATGCAGCATAATGGTATGAGTTTAGACTGTTTTGATATATGTATCTTAGTAAATAAACGTTTACAGTGACACTGACACAATATCTTACACAACTTGTCAATTAACCCTTTACTCCATATATACGCTTTTTCCCCACATAAATCACAGAAGGCCTTTGAAAACAGTGCATGAAGAGTTCAGATTGCTTGTAACGGACAATCTGAACACTTCATGCAATGTTTTCCACTCCGTCAATTAATATAAATATAATTCACCCAATAATTCAAAAGCCTTCTATATTAGGTGTCCAAAGACGTCTATATTAGAGGTATCCAAGGGCGTTTATATTAGAGGTGTCCAAAGGCGACTATATGAAGAAAAGGATTAAGTCCCCATGAGGGTCGGGTAGAGACAAACCATACAGCGGGAAAGTTTTTGTTTTTAATAGGTGCTGTATTAACACATGACAATGACCCACTGGCATTAATTTAATTGATCTAAGTTTATTCCTATGTTACATACAGTTACTGGAATATATTCAAAACTGGCTCACTTCCTCCACAATTCGAAATTTATTAATTATTTTATTGAATTAATTACAAGTATTGTCATTGAAAAACTTTGAACAACATTTAATAAATAAGTATCGTTTACATATTAGGAGATCACTGTCTATAATGCTGTACAACTTATTGTTTTACAACTCAGACATTTGAATTAATGATTTAGAGTATTCTTATGACACATTTGTACATTTTAAAATATCTATATAATTTCTGATTATTTATAGAATTATCTTATATTTCTTTCACATTATATAAAATATCACAGACACGTGTCATTGTCAAGTATGTGTTGTTTTTGCCAATATATTTTGTGCAATTCTTTTCCAAAATCGGTGTGTTTTAAATTTCATTTTCATAAACGAAAATTGTTGTCCCTAGAAGTTTATTACTTTATTACGTTTTAGTCACCCCTCGTACTTGTTTACTACAGATATCACAATCAGAACCCAGTTTGCTGAATTTCCTCCGGGACCAATTCTGTCTTGTCTGAGTAAAACACAAGTAACGCAATATAAATCATTGTCTTAGGGCCATGAACTTTTCTGAAGCAATATTAATTGAAAATGATTGCCAGTCAACTGTAATGATATCTTAGCAATAAAATCCTGTTCTGTGAGAATCATGTATAGATGTGATACCAAAAGTAGCTGCTTGATACATAAAATAAAAATATCACACGTTACAATAACATCTGCTAAAATTATGTGCTGGAAGCTCTGAACATAAAGAAAACATGAATGTCGTAAACTCGGGTTTAATAATTCTAGTGGAATATGCAACACCTTCGAATAAGTACAATCATTCCTTGGATTCAGAAATGAGTTTAAATACAAGGTGATTTAACCGCTACTTCGCAAGAGTTTGTTGTCAATAAAACATTTTTTTTTGACTGAAGGGGTTTAACGCCATTTTCAACACATTTCAGGTTATATACGGCATATCCAGTTTTAGGGGTGGAGGAAGACCTCAAACTGAGTCAAACTGAGTAGAATCACCGTCCTTCCGCAAGTAACTGGAAACCTCCTCACATAAAGTTTTTAGAACGAACGGGACTCGAACCTACGACCTTAGCGGTGAGAGGTAAATGACCTTGAGACGGCGACTTACACCACTCGACCACGGAGGGCCCTACTCAATAGTACAAGACACACGTTTGTAAATCAGACGGAGGGTAAATGACCATCCTGAGTCTTATCTGGCAGTCTAAAGTACAGAATGTACAACTTTCTAACAAAAACGTTCTATTTACGCCGTCCCGTCTTACGTGATGACGAAGGAGAGAGCGAGGTTGCAAGCACCGGAAAATCAGGTTTAAGCTCCTCAGTGGCGTATGTTGCTATTGGCCGAGCCAAGGCAGTGTTATATATAGCAGTCAGTTTTATTTATAGACGACGACAAAGGGCGCTACTTCACAAATATCTGATATAAACGTTCTCACTTGCGACATCTTAACTCAGCCCAGGATCTCAGCATAAATATCTGATATGAGGAAGAACGTTTAACAAAATTGCCCAGTAGGACCAGCAAACCAAAAGCAAACTTGTTTTATTTAAGTTTTTTTCTTTTACTTTTTATAATTTATAATATTGCGGGCCAATGGTCTTCTTTAATTTTAATTGCAACCATAAAACCGAGTAAAAACTGTATGAAAGTTTGTTTCTCATTATTTTGTATATATTTTATTTAAGTAGAAGTAGACATTTGTATAATATAATAAATATTTTATATCGCAAACATTGAGCTTTCTAGACTTTTATAGATTTCCGTAAATTTGTAATACTGGTGACAGCGGTGGGATTCCAATTTTTTCCCACAAAATGTGTAAAACCGATTTATACAGATATGAAACAATCTGAACGGCCCTCGTTCTAAAATATTGTTCAAAGTCGGAGAAAGTAATCTTATCAAACGGCATTCCGTTTAGAATTTTAAGAAGTTGCCTATTTTGGTACGGAAAATAGTTATTTCTCCTACTTATCGTCTGCCAGCCTCGTTCTTTATCTGACTGAACTTTCAATAAAACTAGAACTTTGAGGGTCATTTGGTACATATCATATAAGTGATTTCTAAATATAGGCTATGTTCATTTTTAAATCAAGTTAATAGAAACAGTCTTGGCACAAAGACGTTATTGTGGCGTTTATAAATAAGTCAAAAAAGACCAGATGTTGACAAATTATAACATTATATTTTTTTTTTTCTTGGTGGTCGTAAAGATTTAGCTTAGCATAAAATTGGAACACTTTTAACCCTTTACTCCATAGATACGCGTTTTCCCGCACCAATCACAGAAGGCCTTTGAAAACAGTGCAGGAAGAGTTTAGATTGCTCGTTACAAGCAATCTGAACTCTTCCTGCACTGTTTTCCACTCTGTTAGTTAATATAAACATAATTCACCCAGTAATTCAAAGGCCTTCTATATTAGAGGTGTCCAAAGGCGTCTATATGAAGTAAAAGGTTAACTAATTTCAAACTATATAAAACGGTTATATATAAGTGTCTGTATTAAATGTTCAATGTAAGTATTAACTTTTATTCGAGTATACTTTAATGTAAGCGTTCATCAATGTCAACGCGTACAACCCAAAGCACAACGCAAAATAAGCCAGTACATATTCTATACTTGTACCAGTGTGAAACGTGCTGAAATGCCTTCATTATGAAACACGTATTTTAAATTAAGGATTATTTCCGTTACCCCACGTCATTCCTCATCAAACCAAATCCATGGGATTAAGCGCACTAATATGTTGGCAATCAACTGTGCTATGGTATAAGTTGCCGTCTTTAGTTTGTAAAATGTTATTTCTGTTATCGTCTGCAAGTATCGTTGTTCAATATCTGACCGAATTATTAAAAAAACTAGACCGTTGACGATTATTTGGCTCACTAGGTTATATACTAATCTAAGTATTTTCTAAAATGAGTCTACGTACACTTTTAAATTAAGTTAAGCGAAGCAGTCTCGGCAAAGGTATGTATTTGTAACGTTTATGGATAGGACTGCCAATACGATGACAATTTAAGATTTTTGTTCAGCATAAAATTGGAAGGTTATTGCATTCTTTTATTCTTTGTAACTCATGTATAAGCATGCGAATGGAAGGCTATTGTTTCCGTTGAAACTGTGTAACTCATGCATGAGCATGTAAATGGAAGGCTATTGATTACGTTGAAACTGTGTAACTCATGTATAAGCATGCAAATGGAAGGCTTTTGCTTACGTTTAAACTGTGTAACTCATACATAAGCATGCAAATGGAAGGTTATTGATTACGTTGAAACTGTGTAACTCATGCATAAGCATGCAAATGGAAGGTTATTGATTACGTTGAAACTGTGTAACTCATGTATAAGCATGCAAATGGAAGGCTTTTGCTTACGTTAGAAACTGTGTAACCCATGCATGAGCATGCAAATGGAAGGTTATTGATTACGTTGAAACTGTGTAACTCATGTATAAGCATGCATATGGAAGGCTATTGCTTATGTTTAAACTGTGTAACCCATGCATGAGCATGCAAATGGAAGGATATTGCTTACATTTAAACTGTGTAACTCATTTATAAGCATGCAAATGGAAGGCAATTGATTATGTTGAAACTATGTAACCCATGCAAGAGCATGCAAATGGAAGGCTATTGCTTATGTTGAAACTGTGTAACTCATGCATAAGCATGCAATTGGAAGGCAATTGATTATGTTGAAACTATGTAACTCATACATAAGTATGCAAATGGAAGACTATTGCTTACGTTTAAACTGTGTAACTCATGCATAAGCATGCAAATGGAAGGCTAATGCTTACGTTTAAACTGTGTAACCCATGCATAAGCATGCTAATGGAAGGCTATTGATTAGGTTGAAACTATGTAACTCATGCATGAGCATACGAATGGAAGGCTATTGATTAGGTTGAAACTGTGTAACTCATGTACAAGCATGCAAATGGAAGGCTAATGCTTACGTTTAAACTGTGTAACTCATACATAAGCATGCAAATGTAAGGTTAATGCTTACGTTTAAATTGTGTAACTCATACATAAGCATGCAAATTGAAGGCTATTGATTAGGTTGAAACTGTGTCACTCATGTATAAGCATGCAAATCGAACGCTAATGCTGACGTTAAAACTGTGTAACTCATGCATGAGCATGCAAATGGAAAGCTATTGATTATGTTGAAACTCTGTAACTCATACATGAGCATGCAAATCGAAGGCTATTGATTCTGTTGAAACTGTGTAACTTATACATGAGAATGCAAATTGAAGGCTATTGACTCTGTTGAAACTGTGTAACTCATACATGAGCATGCAAATCGAAGGCTATTGATTAAGTTGAAACTGTGTCCCTCATGTATAAGCATGCAAATGGAAGGCTAATGTTTACGTTTAAACTGTGTAACTCAAGCATGAGTATGCAAATGGAAGGCTATTGCTTATGATGAAACTATGTAATTCACGCATGAGCATGCAAGTGGAAGGCTATTGCTTATGATGAAACTGTGTAACTCCTGCATGAGCATGCAAATGCAAGGCTATTGCTTACGTCGAAACTGTTTTACTCATGCATGAGCATGCAAATGCAAGGCTATTGATTATGTTGAAACTGTGTAACTAATGCATGAGAATGCAAATGGAAGGCTATTGCTTATGTTGAAACTGTGTAACTGCTTATGTTGAAACTGTGTAACTCCTGCATGAGCATGCAATTGGAAGGCTTTTGCTTACTTTTATACTGTGTAACTCATGTATAATCATACAAATGGAAGGCTATTGCTTACGTTGAAACTGTGTAACTCATGCATGAGCATGCAAATGGAAGGCTATTGATTAGGTTGAAACTGTGTAACTCATGTTTAAGCATGCAACTGAAAGGCTTATGATTACATTTTAACTGTGTAACTCATACATAACCATGCAAATGGAAAGCTATTGATTATGTTGACACTGTGTAACTCATGCATAAGCATGCAATTGGAAGGCAATGGCTTACTTTTATACTGTGTAACTAATGCATGATCATGCAATTAGAAGGATATTGCTTACAATTATACTGTGTAACTAATATATAAGCATGCAAATGGAAGGCTATTGCTTATGTTGAAACTGTGAAACACATGCATGAGCATGCAAATGGAAGGCTATTGCTTATGTTGAAACTGTGTGACTGCTTATGTTGAAACTGTATAACTCCTGCATGAGCATGCAATTGGAAGGCTATTGATTATGTTGAAACTGTGTAACTCCTGCATGAGCATGCAATAAAAAGGCTATTGCTTCTGTTGAAACTGTGTAACTCATGCATGAAACTGCAATTGAAAGGCAATTGTTTATGTTAAACTGTGTAACTCGTGCATGGGCATGCAAATGGAAGGCTATTGATTATGTTGAAACTGTGTAACTCATGCATGAGCATGCAATTGGAAGGCTTTTGCTTTCTTTTATACTGTGTAACTCATGTATAATCATGCAAATGGAAGGCTATTGCTTACGTTGAAACTGTGTAACTCATGCATAAGCATGCAAATGGAAGGCTTTTGCTTACTTTTATACTGTGTAACTCATGTATAATCATGCAAATGGAAGGCTATTGCTTACGTTGAAACTGTGTAACTCATGCAGAGCATGCAAATGGAAGGCTTTTAATTAGGTTGAAACTGTGTAACTCATGTTTAAGCATGCAATTGGAAGGTTTATGATTACATTTGAACTGTGTAACTCATACATAACCATGCAAATGGAAAGCTATTGATTATGTTGACACTGTGTAACTCATGCATAAGCATGCAATTGGAAGGCAATGGCTTACTTTTATACTGTGTAACTAATGCATGATCATGCAATTAGAAGGATATTGCTTACAATTATACTGTGTAACTAATATATAAGCATGCAAATGGAAGGCTATTGCTTATGTTGAAACTGTGTAACACATGCATGAGCATGCAAATGGAAGGCTATTGCTTATGTTGAAACTGTGTAACTGCTTATGTTGAAACTGTGTAACTCCTGCATGAGCATGCAATTGGAAGGCTATTGATTATGTTGAAACTGTGTAACTCCTGCATGAGCATGCAATAAAAAGGCTATTGCTTCTGTTGAAACTGTGTAACTCATGCATGAAACTGCAATTGGAAGGCAATTGTTTATGTTAAACTGTGTAACTCGTGCATGGGCATGCAAATGGAAGGCTATTGATTATGTTGAAACTGTGTAACTCATGCATGAGCATGCAATTGGAAGGCTTTTGCTTACTTTTATACTGTGTAACTCATGTATAATCATGCAAATGGAAGGCTATTGCTTACGTTGAAACTGTGTAACTCATGCATAAGCATGCAAATGGAAGGCTTTTGCTTACTTTTATACTGTGTAACTCATGTATAATCATGCAAATGGAAGGCTATTGCTTACGTTGAAACTGTGTAACTCATGCAGAGCATGCAAATGGAAGGCTATTAATTAGGTTGAAACTGTGTAACTCATGTTTAAGCATGCAATTGGAAGGTTTATGATTACATTTGAACTGTGTAACTCATACATAACCATGCAAATGGAAAGCTATTGATTATGTTGACACTGTGTAACTCATGCATAAGCATGCAATTGGAAGGCAATGGCTTACTTTTATACTGTGTAACTAATGCATGATCATGCAATTAGAAGGATATTGCTTACAATTATACTGTGTAACTAATATATAAGCATGCAAATGGAAGGCTATTGCTTATGTTGAAACTGTGTAACACATGCATGAGCATGCAAATGGAAGGCTATTGCTTATGTTGAAACTGTGTAACTGCTTATGTTGAAACTGTGTAACTCCTGCATGAGCATGCAATTGGAAGGCTATTGATTATGTTGAAACTGTGTAACTCCTGCAACAGCATGCAATAAAAAGGCTATTGCTTCTGTTGAAACTGTGTAACTCATGCATGAAACTGCAATTGGAAGGCAATTGTTTATGTTAAACTGTGTAACTCGTGCATGGGCATGCAAATGGAAGGCTATTGATTATGTTGAAACTGTGTAACTCATGCATGAGCATGCAAATGGAAGGCTATTGCTTATGTTGAAACAGTGTAACTCATGCATATGCATGCAATTGGAAGTAAGTAAGTAAGTGGCAAACTTTCCCACATACGAGCGGGACTCGAACCTTCTGCGATCTTAACGATGAGATGTAAGTGGTCATTACACGACAGCGCCTTTAACCTATCGGCCACGTAGGACCAAAATCGTGATTTGAAATACATTGTGATACAGGCTAGATATGATTAAAAACCGACGCCTGCTTGTTGTGATATGCCTTTATATGATTAGAAACCGACGTCTGCTTGTTGTGATATGCCTTTATATGGTTAGAAACCGACGTCTGCCTTTATATGATAAGAAACTGACGTCTGCTTGTTGTGACATGCCCTTTTATGATTAGAAACCGACGTCTGCTTGTTGTGATACAGGTAAGATATGATTAAAAACAGACGCCTGCTTGTTTTGATATGCCTTTATATGATTAAAAGCCGACGTCTACTTGTTGTGATATGCTTTTATATGATTAGAAACCGACGCTTGCTTGTTGTGATATGCTTTTATATGATAAGAAACCGACGTCTGCCTGTTGTGATATGCTTTTAAATGATCAGAAACCGACGTCTGCCTGTTGTGATATGCCTTTATATGATAAGAAACCGACGCCTGCTTCATTTGATATGCCAGTATGTGATTAGAAACCGACGTCTGCTTGTTGTGATATGCCTTTATATGATTAAAAGCCGACGTCTGCTTGTTGTGATATGCTTTTATATGATTAGAAACCGACGCCTGCATGTTGTGATATGCTTTTATATGATAAGAAACCGACGTCTGCCTGTTGTGATATGCTTTTAAATGATCAGAAACCGACGTCTGCCTGTTGTGATATGCCTTTATATGATAAGAAACCGACGCCTGCTTGATTTGATATGCCAGTATGTGATTAGAAACCGACGTCTGCTTATTGTGATATGCCTTTATATGATAAGAAACCGACGTCTGCTTGTTGTGATATGCCTTTATATGATTAGAAACCGACGCCTGCATGTTGTGATATGCCTTTATATGGTTAGAAACCGACGCCTGCTTGTTGTGATATGCCTTTATATGATTAGAAACCGACGTCTGCTTGTTGTGATATGCTTTTTTACGATTAGAAACCGACGTCTGCTTGTTGTTATATGCTTGTTTATGATAAGAAACCGACGTCTGCTTGTTGTGATATGCCTTTTAACTATCAACGGGACATGTTATAAAAAAAAAGAAACTATATGTCCAACATGTGACGTGGCATTCAAAGGGTACATCAACCACAAAAACATAAACAAAACAATAAATATAGAAAAGTCATACCAAGCCCATCTTTGTCTGGCGTTAACTCATTCAATATAGAATATTACTCCAGACAACACGCAATGTTTCAGCACATAACAACTTGTTTTCTTTGTAAACAACAACTGCAAGTACACTTTGCAGGCAAGTTTTGAAACACTTTAGATTGACCTTGATAAATTGTGTTATTAATTTTTATTTAAAATACGTTCTACAGAGTGTTTAATTCGTCTAACACATCTGTACAGAATCGTTCATTATTAGAGGTTTAATACATTTAATTAAGAGCATTCGAGCAGAATATAGTAAATTACATGAGGAAAAGAATCAACTTCAATAAAACAAGTTTGCTTTCGCTTGCAAGTTGTCCTCTTCTGGACACAGTTGATTAACATCTTAATTAATACTAGGTATATGTCACTGCTAAGAACCTGAGCTGAGCCAAGCTTTGTCAAAATTAATCAGCTGCTTGTGGAAGAACGCTGGACTCTATTTCTACTTCATCCATCCATAAACTGCCATATATAACATACACTTTATAATTTGGTTGAGTATGACGGTTTTTTATCATTCAAATACTAAATAGTTTCTCTATGAATAGTCATATTGTTTCAGATGTTGTCTACGGAATCAAGGTGCTTGTCTGAATTATTGTATAAGACAAGCAAATTCTTTGGATTTATGTCCCCCGCTTTTTACAAAAGATTTGATTCAGTCATTCTTACGTTATTGTACAACCCCGTCCCCCCAACCATCCCACCCAAAAAAAAGATTTTTCACAAATTAAAGGGGCATAACTATAGTATGACAAATGCCACAATCCTTAAAATCGAACTTGGCCTGTATTTTGTCATTAGAAGCATTGTTTTAAAACTCCAAAAGCCATTCTTAAGTTATTGCACGGAAACCAAAGTGTGACGGACGGACAAACGGACGGAGGGAGGGAGGGAGGGAGGGACGGAGGGACGGACGGACGGACGGACGGACGGACGGACGGACGGACGGACGGACGGACGGACGGACAGACAGACATGCAGGCAGGCGGCAGGCAGACGGACAGACCCAAATTAGTGTCTCTCGCTTTTCGAAAAAAAAAAGTATAACCAACAGGAAACGTAGCATTCAAAGGATTTTTCCACCAAGACAGCATAAACACAATTAAAAGAAGAACTAGTTATGGAGTACGATACATTTATTGATAAGACGTGACAACAGTGGTGACCGCCTTGGCTCGGTCAATAGCAACATACGCCATTGGGGAGCTTAAACCTGGCAACGGCTGCTTCCAACCTCGCTCTTCCCATTCCTCATAACATAAGACGAGACGGTGTACATAGAACTTTTAAATGAAATATTCTAATAAAAAATGGTTATATATTCTATTAAAAATGGTTATATGTATTGTATTTTAGACTTTAGGATAAGACAAACCCAGTATGGACGTTTACCAATAATGTTTTAATAGACTGTGGCAACATTTATTTCGTACTGGCTCTCCCGCTATTGACCTGTACACAGCAGTGACATACGATCACGCTTATAGTAGAGCAATCGTGAAATGTCGGGTATTTCCGTATCCTCCGTATAATACACCTCGTGTATAGCTCTAGAATACACAAACGCTATTCGCCTGTGTTACAAATCAGTGTTCATTCGCGTGAAAGTAACAACTTATGTATCCGTCATTAAGTTGAATATATGGCGTCATTATACAGGTATGAAATGATGGCAATCACATTTAAAACATCCGTGTTTTTCTTCCTCCCAGACAGTAAATAAAAGTCTCTGGCACAACTTCCACAAAGGTGGCATAAGGGGACCACAATTTTATTGTATCATGTGACTGAAAGTAGTTTCAAAATGGCGCCTTATTATGTCAGCGGTCAATTGCGTAGCATAAAGGCAGAGGTGATCAGATTGATAGTAGAGTAGAATGCTATGAATTGTGGGACAGGCAGGGAATTCCGTATTTATGCATAAGGGTATATCAGCATTAAAAATAGGTGATGCCAGGTATTAGGATAGAAAACTTGTTTAATCTTTATCTTCGAAATGTGTTTATAAACTCTTTAATCAATGTCAATCATTTACAATTTTAATAATTACATGATAAGAATATGGGTTATTTTAATAATCTTTGATTCTCTGAGATATATACATGTAATGTTGTAGTTTTGAATCACTTATCAAACATCCGATGTGTAAGATAGTTCGTTATTAAACAATTATTATTTCTTCCAAACCGTCTAATTTTCAAACTTCTGACTTGTATTAGTGACTATCACAACAAAGGTCTGGTGGCCGTAAAAAAATGTTCTGTAATTTGACTCATTTCTGATTCATTTCACGGAATCATTGCACGGAATCGGTGTAGTTTCATATTCATATTGATTCAGTAAAACTGAGTTTACTTCGTGCATTGATTGGTCACGTTCTGATCATCTTAAGGATACTTTAAGCATATATCCCATGTATACCTAATACCTCGATACAGCCTAATAAACCTATTACCTCGAATGCCAGTATAATAACAATCTGGAAAGACATGCGCAAAGCTCCAACTTCCGTTAGCGTCGGCATTTGTTTGCATTTCGTATCGGCAACTGTTTTTTACTCAGCACACTTAAGTAACCTTATCATTGTTTAGTATTGATGTCATTCTTTACATAGTTGAAATTTTTCTAGACTCTTGGTATTACGTATGACCAGTATATAGTATTTATTTTATTTATTTTAAAAAATATTTAAATTTTTTATTCACTTCAATTATACATACATAGGAATCAACATAAATACAAATATGGATTAGAACGGAAGATATAATCTTATAAAGTTCTTCTCCATGACATGTGTAAAATTTGGGATTATTGACAATATTAGAGTTTTTATTGTTATTTTAACTGCGCTAAAATATTTATCAACTTTATCTAAAGAACTCATGGCTGGATAAATATACTCTTTTTTTAATTAAAGCTATTAGATATAATATGTTTTAGAAACAAAGAAAAAATGTAATGAAAAAATTAATGAACAAAGATTAATCATATATTTTCATAGTATTTATACTTGTATGTATAATGTATACAAGCTGGGAAGAGAAAGGACGTTTGCGGACGGCATGGACAAACAAGAGCGGCGGACAGATAACACAAATTTGGATGTTATTTTAACTGTTTCACTAGTTATTCAATCGTACATGTTATAAAGGGAATCGTTTTGTAGATATAATGTATTTGTGAACTGCATCAAAAAGTTTAACATTATTGTCGTAAGAGAGAAATGGTTTGCCGAAAAAGAAGTATCTTTAAAGAGGATGTACATAACTGACTGACTAGTGTCAGCAGTGTAACGCGCTGCCTTTGATAGAGATGACACTTGAGGAAGTAATGAGCTGTACTTTTATTTCACCGCATATACACAGAGGAGAATTTTCAATATTTTATAAAAACAGATGTTGCCTTAGTAAGGTACAGTTTGTACGAAAACGAGCATGTAAAACTTGACATTTCCTTGTACCTGTGTAGAAGAACTTTGGTATTTTTATTGTATGACATTCTAAATGGTGCTTAAATATCATTAAAGAAGTAGCTTGTCTAGTTTCAAGTGGAAAATTATTCCATTTCCGGATAACAGACGGAAGGAACGAATTGGAGTAAAGAGTTGTTCTTGAAATTGGGAATTGAAAATCGTTGCTATTTCTTAGATTGTATGTAGGTTATCACTTGTACGTGGCGGAACCATTGAACAAAAATAGTAGGGGGCATTTCCGTGTACAATTTATAGAAAAGAATACGTTTATGTTTTGTGCTACGGGTTTCGAGACTTTCCAATCCTACTTCGGAATTAAGGTTTTTAATAGAAATGAATTTTGTAGTTCCTGTTGTAATACGAGCTGCTTCGTTTTGTAATTTATCAAGTTCGTGTTTTTTTCGTACTTAGTACAATTATCCCAAATGACATCTGCATATTCTAATAAGGGTCGTATAAATGATATGTTTATAGTTTCGAGAGATTTTCTATCTAACTGGTGCTTAAGTTTTCTCATCAAATTTATTCTTTTCCATACCTTTTCCTTAATGTATTCAATTTGAGAGTGCCAGCCGCAATGATTTGATAAATATAGTCCTAAATGTTTGTGTGATGGTACTTCAACAATATGTTGGTTGTGCATAACAAGGGGAAGATGAGGGAGCTGATTGCGTTTGCGTGATATATGCATGTATTCAGTTTTAGAGGGATTAAAAGTAACCTACCATTTATTTGACCATTCAGACATTTTACTAACTACATTTGGTATCATCTCTATACATGATTCTGGCAACACGATGTTATAGCGAAGATACTCGTACCATAACAGTTGACTGGTTATCATTCTCAGTTAGTATTGCTTTAGAAAGGGTCACGCCCCCAAAACGATGATTTATATTGTGTTACTTGTGTTTACCTCATATCAAAAAAAATTATTCCCGCAGGATTTCTGGCAGTATAATGTAGAGTAAACATTTACGAGGGATGACTAAAAAGTAATGGTGTGTCTACTTTTACAGAACAGTTTTTTGTTTGATGTAAATGTTATTCATTACACACTGAATTTGGAAAAAAATCACGGAATGTGTTGGCAAAACAACTCATAACTGCCTATGGCGGTTGCCAGGTATTTCGAAGCAATGTAGTTTATTTTACTTCGATTGTGAAACAAGTTTTTATCACTTAGACAAATCACGCTCGAAGTCTTCCTGGTCCAGTACTAAGCGTATGTGGAATTTTTTTCTTGCTCAAGGACACCACACATTACCGCGGCGGAGAATCGAACCCACGACCCTCCGATTACGGATTTGATGATCTACCACTGGACCACGCGCTCCAGATCGAAGCAATGTGACTTAGACATATAAAATAAACACATAAATAATTAACACGAAAATTATATAGATATTTTCAAAGATTTTCTTTGGCAGTATAAAAATTGAATAAGGTCCAACTACAAAACATAGTCAACAGGATCGTAACTTGCACATCTACGTTAATACAGTCTGTAACTTGCACATCTACGTTAATACAGTCTGTAACTTGCACATTTACCTAATGCAGTCTGTCACCTGCACATCTACGCTAATACAGTCTGTAACTTGCACATCTACGTTAATACAGTCTGTAACTTGCACATCTACGTAATGCAGTCTGTCACTTGCACATCTACGTTAATACAGTCTGTAACTTGCACATCTCCGTTAATACAGTCTGTAACTTGCACATCTACGTTAATACAGTCTGTAACTTGCACATCTACCTAATGCAGTCTGCCACTTGCACATCTACGCTAATACAGTCTGTAAAATGTGTGCCGATTGCTATCACTTAGTTATTCATATAAGCTGATAGAAGCGAGGTGTTTGGACAAAGCGAAGGCAAATAAATGAATATGTATAAAAGCGCAAATTGGGCCACAGCGGTTCTCACGCATCATACACACCGTGCAGATTTCGGACTGGATTAAGACTCAATGAAATAACAGCACCCAATCATCTTATCGAGGTTCTTCCTTATCAAGACTACGACGGGATAACGACTTACCATTTTGCATTATGTTTTAGAGAAATTCAAGGCAATTCTATTGTGCGCGATGTCTCTTAACGAAGTCGTTTAACGTTAACATGACACACTGGAGACATATGGTTAACATCAGAAGCAAACTATATGTGTTAATGTAGATCAAGTTCATGGTACTTTGTGTATTTGAGAAAAATAACGGTTCTCTGAAACACTCAGTCCTTGAAATGTAAACGCTTTAAACGGAACAACGTTTCCTGGATCGTCTTCAGAAACTATGCGTGGTAGTTTGGAGATATTCGTTGTATGGCAGGTCACATGAAAAAAAATAACTGTTCTTGGTTTATTTTTAGAATGTTCTGCATTTTCTACAGTCAGATACTGCTATGTCGCTTGCAAAGTCCGAGCTATCAACAGCCAATTACAAAGTAAGGCAGGTTTGTCACTTTTTCTATTTTTGATAGATCTATTTAGTTTAAAATTAATGCAAAGTTTGTCTTTACGCTAACATCATCTACTGCTGCTTGTCGGATACAATTCACAATTACATGCTGAAATGTTTTTGCCAGAATACCATTTTCTGCATGGACACATAAACATAAACAAAACTTTTTTAACAAAATTCCAACCAAAACCTTACACAAAAACGGTCTCATGACATATTGGAGGCATTATCTTGCCAAAATACATTATTCAGTATTATGTTAATGCTGAAATATACACTTTTTAATCATTCAACAAAACTGCTTTTTAAAAAAAACGTGACTTTTCATGTAATTTTATTGTAAATATGCGTACACATATGCTTTATTTGAGGCATAAACATACCGACATGTGTTTTGTGTCTTTTTTTTTTTTAGTGTAAAAAGGGGTTGTTTTACCTACAATTATAATTTTAATAAATCACCTCATTTCACTGATATGTCTTTTTCAGGATTAAGTCCACCATTGATATGTGTTCTTTTTCGGGTTAATCTATAGTAAAAAAACAGTTTGCGTGTCTGTCGTTCAGTGAAGGACCCATGTGAAAGAATAGAAACTGATATTTTTTTATTGTTTGTCAAACGCTGCACTACCAAAATATGATGAAAAATGCATTGGTCATTAGCGTAAAAGATATTTTTTTCTGTTCTGTGTGCACAAATTGAAAGTTGACGTCAGCAATCATGTAGCAATAGAACCCTTTATGACACGGTCGGGAAACAATCTTTGCAACGTCATCAAAAATGTACACGTATAAGCTGACCACACCAAAAACACCACCGCTTCAGGTAAGAAATATCTTGTATTTTTTTAATAGTATAACAATCGACACAGGATAAAAAGCACCGTACCCGCTCAATAGTTTACTTACAACGGTTGTATTAGATTTTATGCACCAAGCGTACTTTTTTCCCGAAAACGGAAAAAGTTTTAAAAATTTATAGGAGTACCTACACATCCAAGTGAAAGAGAAATAGATTTTGGGCGTATTTTCATGAAATAAAGACAAATAAAGACACATTAAATATGAGTGCCTTGTATTATTATGAAAAAGTGATATATTTCCGGGTCTTAAAGAACGTCCGATGGTATTTTAGTAGAAACGGAGAATGAAATGATAATGAAAACTTCCACACTCTGATTTTATGAGTACTTCCACACGCAATATATGGGTGTCTTCAAAGAGATGCAAAAATCATGCAGCTAAGTGATATATACTGTCGAACGGCATTCTGTGTGCAATTTATCAGTTCCATATCGACGCTTCCAATATGTTCGGCTAACTGGGTGACAACATAAGTAACAACATATTGTGTCAGGTACCACACACAATTTGAGTACGACATAGTACATAGTATATTAATTCTATACAGACTCTTCTTATCCAAAAATGTTCTGTGTGTGGTTGTAACATGCCTCACACAGCCTTTTTAGATATGGTATCTAAATAAGGCTACACCAAATATATGGGATATGTTGGTCGGTCGAGTTTCTACATTCGTTGTTGAAATGAAATGGACATCATTGAGGTTTTATCACCTCTCCGCTCACTATCAAAACTGTCATGAAGATGACATCAAAACACAGAATAATTGTTATTTTCAAGGTGTACTGCCCAATTATTCTTAGATTATTTGGATTTTTTTAATCGTTTAGCATATATCGAACTTGAATAAAAAAAACATAATGAAACATAGTTCCAAAAATGGGCAATGCATCGAAAAACCATCAGAAGCAAAACTATTAAAGGGATATTGCAAGAGTTTTGTAGCAATCGACATGTAATGATTCCTGGATGAATCTAAAATAGGCATTTTATTTTTTGTCCAAAATTTCAATGCAATATACGTGTATACACTATTGGAATGGATAGCCTTACCCTTGAAGACAGGCATAGTTTCTGTTAATACCTTGTTATAAAAATGTTGAACTTGTATATTGGATCGCTGCTCTAATTTTATGCCCTGTTACTGTTTTTTGTTGTTTTTTTTTTTTTTTTTTTTGGGGGGGGGGGGGGGTATTAATAAGCGAATCTCAAATTTTACTGCCCTTGTTTTAGGGAATACTAAAAAGGAAACATTAAAGAACGGTTACTATTTTGGGAAAATCTTGAAACTGCAAATGGTTTACTAAATGAGAGAAATTATTTCTGTTAAGTGTATATTTCAATAATTCATTATAAACCTATTCCAATTGTTTATGTATTTCAGTTTGTTGACAATGAGAAAGCTGAAATCTAACATCAACCTCCACAGACAAAAAGGCAATGTCTTCAAAAATTGAAATATCAGTATGCTGCACTGATAAAATGGCTATTCATAACATTTTTACAGAAAAAACGAAAATCACATTTACTCCTAAAAGCTAGAAAAGAACAAAATTCCCCGTTTAAGTCGCCATCATTTGGGTCACCTTTATACCGAGTTTTTCCATTATCAAAAATGATTAAAACAGAATTTTGTACGCTCTTTTTTTACCAGAAACGACTCGAATGAAATTGTACCAAATGAAGATTCAGTCAAGGCTGTTGACATATGCCCCCAATCCTATGAGAATTTTACTAAGATACACAGCGAAACTGGACAGGAATCTGAAGTTTCTGACTTCAGCTTTTTGAGCTGGAACGAATTAGGAGGCGGAAACACTCAGCGTAAAACTAATAATAAATCTGAATTCGAATACAAAAGAAACACGCCACTGTCAGTTAATGTGAAAGACTTGTTAGTTTTGTGCAAAACACGCGAACTACAATTTACAGAAAATTCTAATACACAAAGTTGAAATGATTAAACCATTATAACTGAATATTAACTGACCCAGTGAATCTCAGAAATCCATTAAAGCATTAACACAGAAACGCTTAACGGTCAATCTGATACAACCAAAAAAATATCACGTCTAGTATCATGTTTTATGCAAAGATTGTTTGAAGAAAACCGACTTAATTAAGCTTTAATTGAATTTTTTTAGCATATACAGGGATATTCCGAACAAACCCCACTGCTTCCTTTTATTGATCATGCAGAATACTACAAGAATGCGCTATTTACATGAAACAAAAATCATTTGGAAACTTTGTTGGAGAATTTTTGGCGGACTTCTGATTAATTTCATGTGAGTTTTCAAGAATGAAGCAGAGCTCATGCAAGGAAAAGTCACCAAAAGCAAACATTCTCCAATTAAATCAAAAGTTAACTTCATCCAACAGTCCTTTGTCGGTTCGATCAGTTTAATGTTGATGGTGAAAGAAGACCAGGGATGTATGTAGATATAATGGAAAGCACAAGTAAGAATATGAATACTCGGACAGCCTGTTTGACTCATGATGGTAAAAAGATGAGGCAAGGATTAACGCCAAGCTCCGGCAATGTTAACTTACTGGGATTTGAAAATGTGTTATCGCTTCAGGATCGTCAATGTAATCTCCAAATAAAAAAAACACGAGATATAGGTTACGTATTGATACATCAATTTTTCTGATAAATGTCCATCAGATCCCAATCATCATACATTCAGTAAAAGCAATAAAGACGAAAAAAAGAGACGCACTCTTCGGCCTGAGTTCCAGCACCCAGACGAGTCGTCATTGTACACCGTGCTACGACGTACTCAAACTGCGCGAGGTGCCTGACATGTTGCTACTTATGTTGTCTCCCAGTTAGCCGTAATACGATATACTTCGCTATCGATAAAACATTTTGGAAGCGTCGATATAGAACTGATAAATTGCACACCGAATGTCCTTCGACAGTATATGTAATTTAGCTGCATGATTTTTGCATCTTTAAAGACACCCATCAATTGGGTGTGGAAGTACTCCTATAAATCAGATTGCGGAAGTTCTCATTATCATTTCATTCCCTGTTTCTACTGATATATCATCGAACCTTCTTTAAGACCCGAAAATATATCATTTTTTCATAATAATACAGGTCGTTGATATTAAATTTGTCTTTATTTATCTTTATTTCATGTAATACGCCCACAATAAACTTTTCTTTCACTTGGGTGTGTAAGTACTCTTACAATTTTAAAAAACTTTTTCCGTTTTCGGGAAAAAGTACGCTAGGTGCTAAAAATATAATACTACCGTTGTTATGTTTACTGTCGGGCGGGAACGGTGCTCTTTATCCCGTGTCGATTGTTATAATATTAAAAAAGTAACAAGACATTTTTTACATGAAGCTGCGGTGTTTTGGGTGTGGTCAGCACATTGGTGCACATTTTTGATGACGCTGCAAAGTTCCATTTCAGAAATTGAGTGGGAGCTGCCATATTGAAACGTCACGATGACGTGTTAAATTTCAATTTTCTCTTTACATCTACATAGCATACATCTATATACTATATGTAATTGTTAAATACCGTAGCACATTAAATCGTATTACTCCATATTTATTCATGGTAAACTTCATTTTTTTATGAGACGTCTTTTTAGTTATAAGTGGCACAACTGACGTCATTAGCTACTTATGTGACGTATATGAATGGAGTTATTTCGAAAGAACTACATGGCTGTTCAGATTACTATGTTCCCGGTCGCAGTTATTTTATCGTTATTTTTTCATAACCCAATGTAGATGGTTTATAAAAGTGATTGTTTTGCATTTTGAATACGCACTAACACAAACGCTTGCAACATATCTGTACTTATATATGAATGAATGTAAGAATGATGTTTAGCCTTTTTCAACCCATGGCAGGCTATACCTGGCATATATAGTTTTATCGGTGAAGAAAGACTTCTGAACTTCTGAATGACTCTAAGTAGAACCGCCGTTCTTCCGAAAATAATTGGGAAACTTTCTCATATTTGGTCCTAGAAAGGTTCGAACCAACGACGGCCAGCGGTGAAAGGTAGTTGGCGATTAGACGACAGCGCTTTAGACTACTTGGTAACTGACCCTATTCTTTAAATGTGTGTGTGTGTGTGTGTGTGTGTGTGTGTGTGTGTGTGTGTGTGTGTGTATGTGTGTGTGTGTGTGTGTGTGTGTGTGTGTGTGTGCCGAAATAAATAATCAGTGTTCTTCAACGGCCCTCTTTCTGCACTTTTCAGTTCATTTCATCTGTATTCGCCATTAATAGAAACTCAATAACGCTCTATTTGTTTCAGGTCTTGTGGGAACATTCATTGCTAATACTGGAGTAATAAAAAAATGGATAATAACAAAGATTGTCTCGGGGCGTAACATTTTCTACAACAACATTAAGTGAAAGTGACAACCAGTCGATTGTTATGATATCTTAACAATACCAGCAATATGCTGAATATAAATTAGAAAATATGCGTTAAACACGAGACATATCATTCAAGGACACTGCCACCACACACAGCACGCATACACTCAATCACGCACGTACACCCACACACAAAGATGTGCAGTAATTGTTGATAGCTAATTTGGAATGAAATAAGCAAACAAAATAGAACTACTTTGTCTCCTAGAAACTCACACACATACACACATGGACTGGGTGACTACGACTATCTCGGCGGTAATCTGGTTTATATCACAGGAACACACACACACTCTCATAAATGGGCTGGATGACTACGACTATCTCGGCGGTAATCTGGTTTATATTACAGGAACACAGACACTATCACATAAATGGGCTGGGTGACTACGACTATCTCGGCGGTAATCTGGTTTATATCACAGGAACACACACAGACACATAAATGGGCTGGGTTGGGTAACTATGATCATATCGGCGGTAAATCTGTTTTAACTCCCAGGAATACACACACACACATAAATGGGCTGGGTGACAATGATCATCTCGGCGGTAACCTGGTTTATCTTCCAGGAACACACACACACATAAATGGGCTGGGTTGGGTAACTATGATCATATCGGCGGTAAATCTGTTTTAACTCCCAGGAATACACACACACACATAAATGTGCTTGGTGACTATGATCATCTCGTCGGTAATCTGGTTTATCTTCCAGGAACACACACACACATAAATGGGCTGGGTGACTATGATCATCTCGTCGGTAATCTGCTTTGTCTCCCAGAAACACATACACACATAAATGGGCTGGATGACTATGATCATCTCGGCGGTAATCTGCGTTATCGCCCAGGAACACACACACACATAAATGGGCTGGATGACTCTGATCATCTCGGCGGTAATCTGCGTTATCTCCCAGAAACACACTTACATATACGGGCTGGGTGACTATGCTCATCTCGGCGGTAATCTGCATTATCTCCCAGAAACACACACACACATAAATGGGCTGGATGACTATGATCATCTCGGCGGTAATCTGCGTTATCTCCCAGAAACAGACATATAAATGGGCTGGGAGACTATGATCATCTCGGCGGTAATCTGCGTTATCTCCCAGAAACACACACACATATACGGGCTGGATGACTATGATCATCTCGGCGGTAATATGCTTTGTCTCCCAGAAACACACACACATATATGGGCGTGGTGACTATGCTCATCTCGGCGGTAATCTGCTTTATCTCTCAGGAACACACACACACAAAAATGGGCTGGATGACAATGATCATCTCGGCGGTAATCTGCGTTATCTCCCAGAAACACACTTACATATACGGGCTGGATGACTATGATCATCTCGGCGGTAATCTGCGTTATCTCCAAGAAACACACTTACATATACGGGCTGGGTGACAATGATCATCTCGGCGGTAATCTGCGTTATCTCCCAGAAACACACTTACATATACGGGTTGGATGACTATGATCATCTCGGCGGTAATCTGCGTTATCTCCCAGGAACACACACACATAAATGGGCTGGGTGACTATGATCATCTCGGCGTTAATCTGCGTTATCTCCCAGAAACACACTTACATATACGGGCTGGATGACTATGATCATCTCGGCGGTAATCTGCGTTATCTCCCAGAAACACACTTACATATACGGGCTGGGTGACAATGATCATCTCGGCGGTAATCTGCATTATCTCCCAGGAACAGACATGTACATGGGCTGGGTGACTATGATCATCTCGGCGGTAATCTGCGTTATCTCCCAGAAACACACTTACATATACGGGCTGGGTGACAATGATCATCTCGGCGGTAATCTGCGTTATCTCCCAGGAACAGACATATAAATGGGCTGGGTGACTATGATCATCTCGGCGGTAATCTGCGTTATCTCCCAGAAACACACTTACATATACGGGCTGGATGACAATGATCATCTCGGCGGTAATCTGCTTTATCTCCCAGAAACACACACACACATAAATGGGCTGGATGACTATGATCATCTCGGCGGTAATCTGCATTATCTCCCAGAAACACACACACACATAAATGGGCTGGATGACTATGATCATCTCGGCGGTAATCTGCTTTATCTCCCAGAAACACACTTACATATACGGGCTGGATGACTATGATCATCTCGGCGGTAATCTGCGTTATCTCCCAGAAACACACACACACATAAATGGGCTGGATGACTATGATCATCTCGGCGGTAATCTGCGTTATCTCCCAGAAACACACACACACATAAATGGGCTGGATGACTATGATCATCTCGGCGGTAATCTGCTTTATCTCCCAGAAACACACTTACATATACGGGCTGGATGACTATGATCATCTCGGCGGTAATCTGCGTTATCTCCCAGAAACACACACACACACATTAATGGGCTGGATGACTATGATCATCTTGGCGGTAATCTGCTTTATCTCCCAGAAACACACTTACAAATACGGGCTGGATGACCATGATCATCTCGGCGGTAATCTGCGTTATCTCCCAGAAACACACTTACATATACGGGCTGGGTGACAATGATCATCTTGGCGGTAATCTGCGTTATCTCCCAGGAACAGACATATAAATGGGCTGGATGACTATGATCATCTCGGCGGTAATCTGCGTTATCTCCCAGAAACACACTTACATATACGGGCTGGGTGACAATGATCATCTCGGCGGTAATCTGCGTTATCTCCCAGAAACACACTTACATATACGGGCTGGGTGACAATGATCATCTCGGCGGTAATCTGCGTTATCTCCCAGGAACAGACATATAAATGGGCTGGGTGACTATGATCATCTCGGCGGTAATCTGCGTTATCTCCCAGAAACACACTTATATATACGGGCTGGGTGACAATGATCATCTCGGCGGTAATCTGCGTTATCTCCCAGGAACAGACATATAAATGGGCTAGGTGACTATGATCATCTCGGCAGTAATCTGCGTTATCTCCCAGAAACACACTTACATATACGGGCTGGATGACTATGATCATCTCGGTGGTTATCTGCTTTATCTCCCAGGAACACACTTACATATACGGGCTTGGTGACAATGATCATCTCGGCGGTAATCTGCGTTATCTCCCAGAAACACACTTACATATACGGGTTGGATGACAATGATCATCTCGGCGGTAATCTGCTTTATCTCCCAGAAACACACACACACATAAATGGGCTGGATGACTATGATCATCTCGGCGGTAATCTGCTTTATCTCCCAGAAACACACACACACATAAATGGGCTGGATGACTATGATCATCTCGGCGGTAATCTGCTTTTTCTCCCAGAAACACACTTACATATACGGGCTGGATGACTATGATCATCTCGGCGGTAATCTGCGTTATCTCCCAGAAACACACACACACATAAATGGGCTGGATGACTATGATCATCTCGGCGGTAATCTGCGTTATCTCCCAGAAACACACACACACACATAAATGGGCTGGATGACTATGATCATCTCGGCGGTAATCTGCTTTATCTCCCAGAAACACACTTACATATACGGGCTGGATGACTATGATCATCTCGGCGGTAATCTGCGTTATCTCCCAGAAACACACACACACATAAATGGGCTGGATGACTATGATCATCTCTGCGGTAATCTGCTTTATCTCCCAGAAACACACTTACATATACGGGCTGGATGACCATGATCATCTCGGCGGTAATCTGCGTTATCTCCCAGAAACACACTTACATATACGGGCTGGGTGACAATGATCATCTTGGCGGTAATCTGCGTTAT
The DNA here is from genome assembly GCA_029582155.1 of Panopea generosa. Lineage (NCBI taxonomy): Eukaryota > Metazoa > Mollusca > Bivalvia > Adapedonta > Hiatellidae > Panopea > Panopea generosa. The sequence goes on from CM055895.1 coordinate 55,283,632, forward strand.
CTCCCAGGAACAGACATATAAATGGGCTGGATGACTATGATCATCTCGGCGGTAATCTGCGTTATCTCCCAGAAACACACTTACATATACGGGCTGGGTGACAATGATCATCTCGGCGGTAATCTGCGTTATCTCCCAGGAACAGACATATAAATGGGCTGGGTGACTATGATCATCTCGGCGGTAATCTGCTTTATCTCCCAGAAACACTCTTATATATACGGGCTGGGTGACAATGATCATCTCGGCGGTAATCTGCGTTATCTCCCAGGAACAGACATATAAATGGGCTAGGTGACTATGATCATCTCGGCAGTAATCTGCGTTATCTCCCAGAAACACACTTACATATACAGGCTGGATGACTATGATCATCTCGGCGGTAATCTGCTTTATCTCCCAGGAACACACCTACATATACGGGCTTGGTGACAATGATCATCTCGGCGGTAATCTGCATTATCTCCCAGGAACAGACATATAAATGGGCTAGGTGACTATGATCATCTCGGCGGTAATCTGCGTTATCTCCCAGGAACACACTTACATATACGGGCTGGATGACTATGATCATCTCGGCGGTAATCTGTGTTATCTCCCAGGAACAGACATGTAAATGGGCTGGGTGACTATGGTCATCTCGGTGGTAATTTGCTTTATCTCCCCGGAAAACAAACACATAAAAGAGCTGGGTGACTATGTTCATCTCGGCGATTATCTGCTTTATTTCCCCAGAAAACAAACACATAAAAGGGCTGGGTGACTATGTTCATCTCGGCGGTAATCTGTTTTACCAACCAGGAACACACACACATAAATGGGCTGGGTGACTATGATCATTTCGGCGGTAATCTGCGTTATCTCCCAGAAACACACACACATAAATGGGCTGGGAGACTATGATCATCTCGGCGGTAATCTACTTTAACTCCCAGGAGCACAAACACATAAATGGTCTGGGTGACTATGATCATCTCGGTGGTAATCTGCTTTAACTCCCAGGAACACACTTACATAAATTGGCTTGGTGACTATGATCATTTCGGCGGTAATCTGTTTTATCTTCCAGGAACACAATCACATAACTGGGCTGGGTGACTATGATCATCTTGGCGGTGATCTATTTTATCTTCTAGGAACAGACACACTTACATTAATGGGCTTGGTGACTATGATCATTTCGGCGGTAATCTATTTTATCTTCCAGGAACACAATCACATAACTGGGCTGGGTGACTGTGATAATCTTGGCGGTAATCTGCTTTAACTCCCAGGAACACACTTACATAAATGGGCTTGGTGACTATGATCATTTCGGCGGTTATCTGTTTTATCTTCCAGGAACACAATCACATAACTGGGCTGGGTGACTATGATCATCTTGGCGGTGATCTATTTTATATTCTAGGAACAGACACACACACATAAATGGGCTTGGTGACTATGATCATTTCGGCGGTAATCTATTTTATCTTCCAGGAACACACACACATAAATGGACTGGGTGACTGTGATCATCTTGGCGGTAATCTGTTTTATCTTCCAGGAACACACACACATAAATGGGCTTGGTGACTGTGATCATCTTGGCGGTGATCTATTTTATCTTCCAGGAACACACACACATAAATGGGCTTGATGACTGTGATCATCTTGGCGGTGATCTATTTTATCTTCCAGGAACACACTCACATACTTTGGCTGGGTGACTATGATCATCTCGGCGGTAATCTGAATTATCATAATTAGATAGATATCACTTATCTCCCTGTATCGCGTTATGAAAGAGTGCTTCGCTATAATCTACATATGAAAATTGAATACAGTTTCTTTCGTAGCATTGGTTTACATGGAAATTATGCTTTCAATGGTTACAACCAAGAACGCAATATTGCTGCTAACGCTTGGAACAAGTCAGTCGTTCTGTAGAAACAGTATAAATGATGTTACAATCAAATATCAAAGACCGTCAGCGTTAGATGCAATATCGTTATTTTTAGTTCCGTGCAGATCAAAGTTAGGTTTTTTGTAAACTTCCTCTTGTTAAATGTAAACAGTTTAGCTGAAAAAGTTTAGTGTTTTACATAAACAAAAATATACACGCAATAAGGCGGACAAATGTGAAGGTTAATGGTGGTATGTGGTTAATACGAGTAGGAAAAATGAAATAACAATATACAAAAGCGTATGCTTCAACTAACACTCAAACAAGTGAAAAAGTGTATGTATGCTTCAACTAACACCCAAATGAGTGAAAAAGCGGACGTATGCTTCAACTAACACTCAAATGAGTGAAACACTGAATTTATGCTTCAACTTACACTCAAATGAGTGAAAAGGCGTATGTATACTTCAGCTTACACTCAAATGAGTAAAACTTCAACTTACACTCAAATGAGTGAAAAGGCGTATGTATGCTTCAACTAACACTCAAATGAGTGAAACACTGTATGTATGCTTCAACTTACTTTCAAATGAGTGAAAAAGCGTATGTATGCTTCAACTAACACTCAAATGAGTGAAACACTGAATGTATGCTTCAACTTACACTCAAATGAGTGAAAAGGCGTATGTATGTTTTGACTAGCACTCTTGTGAGTAAAAGTGTACGTAGGTTTCAACTAACACTCAAAACAGTGAAAACGTATGTTTCGACTGAAACTCAAGTGAGTAAAAAGTGTATGTATGTTTCGACTTACACTCGACTTTAATTTAAATGATGAAAAATGATCGAGGCAACAGTAAAAGGCCTTCCGTGCATATCATATATATTGTTATTGTTTCTCGAACACGAGGAAGGCTGAGTTCAGTACGATTAAACGTTTGCTAACGTTAGCTTACTTGTTTTACTGGATAATGGCTCAACCTAGAATTAGCACCAAGTACGTGATAATCTTAGGGAAGCAGGCAGTAAACATGCAACTGTTTAATGGTCCTGAACACGGCCCTATGTTTGGCTTTTTTTTGCATCCACGTCTTCAGCACTCTATATACCACGTTAAATGTTCCATGTTCACCGATGACATGGTTAGTTACTTTTAACGGATATGTTGTTTTTATTTTATTGCGTTTTTATAGTAAATACTTTATTGAATATATTTTCATTGAATTATACTCAAGTTTTATATTTTAATCTAGGTGTTGAACATGTTTGTATACTAATAGTTACATTGCTCAGCATGGAATGCTAGGCTGGCGAGGCTATTTCATTTACACTGTGCCATCTTGTGATGTGACGACAGGGGCGAGAGCGAGGTTGGGGACACGCGTTAACCAGGTGTTAACTCTACAGTAGCGTCATTTACTACTGTTGATCTCTGTTGGTAATATATTGTCTAATTTATGATATGCATTGTATTTTTGTCTTCCTGTGAATGGTGTGTCCTCTGCTGGACATAACTTTAACATTTCAGATTAATTCAAATATTAAAGAGAAATATATATAACCAAATGGAGACGTAACATGGTGGGATTTGTCGCAATTTTCCTTTTTAGGTTTAAACCCACCATTGAATTTTGTACTTTATTCTCTAGTACATGTAAATACTAAAAGTTTGAAGGTTTGTCATTCATAGAGAGACTCAAATGAAATAAGTGAAAGTAACATTCTACTGTTTGTCAACCTCTGCACTACTAAAATATGATGAAACAAAAAATGTCACTGGTAAGTGTCGCATGACCCCCAAATAGTCTATGAAAATATATAAAACAATATATGTTATAGTAGTTATAGAAGCGATGTATCCATGAATATCAAGAGTAATGGACTGACGTTTCCGACTAGACATGCAATTTCATGGGGTTTTTTTACATTAAAGCATGATCTTGATCGTTGTGTAACCTTGACCTTGACATCTGATTTAACGGTCTGGGTATTTTTACAAGTAAATGCAGGTGACACGTTATCATGACATGCTGGTCGCTTGTGTCAAGCTATTTTAAAATCACTCCATATAAGACAAATTACAGACCAAATATGAAATATCAAACAAACTGAAAGTGTGACCTTGAGGTAAGGTTCTGGGTCTTAACGTGACACGTCGTCATGTCATGTTGATCAACTGATAAATTGAGCCAAGTGTTTTTAAAATCAATCCATGTATGATAACGTTACAAGATGGACTTGAAATCTCAAACAGTCTCAAAGTTTGTCATACAAACTCAAAGTATGACCTTGACCTTTGAGGTACGGGTTTAGGTTTTACGTGTGACACGTCGCCATGTCATCTTGATTAATTGAGCTAAATTAAAGACAAAGTTACAGACCAGTCACACAATATCAAACAATTTGAGAAAAGGTTCTGGATCTTACATGCGACACTAAATTATGTCATGTTGATCAACTGAGCCAAGTGTTTTTGAAATTAATCCATAGGTGACAAAGTTACAGATCGGACACGAAATCTCCAACAGACTGAAAGTGTTGTCAAACAAAGTTAAACTGTGACCTTGAAGTGGGAGTCTGGTTGTTAAGTGTGACACGTCGTCATGTTATGTTGATCATTTGTAGCAAGTATCTATAAAAATCCATCTATGCATGACAAAATAACAGGCCGGACACGAAATCTCACACTGACCGTCGTCATGTCATGCTTATGGAATGAGCCAAGTGTTTTTTAAATGTATCCATAGGTGACAAAGTTACAGACCGGATACGAAATCTCATTCAGACTGAAAGTGTCATCAAACAAAGTTAAATTGTGACCTTAACCTTTGAGTTACAGGTTTGAGTCTAACTCGCGACACGTCGTCATGTTATGTTGATAATTTGTAGCAAGTATTTATAAAATCCATTTATGCGTGACAAAGTTACAGGCCGGACACGAAATCTCACACAGATTCAAAGAATTGTCAAACAAACTCAAAGTGTGACATTTACCTTTGAGAAACGGGTGTAAAATAGACTTCCGAAATCATGTATTCATATCCCAATTTCCAACCGTCATTTTTTTTTAAATTAACAACTCAAACATGACAATGCTTGCATTATGTTCAAAGTACATCAATAATGCCAATCAAATAAAAAATGAGCATTAAAGTATTTAAAGGAAAAAAAATAAGGATTATTTATAACCGCCATTATGCGACTATCCCACGAAAGCACTTCCTTTTCCAATGGTGGTACTATGCCTATACACTTGATATCTTAAAAGTACATTTAAGTCATTTCTTAGAATAAAAGCTTAAACAGTTGCTCCAAATAAGTATTAGTTATTTAATTAAACAATATCCGTAATCCAAACCTGATTTAATTCACAATCAGCTGTAGTAAATTACATCAGGTTGTATTGCATTTTCCTTTTCATGTTTTCTTTTTTTATTCTATTTGTAATAGTATGCAATGGAATGGTAATATATTTATTGTTATATACATATATCTATAAAAGAAACGTCTAATTTTGATTTAAACATATATTTATTTTACTTAAATTTTGAAACAAATTATTACAACTTAGATACACTCAAAATCTTCCTGGGTAGAACCAGTACTACAGGTGGCTTGCCTAAGGACATCACACACGTGGCGGAGTGTGAACCCATGACTCTCCGATCCTATGCCCGATGCTCTACCACTGGACCACGCACTCCACAAACGGTTAATCTTATATGATTTGGCTTTATTAATGTAAATATGTACTAAATGATTGATCATACTACCCTGCAGAGTAATGTAACTTAAAAAATGGTCAGACCCAAGTAATGATGTGTGAACGTTTCAAGGAACTGAATTATGATACAAACGGTGTAGTTACTTTAGCTGACAGTTACTCATATTGAACATGATGGATTGTGGTATATTCCATCCATAACACGATAATCAACGTGAATCCTTGTAGAAAGTGTATATGCTTGTTTGACAAACATCCATGTGCTGTATGATCACTTGTATTGCTAATCAGACCGATGTAAATATAGGCCACACATGCCAGATATGCTATCTGACATAAATCGTCCATCCATAACCATTAGGGTGGATACTGCAAACAACAGAACCCAGGCAACACATTGTCTTACGGTCGGCGTCGTAACTCCCATCACGGCTACAATCAGCCATGTGGCAGATGCTTGCTTTGAGATACGAGGTCAGACGTAACACTTGTTTCCATACCTCAATAGAGTGTGGAGAGATACTGATGGATCTGTATAGCGGATTAGTGTAAGCTGATTGTTGCATACTGGAGATAACACGACGAAAGTGGACTCACTCTCAATATATTGGCAATGATCTTTGTGAATGCAAGATAACATCTGATGACATCAAATTATTTATATTCTGATGACATTTAATTGTACAAAATAAGAAAAATTATATGTTGTTTGTAGCCGATAAAAAACATAAATTGAAGGAATTTAGACGGTTTAACTAAAATAGAAGGAAACAGGTAATTATGCTATTTATATTATTTAGTAATGACTGCGAAGGTACTTTTATAAGATACATACACACTGCATAAACATTTGCATATACTTCAATATGAATTAACCTTTATAATTTGCTAAAAAGACGTGACTTCCCTAATATGTAAACCGCAGCATCTAACGGTTCATAATTTATAAATATTGCATATATTTTATATAATTTTGCATTGAAGCGTTTATATTAGATCTGTCTTTTTTTAAAATTCAAATTCAGTTTTTATTCATGATTAATACTTGTTACAAATGTGGAGAATCTTTAAAAATGAAATACCATGCGATATATATTATATACATGTATATACGTTAACATTAAAAAAGTAAAATAATGAAAATTTGCCCTTATTGCGTAATGATGAAAATGACTTGCCATGTGCGTGTAACTGGATATGTAAGTGGATAATATGGCGTAGATATTGTATTACTCTGAGACGACGGGGAAGAGCGAGGTTGCGTGTAACGTCAGCTAGGGTTAAGCTCACCAGTTGCGTCTTTTGCTACTAACCTTTTATAGACTGTGGTCTTTATTTGCTACTAGCCTTTCATAGACTGTGGCCTTTATTTGCAACTAGCTTTAATAAACTGTTGCCTTTATTTGCTACTAGCCTTTTACAGACTGTGGCCTTTATTTGCTACTAGCTTTTATAGACTGTAATAACCTGGCCATTCTTTCTTTCTTTAGTAGCGTGGTCATTTTTCCTTTCTTGTAATAGCCTGGTCATGCCTTTCTTTCTTGTAATAGCCTGGCCATTCTTCCTTTCTTTAAGAGCCTGGTCATTCTTCCTTTCTTTAATAGCCTGGCAAGTTTTCCTTTCTTGTAATAGCCATGTCATGTCTTCATTTCTTGTATTAGCCTGGTCATTCTTCCTTTCTTGTTATAGCCTGATCACTCTTCCTTCTTTCTTTAATAGCCTGGTCATTCTCTCTTTCTTGTAATAGCCTGGCTATTCTTCCTTTCTTGTAATAACCTGGCAATTCTTCCTTTCTTTAATAGGCTGGTCATTCTTTCTTTCTTGTAATAGCCAGGTCATGCCTTTATTTCTTGTATTAGCCTGGCAATTCTTCCTTTCTTGTAATAACCTGGCCATTCTTTCTTTCTTTAATAGCCTGGTCATTCTTCCTTTCTTGTAATAGCCTGGTCATGCCTTTCTTTCTTGTAATAGCCATGCCATTCTTTCTTTCTTGTTAGAACCTGGCCATTCTTCCCTTATTTAATAGCCTGGTCATTCTTCCTTTCTTGTAATAGCCTGGCCATTCTTCCTTTCTTTAATAGCCTGGCCATTCTTCCCTTCTTTAATAGCCTGGCAATCCTTCCTTTCTTGTAATAAGCTGGCCATTATTCCTGTCAGTAATAGCTTGGCCATTCTTCCTTTCTTGTGATAGCCTGGTCATGCCTTCCTTTCTTGTAATAGCCTGGCCATTCTTCCTTTCTTACAATAGCCTGGCCATTCTTCCCTTCTTGTAATAACCTGGCCATTCTTTCTTTCTTGCAATAACCTGGCCATTCTTCCTTTCTTGTAATAACCTGGCCATTCTTCCTTTCATGCAATAACCTGGCCATTCTTTCTTTCTTGTAATAACCTATCACGCCTTCCTATGATATCATTTAAGTGTGTTTTATTTTGGACATGGTGTTTTATGTATTCAAAATATCAATGACAATAGGCATTTCATCTGCTAGTTCCGATGCACTTTTAAATAATGATATATAACCTCGAGAGAAATAGCTTCACTAAAACATGATAGTTAAAAAGTATGTTAATGAAGCTTGGGTATCGAAAACTACACATTGTCCAATTGTATAAATACATTTGTTTTAGCGCAACACATACACTTATTTTCAACTATGGCAAATATCTAAGTCAACCATTAGTAAAATTAATTAAAATTTTCCTTTATTTGTGAAACAAAATAGTGCATTACTCTTAGTGACTAGAGAAAAAACTAGCAAACTTAATGAAAATATAAGAAAAAAAATATAACTACACATCTAGTACAATATCATATCATTGATTAGACCTACAAGACACCAACTATTCTTCTAGTACAATGTCATATCATTTACCAACAAGCCCTAACTGTACCTCTAGTACAATGTCATATCATTTACTAACAAGCCCTAATTGTACCTCAAGTATTTACCAACAAGCCTTAACTGTACCTCTAGTAAAAAACCATATCATTGACCAGACCAGCAAGCCCTAACTGTACCTCTTGTAAAATACCATATCATTGACCAAACCAACAAGCCCTAACTGTACCTCTTGTAAAATACCATATCATTGACCAGACCAACAAGCCCTAACTGTACTTCTAGTACAATGTCATATCTTTGACCAGACCAGCAAGCCCTAACTGTACCTCTGGTAAAATGTCATACCATTGACCAGACCAACAAGCCCTAACTGTACCTCTAGTAAAATATCATATCATTGATCAGACCAACAAGCCTTAACTGTACCTCTAGTACAATGTCATATCTTTGACCAGACCAGCAAGCCCTAACTGTACATCTGGTAAAATTGCATACCATTGACCAGTCCAACAAGCCCTAACTGTACCTCTTGTAAAATAACATATCATTGACCAGACCAACAAGCCCTAACTGTACCTCTAGTAAAATGTCATATCAATGACTAGACCAACAAGCCCTAACTGTACATCTGGTAAAATGCCATACCATTGACCAGACCAACAAGCCCTAACTGTACCTCTTGTAAAATAACATATCATTGACCAGACAAACAAGCCCTAACTGTACACTTAGTAAAATTTCGTATCATTGACTAGACATGTAAGCCCAATATATACCTCCAGTGCAATGCTATCATTGATTAGCCCCACAGCCCATATATACGACAAGTACAATGTCATATCGTTGACAAGCGCCAACTATACCTATATAGGGGCATTGGCTAGATATCCATGATGCAACCAAGTTTATATTATAACGTCAAAATGTCAAAAGCATTGGAAAGAACTACTCTTCTAGTACAATGCCACGAACAGCGACAATACCTATAAGTATTGGTCTAATATCGTGTACAATACGTTTTGGCTGGACCCCACCATGTCTTAGTACAATGTCATTAACTCCAATCATGCTTTCCATACAATGTCATAAGCATCGCCTACATCGATTGCAAACCTTCTATACACTGTCATAAACATAAGCTACATCTATAAAAACCAACAATTCTACAAAAACACTGTCATAAACATTGGCCATATCTATAAATACTGACAAATCCTCCAATATACTGTCACAAACATCGGTCAGATCTATAAATATTGCAAATCCTCCGATACACTGTCATAAACATTGGATAGATCTATAAATACCGTCAATTTCTACAATATACTATCGAAAACATTGGCCATTTATATCAAAAGCGATAATTCATCCAACACACTGGTATAACCATTAGATAGATCTATATAGCTGTCAATTTCTCAAATACATTGTCATAAACTTTGGCCAGATATATCAATACCGACAACACATTAGCTAGATATGTAAATACTGACAAATCCTCCAATACACTGGCATTAACTTTGGCTAGATATGTAAATACTGACAAATCCTCCAATACACTTGCATTAACATTGGCTAGATATGTAAATACTGACAAATCCTCCAATACACTTGCATTAACATTGGCTAGATATGTAAATACTGACAAATCCTCCAATACACTTGCATTAACATTGGCTAGATATGTAAATACAGACAATTCATTGGCTAGATATGTAAATACAGACAATTCATTGGCTAGATATGTAAATACAGACAATTCATTGGCTAGATATGTAAATACAGACAATTCATTGCCTAGATATGTAAATACAGACAATTCATTGCCTAGATATGTAAATACTACAATTCATCAAATACACCGGCATAAACATCAGCTAGATCTATAAATACGGTCAATTTCTCCAATACACTGTCGTAAACATTGCTTAGATCTATAAATACTGACAATTCCTCCAATACGCTGCCATAAACATTGGCTAGATCTATAAATGCAGTCAAGTTCTCCAATACACTGTCATAAACATTGGCCAGATATATCAATAACGACAATTCATTAGCTGGATATGTAAATAGTGACAAATCTTCCAATATACTGTCATAAACATTGACCAAATCTATAAATAAGGACAAGTCCTCCACTACACTGGCATAAACATTGGCTAGGTCTATAAATGCAATAAATTTCTCTAATACACTGTCATAAACATTGGCCAGATATATAAATATCAACAAATTCCTTAAATATAGTTATAAACATTGACGATATCTATAAACACTGGCAATCCTACAATATACTGTCATAAACATTGGCCATATATATCAACACCGACACTTTCTCCTATACACTGTCATAAACATTGGCTAGAATTATAAATACCGACAATGCCTCCAATATACTGTCATAAATCTATAAATTAGGACAAATCCTCCAATACACGGGCATTAACATTGGCTAGATCTATAAATGTTAGCAATTCCTTTCAATACACTGTCATGAACATTGGTCAGATATATCAATACCAACAAATCCTTCAATACACTTTCATAAACATTGACCAGACCTATAAATACTGATAATTCTTCCAATAAACTGTCATAAACATTGACCAGATCTGTAAATACTGGCAATTCCTCCATAACACTGTCATACACATTGGCTAGATCTATAAACACTGGCAATTCCTCCAATACACTGTCAAAAACATTGGCTAGATCTATAAATACCGACAAATCCTCCAATACACTGTCATAAACATTGGCTGGATCTATATATACCGTCAATTTCTACAATAGACTGTCAAAAACATTTGCCGTATATATCAATACCGATCATTCCTCCAAGACACTGTCATTTACATTAGATAGATTTATAAATAGCAATATTTCGTCGAATACACTGGCATAAACATTGGTTAGGTCTATATATCGGTCAATTTTTCAAATACACTGCCATAACCATATCTATAAATAAGGACAAATCCTCCAATACATGGGCATAAACATTGGCTAGATCTATAAATACCGACAAATCCTCCAATACACTGTCATAAACATTGGCTGGATCTATATATACCGTCAATTTCTACAATAGACTGTCGAAAACATTGGACGTATATATCAATACCGATCATTCCTCCAAGACACTGTCATAAACATTAGATAGATCTATAAATATCAATATTTCGTCGAATACACTGGCATAAACATTGGTTAGGTCTATATATCGGTCAATTTTTCCAATACACTGCCATAACCATATCTATAAATAAGGACAAATCCTCCAATACACTGTCATAAACATTGGCTGGATCTATATATACCGTCAATTTCTACAATAAACTGTCGAAAACATTGGCCGTATATATCAATACCGATCATTCCTCCAAGACACTGTCATAAACATTAGATAGATCTATAAATAGCAATATTTCGTCGAATACACTGGCATAAACATTGGTTAGGTCTATATATCGGTCAATTTTTCCAATACACTGCCATAACCATATCTATAAATAAGGACAAATCCTCCAATACATGGGCATAAACATTGGCTAGATCTATAAATACCGACAAATCCTCCAATACACTGTCATAAACATTGGCTGGATCTATATATACCGTCAATTTCTACAATAAACTGTCGAAAACATTGGCCGTATATATCAATACCGATCATTCCTCCAAGACACTCTCATTAACATTAGAGAGATCTATAAATAGCAATATTTCGTCGAATACACTGGCATAAACATTGGTTAGGTCTATATAGCGGTCAATTTCTCCAATACACTGCCTTAACCATGTCTATAAATAAGGACAAATCCTCCAATACATGGGCGTAAACATTGGCTTGATCTATAAATGAATAAATTTCTCTAATACACTGTCATAAACATTGGCCAGATATATAAATATCAACAAATTCCTTAAATATACTGTCAAAAACATTGGCTAGATCTCTTATACACAGGTAAGTCCTCATATGCTGTCATAAACATTTACCAGTACTATAAATACCGAAAACCCCTCGAATATTTTGGCATATACATTGGTCAGATATATCAATACCGACAATTTCTCACATATACTGTTATAAACATTGGCTAGATCTATAAATACTGACAATTCCTCTAATACACTGTCATAAACATTGACCAGATCTATAAATACTGACAAATTCTCCAATACACTGTCATCAACATCGATCAGATATATCAATACCGACAATACCTGCAATACAATGTCATAAACATTGGTTATATCTATAAGTACTGGCAATTCCTCCAATACACTGTCATTAACATTGGCTAGATCTATAAATATTGGCAATTCCTCAACTACACTGTCATAAACATTGGCTAGATCTATAAATACTGACAATTCCTCCAATACACTGTCATAAACATTGACCTGATCTATAAATATTTACAAATCCTTCAATACACTGTCATAAACATTGGCCAGATTTATAAATACCTCCAATACACTGTCATAAACATTGGTCAGATATATCAATACCGACAAATCCTTCAATACACTGTCATAAACATTAACCAAATCTATAAATACTGACAATTCCTCCAATACACTGTCATAAACATTGGCTAGATATATAAATACTGACAAATCCTCCAATACACTGTCATAAACATTGACCAGATCTACAAATACCGACAATTCCTCCAATACACTGTCATAAACATTGGCTAGATATATCAATACCGACAATTCATCCAATACACTGTCATAAACATTGGCTAGATATATAAATACTGACAAATCCTCCAATACACTGTCATAAACATTGACCAGATCTACAAATACCGACAATTCATCCAATGCACTGTCATAAACTTGACCAGATCTATAAATACTGACAAATCTTCCATTACACTGTCATAAACATTGGCTAGATCTATAAATACTTACAATTCATCCAATACACTGTCATAAACATTGATCTATAAATACTCACAAATCAATGAGCTCTCCAACCACCTACTTACTTTGTCGATGTTGATTGTTCCATTCTCACAAACATAAACAATACACAATTGGTTTCGAATAGCTAATAGTTATCTATACTGAAGTCGACAGCGTATCCACATCTCAGTAATAATCGTTCGTCAAAGCGGTATAAATTGAATGATAATGCTGTCTCCAAATATTAGTGCTACACCCATTAATTCTTCTATTTTCGTCCATCTCATTGCTCTCATCCGCGCCAACAACACTTATTTGTATGAGTTATTTATTTCAACTTTTGTTTTCTTGTGGGTTATAAATGACAACAATTGTGAGCAAATATAACATGGCGCCAAATGAACCAAAGGTGTGTACAACTAACGATGTGACGTGGGAGTTACATAATCCAAACGCAACACTTTATGTTCTGATATTCAACGAAAAACGCATTAATATGTCTGAAAAGCAAAAGAGAATGACACATTACACTTTTTCTTTGCTTTTAGCATACTTGATCGCGCAATATTTCACACCACGCCAACCTCAATTACTGTTGTTCTTAAAATAAGAATAGATAAGATGTTTAAGGAACATTGGATATATTTTGATATGGATACAAATGTAATACAAAACTGATAGGTCATGACAGATGTTTCATTTAAGTGTTATATACAGAAGATAAAGACGGTATGACCATTTTAAGGAACAAACATTAAAATGTCAATAGCTCTTTTTGATGTATTTTATACTTATCTACGAACGGAACAAGATAAAATACAATACTTTAATGTGTTTTAACATGATGAGTTATCTTTAAGGGGTTCGTGTGTATACACTGATTATAATATGGGCTTGTCAGATAAACGTATTGTTTTGGAATATTTTCAGAGTTAACCATAATACTAAGAGAACTGTAACAATAACTTTAGATACACTTTGCTTTTTTTTAAAGTATCGCGTATTAATTGCACAGCAGGAACGGCGATTATACAATGTACATATAATTATGTTGCTTGTAAACTATTGTTTACTGTAATGACGATGGTAAATAAACTTGACATAATTACCTCAACTATGTATTACGGTGTGATTTGCAAATACAACAGATGTCAAGCATGTGATAAAGTATTTTAATAACGCATTCAATACACCAGAATAGACACTCCCAATACATAGAAAAATCGTTTTAAGTATCCAACCTTGCTCTTTCCGCATATCATCATATAAAACCAGACAGTGCCGACAACATAGCATAACACGACCACTGCGAAAGCATGTATATGTACATGCCAAGGTAAATAATTAAAGAAAGACAAAACAAATAAATTTAAAACACTCATACGCAGACGTACTAGGTGACTTAACATACTTAACAAATAAAGAAGGAGAAAGGCCGATTGTATCACGGTATTTTACAAATAGTCCATTTCGATCACCTTTTGAATTTCAAAGAGAACTCATCGAAAAAGCATGTTTATATATATTGTGAAATCTTCTGTTTAACACATTGTTATTTGGGGCGTTGTCTTTTTAGATACTAATTGCCCTTGAGAACCTGCCAGTGACGTTACACATGTCTCATCCGTAATTTTACAATATACCAGCGACATCATATGTGTTATCACTAATGTATTCTATAATTGATAATGTATTCATTTCTCATTATTACAAACCATCCGTATCGGAACCATACCTTCTAATTACAAACATGTATAATCAATTATATCGTCTACGCCATTAATCAGGTTGACATTAATTGCGTGCAGTTCATACTGCTTTATTGGAGCTCGATTATATCCAAATATTGCAAACTAAGCTCAGAGCTTATATTATTCTCTCTCGTGTCCGCTCCCTGCGTAGAATTAGTTATGTACTAAAGGTTGCTTTTATAGAGGTTATTGTCATGCTCGATCCGGTGACCTCTAGTGTGAGCTGCCAAACGTTCTCACCAATGCCTTGTCCAAGCCATCGACATTGTCAATAACCACTCTTTATTCAGCAACTAGTCCAAAAAAACGCAAGCACCATTCTCAGCTACAACACTCCGTTTTACTTTATTTGCAAACCATAATGTTAATTAAATACTTTATACAACCATGTTAAATAATTAAAGTTTGTTGTTGTATGGTGTTTAGCGACGGTATCTACTTGAGACAGTATTTTAAGCGCTGCAACACTGGAGTATCATGCCGCAGACACAATGTTTAATACCCTACCTATTCACATTATACTGGCACCGGGCCGACCAGATCTAGAACTATCCTCTAAATGCTGAACGCCACGCGAGAAAGCTTATAGCACAATTTTTCAAGTCTTTGGTATGACCCAGTCGGAAATCCATACACTACACCACCACTTAATATTTAAAAGAACGTCTGTATTATGAATTTCATTTATAACCATGTTAATCGCTCAATCACTTCTTTGTTATATCATACGGTAGGCATCTTATTTGTTAATGCAATGTTACACTGGTGACACATATTGCCATAGTCACGTGGTGTGACACCACTGTCTGTCACGTACTGACATAGCCTCTTTCTCCTGACTTTAAAAATAAAAGTTGAATACCAGACATAGAAGTTATCTCATACTATGACTTTACTTCAAAGGAACGGAAACTGATTTCTTAGATTTAACATTTGGTCTTGGGGTTTTTCATTCACTAAATAAATTTGTTTTTGACAGATTTCTTGTGTGATTATTTGATCTATGTCATGCAGAAGTATCAGTTAATTAATTGTATGAGTTTTGTTATTGTTTGGTTGTTTCTCTATATAGGTTATGTTTGATCAAGTGATAGATTGTTCGTCTCTCCTTTGGATTATTTATTGATATGATCTCCGTACTTTTCATATTGTTGTTTATTTTGATTATGTGTTACAAATAACGGTTATCGACAAATAGAGCAAATAGAGCAATGGCTCTTATATCATGTATTCAGAGAGCGTTTCTGTATCTACATGGACGAATTGTTCTATATAACGTACAAACTTTATACAATGTATGTAGCGAGCGCTGTTTTATCCGCGTTAACGAATTGTTCTACATTAACTTATTTATGACTGATAGGTTAGTTTGTGATGGTTTTTAGTCGGGCTTCATTCCAAAGGCATAGCGATTCTTATGTCTTCGTGTTCAAGTATTGCAGTGTTGATTACCCAAAATGATCGTACGCGACAGAGACTACTTTTTATTACTCGAATTTCATGTTTTCATATATTTCTAATATGAGCAAGCAGAAATGATAGATGAAATATATTGCATTATATAAACCAAACGCTATATCAATACCAACCAAATTATGAAGGCGTATTAATATTTATTATCGTCCGGCTATTAGCACTTTCAAGTACTTTGATTGTATCACACACATTTTATGTAAGGTAAATCAGGTTGCCAAGATTGCACAGATAAACCCACACTCGTCTTCCATGATAAATTTACTGTTCTGGACACACTCACAATTTCACTTTTATTTCCTGGCCCTGGCCGAACTAACACTTGCAGTGTTCATTCCTGACAATAACCGAAACGCTTATTTGTCCTATTGAACGTGGTTACTAAATTGTTGCAAATATGGTTCCTTCTTATATTTTTGTTCACGAATTTATTACAATACACACGACATTTAAACAATTAAATCAAAAAATACTTTTTTTTAAGAGAAATAGCATAATTATTTGGAATTAATTAGTAGATTTATTTCATAAGATAATTGTATTATATATAATTTTTTATATACATGTATTATTTTTGGTGTTGTGTTTTACAATTTCCACATGTGCATGTCGAATGTCTTAGACATGATGTCTGGCAGGGTATTATTATCTACATGTGCACGTCGAATGTCTAAGACAAGGTGTCTGGCGAGGTATTATTATTATTTACATGTGCACGTCGAATGTCTAAGACAAGGTGTATGGCGGGGTATTATTATTTACATGTGCGCGTCGAATGTCTAAGACAAGGTGTCTGGTGGGGTATTATTATTTACATGTGCACGTCGAATGTCTAAGACAAGAATTCTGGCGGGGTATTATTATTTACATGTGCACGTAGAATGTCTAAGACAAGGTGTCTGGCGGGGTTTTATTATTAGCATGTGCGTGTCGAATGTTTAAGACAAGGTGTCTGGCGAGGTATTATTAATTACATGTGCACGTCGAATGTCTAAGACAAGGTGTCTGGCAGGGTATTATTAATTACATGTGCACGTCGTCGAATGTCTAAGACAAGGTGTCTGGCAGGGTATTATTAATTACATGTGCACGTCGAATGTCTAAGACAAGGTGTCTGGCGAGGTATTATTATTTCCATGTGCACGTCGAATGTCTAAGACAAGGTGTCTGGCGGGGTATTATTATTTACATGTGCACGTCGAATGTCCAAGACATGGTGTCTGGCGGGATACTATTATTTACATGTGCACGTCAAATGTCTAAGACAAGGTGTCTGGCGGGGTATTATTATTTACATGTGCACGTCGAATGTCTAAGACAAGGTGTCTGGCGGGGTACTATTATTTACATGTGCACGTCGAATTTCTAAGACAAGGTGTATGGCGGGGTACTATTATTTACATGTGCACGTCAAATGTCTAAGACAAAGTGTCTGGCGGGGTATTATTATTTACATGTGCACGTCGAATGTCTAAGACAAGGTGTCTGGCGGGGTATTATTATTTACATGTGCACGTCGAATGTCTAAGACAAGGTGTCTGGCGAGGTATTATTATTTACTTGTGCACGTCGAATGTCTCTGACAAGGTGTATGGCGGGGTATTATTATTTACATGTGCGCATCGAATGTCTAAGACAAGGTTTCTGGCGGGGTATTATTATTTACATGTGCACGTCGAATGTCTAAGACAAGGTGTCTGGCGGGGTATTAGTATTTACATGTGCACGTAGAATGTCTAAGACAAGGTGTCTGGCGGGGTATTATTATTTACATGTGCACGTAGAATGTCTAAGACATGGTGTCTGGCGGGGTATTATTATTTACATGTGCACGTAGAATGTCTCAGACAAGATGTCTGGCGGGGTATTATTATTTACATGTGCACGTCGAATGTCTAAGACAAGGTGTCTGGCGGGGTGTTATTATTTACATGTGCACTTCGAATGTCTAAGACAAGGTGTCTGGCGGGGTATTATTATTTACATTTGCACATCGAATGTCTAAGACAAGGTGTCTGGCGGGGTATTATTATTTACATTTGCACGTCGAATGTCTAAGACAAGGTGTCTGGCGGGGTATTATTATTTACATGTGCACGTCGAATGTCTAAGACAAAGTGTCTGGCGAGGTATTATTATTTACTTGTGCACGTCGAATGTCTCTGACAAGGTGTATGGCGGGGTATTATTATTTACATGTGGGCGTCGAATGTCTAAGACAAGGTTTCTGGCGGGGTATTATTATTTACATGTGCACGTCGAATGTCTAAGACAAGGTGTCTGGCGGGGTATTATTATTTACATGTGCACGTAGAATGTCTAAGATAAGGTGTCTGGCGGGGTATTATTATTTACATGTGCACGTCGAATGTCTAAGACATGGTGTCTGGCGGGGTATTATTATTTACATGTGCACGTAGAATGTCTCAGACAAGGTGTCTGGCGGGGTATTATTATTTACATGTGCACGTCGAATGTCTAAGACAAGGTGTCTGGCGGGGTATTATTATTTACATGTGCACGTCGAATGTCTAAGACAAGGTGTCTGGCGGGTATTATTATTTACATTTGCACGTCGAATGTCTAAGACAAGGTGTCTGGCGGGGTATTATTATTTACATTTGCACGTAGAATGTCTAAGACAAGGTGTCTGGCGGGGTATTATTATTTACATGTGCACGTCGAATGTCTAAGACAAGGTGTCTGGCGAGGTATTATTATTTACATGTGCATGTAGAATGTCTCAGACAAGATGTCTGGTGGGGTATTATTATTTACATGAGCACGTCGAATGTCTAAGACAAGGTGTCTGGCAGGGTGTTATTATTTACATGTGCACTTCGAATGTCTAAGACAAGGTGTCTGGCGGGGTATTATTATTTACATTTGCACGTCGAATGTCTAAGACAAGGTGTCTGGCGGGGTATTATTATTTACATTTGCACGTCGAATGTCTAAGACAAGGTGTCTGGCGGGGTATTATTATTTACATGTGCACTTCGAATGTCTAAGACAAGGTGTCTGGCGAGGTATTATTATTTACTTGTGCACGTCGAATGTCTCCGACAAGGTGTATGGCGGGGTATTATTATTTACATGTGCGCGTCGAATGTCTAAGACAAGGTTTCTGGCGGGGTATTATTATTTACATGTGCACGTCGAATGTCTAAGACAAGGTGTCTGGCGGGGTATTAGTATTTACATGTGCACGTAGAATGTCTAAGATAAGGTGTCTGGCAGGGTATTATTATTTACATGTGCACGTAGAATGTCTAAGACATGGTGTCTGGTGGGGTATTATTATTTACATGAGCACGTCGAATGTCTCAGACAAGGTGTCTGGCGGGGTATTATTATTTACATGTGCACGTCGAATGTCTAAGACAAGGTGTCTGGCGGGGTATTATTATTTACATGTGCACGTCGAATTTCTAAGACAAGGTGTCTGGCGGGGTATTATTATTTACATGTGCACGTCGAATGTCTAAGACAAGGTGTCTGGCGGGGTATTATTATTTACATTTGCACGTCCAATGTCTAAGACAAGGTGTCTGGCGGGGTATTATTATTTACATGTGCACGTCGAATGTCTAAAACAAGGTGTCTGACGGGGTATTATTATTTACATGTGCACTTCGAATGTCTAAGACAAGGTGTCTGGCGGGGTATTATTATTTACATGTGCGCGTCAAATGTCTAAGACAATGTGTCTGGCGGGGCATTATTATTTACATGTGCATGTCGAATGTCTAAGACAAGGTGTCTGGCGGGGTATAATTATTTACATGTGCACGTCGAATGTCTAAGACAAGGTGTCTGGCAGAGTATTATTATTTACACGTGCACGTCGAAGTGTTAAAATGGTACAATTCGAATATAGATGTGATGACAACAATAATCAACAGGAATTTTAGTAGCATAGTTATTTTACAATTCAACCGGAAGTCAAGGTTGTGTATTTGCTTACAGAATTCCCTCATGTCATATTTTGGATAAAATCGTCACGCAATTATTGGTTATACGACATTTTTAACAGTATTGTTTAGTTAACAGTATTGGTAAGAGTGTTTTATGTAAATGTTGAAACTTAATTATACATGCATGTAAGATGACAATTGATTAGCGGCTGCGATTTATTCGCCAAAAGCCGACGAATCGCCTGACGTGCCATGATTTTTCATTGATGACAATTTTATTTCTGTGGGATTATTGTATAATTAAATTTTATTTCCCTGTATTTCTAACACATTGCTTTGTGTGACACTATTGGTTTTGTAAACTAAGAGTTTCACTAAGTTCAAAGATAATCAACATATAATTTTATATATTTATACACATTATATATACATACATAAATATCATGATATTTGGATATTTATGTTACATAAAAGTACATGGAACAACTTGATACGTAGCTGTTGTATTATTTAAACTTGCACTATTTCCATCCCATGTGACAGTTTATATATATAAAACTGGATATTTTTTTTTATATAATTGTCATTATTTAAATCTTTTTAATATTAATTTGATAAATTCGCACATTTTTTTATATTGCACTTTATTTGTTACGGTCATGATACTTTTAAATTTAAGAACATCGTACATACTATTTCGGGTTTAAACATATAAAAATCCTTTACAAACAAGTAGTGGACGTGTCTTTTGGATGCCAGCTATTTCCGGAATCTTCTGTCTACGCTGAATGTTAGCAATATTACTATTTGAGCATTTTCGTGAGTTTTGCCAGGTTTGGATGACTTTGGGAACTGTTGGATAAAGCTATAACAGATTAAAGATGCATAGTGATACACTGCCTCAAATGGGCAGAATTGTCAAAAAATGAAGGGTGTCATCGAAACATCAAAATTGTGAAAAGGCAACCTGTTCAATCCCATGTTTTTTCTTGCATATTTGGACTAACAGATGACTATCTATAGATACAAGACACCTTTAGAACAATTGGCAGTGTGTTCAGTGTTCCAGAAGCGCATGTCTCTATACGTAGAACAGTACAAAATTGATTGACGTGTGAGACGTAGAACAGACTTATCGTGAACGTTATATAGTTGACCACAAAAGTATAAATATTTTTAAAGTAGTTTTTATTTCTATTATATAATTGTCAATTTAAAGCATGAAATTTAAATATATAAAGAAAGTTAGTTGGTATTTGACTTAATAATAAAGCTGTTCATGGAATTTAATTAACAATTATATAATCAAAATAAAAAAATTTTTTTTTTATAATGTTTATAATTAAAAATGTAACTTAGCACGTTTTTACAAAGAATATTTGATTTTGACAATTTATAATGACAACTATATAAGCAATAATGTAACATAACATAGCAGAACATATTTTGGTTTATTCAACATGATTATAATCTTTACATTAATTCTTATTTCAAAAAGAAAACTGCCTATATTGTATACAGGCTAATATACTGTTCTAATCAAACATCGTTTATTCACAAATCTGCCGACACAAAATATAGGTAAAATACATTATACACTATCGATAACTGCACGTTTAAACATATCTTTTTTTTATTTTTCGCATGTCCGAAATTTATCGATGCGTTTTAATAAAATAAGAGTGAAAATATATTAATTCATACGTCCGCATACACTGGAAATAAGTTTATGAATTGAATACTTTTTCATAATTATCATCAAAATTTATGGATTGAACATTATTGGTAAGTATACATTTTTCTGGTGTATTCAAATGTTTTTGCATTAAACATATGAAAGTTTATCAATGGGCGGATGTAATAACGTACGCATATGTGATTTAATTTATGTATAATATTGCATTCGTTAAGAATATATTTTTTGTCAATAAAGTGTACTACGTAAGTCAACTAAAACATTCCAACAATCTATTTTCTTTCAAAGGAAAATATAAATACATAATAAAGTACGCTGTTAGATGTTTAGATTGTGTATTTATTCGCTCGTCAAACAATGACAATAATATTTTGGTTAAAAAGGATTTCTCAACTTTATATATAACGGGCGGGACAATAAAAATATAATTAATTTTTTTATTTAAATAAGTTCATGTTACAATTTGTCTTTTTCGTTACATTTATAATAATTTACATTTTTGACAATAAGTATATACTTGTTCATGTTGTATTTGTAATAAAATAGTCATGCGGAGATCACTTAATTTACACTTTCTCGTCATATGCTATGGTAATGGGAAAAGAGCGAGGTTGGAAGCAAATTGTAACCAGATTAAAGCTCCTCAGTGGTGCTTTAACTAATGACTGTCCAAGTAGTCACTTTTGATATATGGTTCAATTCTAATCTTAATTCGAATTTATGGAAAACATAGCGTGAACACCCCTCTTTTTATTCGGTCATATTATAATGAAATGAATAAAGTTAAACATATGTAAAATTCAATAACTTGCTTTAGTGCTTTTTTGCGCAATCAGTCGTAAATGTTCAAAATTCGTTGTTTTTAAACCCGTATTTAAGTTAACACCGTATTAATGATTAGATGTAAAGGTAACACAAATTGTACTTTATCTGTATAAAAGTAATAATCTTGTCACAGATGGTTAAAGAAGTAATTGAAAAATGTTATCACAAACCATTTACAATTAATATCGATCATTTTATAAGGGGAAAAACAGCAAAAGCCGTCCGAAAAATATTTACCGCTAGAAGGCGCTGTCAACAAGAAACTACGGTACTATATTGCATTTTGTTCTTCATTGTATTTATATAGCATAATAAGGGTAATTTTTGAAAGGTCTAACTATGTAACTGTGTTAGATAACATAAAAAATAGAAATATCATTGGAAAGATAAGATTGTCATCTCATAAACTATTCATTGAAAAGGGTAGACATATGAATATTGAATAAAGTCAGAGGAAATGCTCATTATGTACCTTAAACGATATAGAGAATGAATATCATTTAAATCTGATATGTCCTTTCTATACCGACTTAAGGAAATCCTACATTCTAAAATACTATTTTAATAAATCAAGTGTTTTTAAATTGATAAATCTTCTGAATACAAATAAGAAACCATTGTTAATAAAACTAGCAATTTAGTGTCAAAAAGAATTTAAAATAAGAACAGCTGCTCTTAACGTTTATGGAATCTAATACTTTTTTAAATACCTTTATCCTATTTATGCTAACAATGATCACTCTCACTATCAACTCATTTGACTATCTGTATATGTTTATGTAGTAAGTTTTGTGTATTTCACGCATATATTGATTAATTGTATGTTTTTGTCGAAATATAATATATGTTCTGTTCTGTTCTGTTCTGTTCTGTTCTGTTCTGTTCTGATTAAAAAAAAACAAAGCTTATACGAAAGCTGAGACAAGTGTACAAATTTTTGATAATTTACGCCAGATGTAAAAAATTTCAATAAGAACTTCGCAAACTACATCTTCAGTTGTTGGTTAAATATTGTCTTACTATATTGTATTCCTCCGTGTATCGTCAGAGAATGTTCTGAGATTTGAGACGTCACGAAAATGTGCAATGTTAATATAATTTAGATACTATTCAAAACAAAACTCAAGCGTTATTATACTGTATGATTGTAAACATGTTTATATGTAAACTGCGACTGTTTGTATCGATCAATACACCGGTAATCTAACTTGTTCGTACGATATATCAACGAGAAGTTATGTGTGCCATGAATAACAAAACCCTGGCAGTTCCAAATCACGCTTTATGTGTGAGCCCAGTTCGTTACATTCCATGACTTTGTTGTCTTAATATCATGCTTTTTAAAGAAAAGCAGTTTATTTATCCTATAACAATCAAAGCATATTCACAAACGTGTGTATTAACGTGTTCGTTGATGGCCCCAAACTTCCTAAACTTAATACAAATATACTGAAAAGGCAACAATAAGTCATTGTCTTATAACGGCCAGTAGCAAACTGCCATTTGTAAACCCGATTTAGGAGTGAATCCAGCCTTCCTTTTCCTCGCTACCACATCATAAAACCAGATGACAAAAAGTGAAAAATAAATATTCACAACAGATAAAACAACTGGTTCAGCAACCAGCGTTTAATAAATCTCTTAAAATCAGATAAACCGCTTGATTTAACTCGGCTGCGTATGAACGGTATGTGGTCAAATTGTTGGCAAAAGCCATTGGTCTTTATTTAGACCAGACGATATTCCAAATCAGCGTTCTAAGATGTATGGTGAAATGACAAATTACCGTCTGTTGTCCATCCATAACTCTCATGTTTTTGTAGTTTTTATAATTATTTTCAGTACTGATAATTCCCCGGTGCTTATGCTCGATAGTGTTTTGAATTTCTAAAATACTGAATGAATGAATGAATGAAAAATGAACGAACAAACGTATGAATGAATGAATGAATGAATGAATATGAATGAATGAATGAATAAAATAGAATTTTAAGGCGAACCAACTTATAAGGCTATATGCGGTCAAGATGAATGGAGCTTCTACGTGTGCTCTCCATAAACAAGAACAACGAATTTCCTAACTTGGGCTACGTGCCTAGGTTAGACTAAAATAGATTTCCTGCTTAAAAGTGATTATGGGGGAGGGGCATTTGTTTGTTTTTTAAGAGTAAAGATACAGACTAATTGTTTCATATTAGAAAGGGTCCGAACGACGTCAAGCAGTATTAAGTGATGTCTATTTTTAGAATGGGAATTTTGTTTCAAGTTTAGCGATCCAATTTAGATATCAATATTGTCACGTTTTGGTGGATTCGACATACTGAACCATTCGGATTTTATTTATTAATGATAATGCAATGCTTTTATTTATTTTATTAATTATTTTATTTTTAAGACATTTATAGCGTTTTTTCCTGATATAATCCCTTTAATATTCAGAGGACATACCCACCGACAACAGCATACACATACAGAATACATGGAATTATCACTGACAAGTACAATACATACATACAGAATACATGGTATTATCACTGACAAGTACAATACATACATACTGAATACATGGAATTATCACTGACAAGTACAATACATACATACAGAATACATGGAATTATCACTGACAAGTACAATACATACATACAGAATACATGGAATTATCACTGACAAGTACAATACATACATTCAGAATACATGGAATTATCACTGACAAGTACAATACATACATACAGAATACATGGAATTATCACTGACAAGTACAATACATACATTCAGAATACATGGAATTATCACTGACAAGTACAATAAATACATACAGAATACATGGAATTGTCACTGACAAGTACAATACATACATTCAGAATACATGGAATTATCACTGACAAGTACAATACATACATACAGAATACATGGAATTATCACTGATAAGTACAATACATACATTCAGAATACATGGAATTATCACTGACAAGTACAATACATACATACAGAATACATGGAATTATCACTGACAAGTACAATACATACATTCAGAATACATGGAATTATCACTGACAAGTACAATACATACATACAGAATACATGGAATTATCACTGACAAATACAATACATACATACAGCAGAAATGACAACAGCCATAACAACCTTCTGCGAACTGCCTTATCAAAACTGTGCGACGGAGACAAAATCTGGTTGCCCGGATGAACCGAACAAGTCCCTTCGCACGTCGTCACATCAAAACACGAGACAGTGTTATAAAACGTAATCTCGCCAGGCGTTCTTCTTAATAACACGACAGTAAATAATAATGCAATAATCGTGCCTACTGTTATGTAATTAAGGAATCCATTAACTATCAATCGACTAATTTATTCCCATGAAAAACCGTTTTGAAATCCTCTGACAATTCTGAAAACATAATATATATGATTTCTTTCTTTGACTGATCTTTAAGTGTATATATATTTCTTTTTTTTTTCTAGATTTCTGGAAAATAAATTGTGTTTGATCTATTAGACTTAAGGTATCGCTGTTAATGCTGATATCGTCTTTGGGGAAAAACCCTTTAAAATGTAAATTTCGACCATGATCACATCTCATTATATGTATACATTATACGTTCGTTGTACATCTAAATATCTAAACTGCAATTATGTTAAAACGTTACATAATATCTAAAGTGGTTTTGTTTAGAGTACAAAAAGCAGTAATGGTTTTCATATTATTTATGACCATTCTGTTTAAGTAAATGCATCAGACGCACTCCCCCTGATAATTGACACATCAGTGCGTCTCTGGGGTAATACACTGTTCCAGCATAAAATGTTTGTCTTACGTGTGGTGACGTACTGGTATTTAATAACATAATAATGTTGTTCTGGTATTGACGTTTTCTATTGAGTTTAGTTCAGACCTGGCTTCTGGGGTCTTTTTGTATGCATGTGCATGTGTTTGCGTGCGCGCGCGTGTGTTTCACTAAACACATGTGTATGCTACCGTATTTGTAAGAGAATGGTCCGGCGGGGATACTTCCATTAAAACTTGTTTGTCTTACATATATGATACGACGACGGGTGAATAGCGAGATTGAATGCACCCGTCTACCAGGTTTAAGCTCCAGAGTGGCAGGGTTTCTGCTACTGACCAATACCAAGGCGTTGAACTCAGTTGTAACTTTTACCATATGTGTGCGTTTAATTTGTTTATAATTATTCTTATGTTAACTGTGTTCCTGTTGTTTCAGTGGTCGAGTTCAGTGAATGCTATCTGTCCTATTGCTTATATATTGTATCATTTATAACTAAGATATAGCTCGTTAGAGCAGTTAAGATAATCCCGTTGTTGTTTATTTTATTACATTCGAAAATGATGCCAACCTTACGTAACATTTCTTTGCACTGTGATACACCCACCTACCTGTCTTTGCACTGTGGTACACCCGCCTACCTGTCTATATGAACATTATAATGTACTGATTTTTACTGCACTTTTTATATCAATGAAAAGAATAAGTTTTTGGAAAAAAATGACTGGCTTATAAGTAGCTAGAGCAAATGGTTCTCTTTGAATTCTAAATCAAAAATCTAATTTTAAAATAGTGTTTGTAAATTTTGTGTTTAGAATGAAAATTACATAACATACGAAACATTACACTATTTAAAACACCTAATCTAATATGAAAGATCACGTGTAAGCACAGAATGCAATCAAATAAATGAAAATAGTAAACGTATGTTTATGTATGCATATTCTTACAATAATTCTACCTCCCCCCCCCCCCCCTCCACACACACAACCCCCCTCCACACACACTCACAACACCGTCTTAATTGGTATTTTATTTCGAGCTAGAGGCGTTGAGATAATATAATATAACTAATTTTCAACGTATTTCTAGTTTTATAGCGATACAAACAAAACAAACAAAACGAATAAAAGGTATTGGCGGAAGGTGGACGGATCGTGTCATATGTTTGAAATAAAAATTTTACAAACATTTTTTATAGATACTATCAAAAGTTTAATATTTCTGCTTGAAACATAAACCATATGTTATAGACATTACTTTACAAGATTAGCTTTGACCTCCCACTACAAAGAATACAACATTTTGCTGTTACTTTGTTGCTATGCAGTTTTCCTCTAAGATAACAATTTGTAAATTGATTTATAATTGCATTCCTGATTTCATGATCAATTCGTTGGTGTTTTTATTGGTTATTACAGAACAACTTAATTTTCTTGCGAAAAACGATAACGTAAAATTGATTGAAAACACCCTAATTTAAGATATTAAGTACGTCACAAATTATAATAAAACATCCTGCATGATCTTTGAAGCTAACCGTTTGTTTATGTATGCCAAAAAAAGCGGTTGGCACTACTTAAATTGGAAATGTAGACAATTTTTTAAGCAATTATTCTAAAAAGAGTTTCAGTATGTAAACTGTCGCATTGGTAAGAGAATAGTCTGTCGGAGATCATTTTATTAACATATCTTCGTCTTATAATGAGATGACGAGGGAAGAGCGGTTTCTGTGTTTACTGACTGTTCCAATGTGTTGGCCTCTTTTTTCATGTGATAATGTTGGTGTTAATGCTCTTTTGGTGGCTTTGTCCTTTGAATGCTACATATCGTCTCCTCTTGGTTATATATGTTTTTGTTTGGTTTAAACATATTTTATTTCTATAATACAGAAATGGGGTTGAGCCACAACTTCTTCCAACATTAGATTCGACCCTCCCTCTACAGTTTAACAAATAACAAATAAAGTATGGCAGTTTTAAACGATGAAATTAAATATGAAAGAGAAAAATACAGAGTTGTAAGAGAAAAAGAGCTTATCGCTATATAAGGAAAGACTTATAACAAACATGTTAAAATGCTAAAATCATTGGTTTGACATAATTAAATAACGATGTGTTTATAAGTAGACGACATTGTGATTCCGGGGTTAATTATATTTAAACAGTCTAGATTTATATCCTACAGAAAAAAAGATACTGTTATATAAAAACATTATTTAAAAAGCTATTAATTACATAATACATGTTCACCAGATTTCGAAAGTTTATCATATGCTAACGGAATGTAAAATAACTTAATTTGAAAACATTTTTATACTTTAAATTTAGTCATGGACAGCGTGAAAAGGGTGAAGGTTTTCATCACGCGTGATATGTAGTAATATATGAATGTATATTGTTTTTATTTAGTATATATTTTACTCATCTCATGGACCAAATGAACCATAATTTAATAATTATTTGGATTCAAAGAAGGTGTGTTAAATGTAATCTTTATTTATGTTGAAGTAATAACAAAAAATATGTGGTGAGTAAAAACACAGTGTCAGTGTTGTACTTCAACATCCCGCCTTTGAAGTACGTAAAACTGATATTTATTACTTGGAAGAGGTACGGTATATCTATATGAAAATGTTATTACACCATAAACTACATAATAAATTATAATCAACTGTGTATTTTATTGCAGCCATATATTGATAGTTTTTATGCAATGCTGCAGTAATGAAACCTGTAACGTAAGATAGTGAAAGTACGACAAGCATGCCAGTAACGTGAGGTTTAATAGCAGTTATTTTTATAGACTGTATTTAAGTAACGCTGGGTTTTATTTGTTAGATAAAGATGCATTACATCTTGCGATATCAGCTCTATACCTCCCAAGTCATTCCTAGATCCATATGTAAACTTATTGATGTTCATAATGACTCATTGTATATTGTTTTAATACGCTGCTATAAAACAAATACGCATTTAGTTTAAAGCAACACATCCACGTTTAAACTTTTTTAAAAATATTTTCAATTGAGTTGTGAGCACATTTCCCATACATAAATATATGGTCAGTGAGCTGTATATGTGCTAACAAACACTATCCAGAACGCTTTAGAATACTTTACCTGCCTTGAAAGTCATTTTGACAATTTTTTTTTACTCGGGTGAGTTACACGCTTGTTTTATAAAGTGTTAGTCACGATTATAATTTGGGCATCATTTTGTTCAGGATTGTGTTTATATGCTCATATACAGCTAATTGATCATATGTTTGTATGGGAAATGTGCTCATAACTCAATTAAAATTTTTTTTTTAAAAAGTTCAAACGTGGATGTGTTGCTTTAAGTTACGGGTAAGAATATACACTTACGGAAAGCGAACTAACATCGTACATTGATTTTCTTTAGTTAAAGTAAATATTTGTTTCATGTACAGTGTACTTCCGTACGAAAATGAACACTTCAAGTGGTGGATAATATATGATATATTTACAATCAGTACAGTACGCATTTATATAAGACCTGTGACAACACGTTCTTGGAACGAATCGTCAGTAGCACATGTAAACAGTGGGGACACATGTAAACAGTGAGGACACGTGTTAACAGTGGGGACACATGTAAACAGTGGGGACACATATAAACAGTAGGAACACATGTAAACAGTGGGGACACATGTAAATAGTGGAGAGTTTAAAAAACAGTGGTTCATCCATCCTCGCTCTTCCTTCTCGTCGTCGCAATATAGTACATGTACAATACAATGTGCATTATATCGACAATACGTTTAGTTCATTTCTGTACAAAAATTGAACCCATTTTCTTTGGAAATAGAAAACACCAAACTACTTCATGTAAACCAGGATTGTCGTTTCTAGAGTCGACTTTAATTTC
Organism: Panopea generosa; assembly: GCA_029582155.1. Classification (NCBI taxonomy): domain Eukaryota; kingdom Metazoa; phylum Mollusca; class Bivalvia; order Adapedonta; family Hiatellidae; genus Panopea; species Panopea generosa. Next base: position 55,314,367 of record CM055895.1, read on the forward strand.
TTAAAAATCATATTATGGAAACAAACTCCAGATAATTTATGTTTACGGTTCATGTCATTTGGATTGAAATTAGGTTTATAGAATTTACATCTTTTGATACTCTTGCCCATATAGATGTTGCTGTTATAAAAAAACTGTTTAAACTAGTACATGCAGCATGATGGGGGAAAACACAAGAACCTACTTGATCGGATTTTTTTAAATTGACATGTTTTAATTTATGCAGTACAATCGGTTATCAGTTAATTATTGGATATAAAGTACATACATGTTTATCATATAATTTACAATGTAACAACTATTTGCCAAACATTATACGTCGTATTTTTTTATTGTTGCTAATTTAACAAGCACGATATAAACATATTCATATAATATTAATTTCTTAATTAAATGTTTAAACTTGTATAATGTATGGTCTAAACCAAGTATGCACTTTGTTTAACCATAGATATTTCTGCTGCGGATGTTTAATCAAATGGTACATGCAGTAAACGTTAAAACATATGGTGAATATTTCATTAACAAATCACAACGTTTGTCTAACAATTTTGTATATGATGTCAACCAATCATATGCTGTCCTTAACAATATAGTTTATGATTTAGACCAATCACACGCTTTGGTTAACAATATAGTATATGATGTAAACCAATCACACGCTTTGTTTAACAATATAGTATATGATGTAAACCAATCATATGTTGTGTTAAGCAATATAGTATATGATGTAAACTAATCACATGCTTTGTTTAACAATATGGTACATGATGTAAACCAATCACATACTTTGTAACAATGTAGTATATGGTGTAAACCAATAACACACTTTGTTTAACAATATAATATATGATGTAAGCCAATCACCTGCTTTGTTTAACAATATGGTAAATGATGTTAATAAATAACACTTTGATTAACAATATAGCATATCATGTAAACCAATCACACGCTTTGTTTAACAATATAGTATATGATGTAAACCAATCACACGCTTTTTTTAACAATATAGTATATGATGTAAACCGATCACATACTTTGTTTAACAATATGGTATATGGAGTAAACCAATTACACGCTTTGTTTAACAATGTAGTATATGATGTAAGCCAATCACATGCTTTCTTTAACAATATAGTTTATGATGTAAACCAATCACATACTTTGTTTCACCATATATTATTTACGCTGTAAATGTTTTACCGTATAGTACAATTGATTAACCATATAGTATATATATACTGTAAATAATTAACAATATATACAATATGTAAACCAATCACATACTTTGTTTCACCATATATTCTTTACGCTGTAAATGTTTAACCGTTTAGTATATATACTATAAATGATTAACCATATAGTATATATACTGTAAACAATTGACAATATATACAATATGTAAACCAATCACATACTTTGTTTCACCATATATTATTTACGCTGTAAATGTTTAACCGTATAGTATATATACTATAAATGATTAACCATGTAGTATACATACTGTAAATAATTAACAATATAGTATATATGTTTTAAATGTTGTACCATATAGTATATGATGTAAACTTATCACAAACTTTGTTTAACAATATAGAATATGATGAAAACCAATCACATACGTTGTTGCACCATATAGTATGTACGCTGTAAATGATTAACCATATTGTATATAAACCGTAAAAGATTAACCATATTGTATATAAACTGTAAAAGATAAACCATATAGTATATATACTGTAAAAGATTAACCATATAGTATATATACTGTAAATGATTTACCATATAACATATAAACTATAAAGATTAAGCATATAGTATATACAGTAGAACTTTGTTGGCTCGAACACAATATATAGCTCGAATCAGTTATGTGGTCCCGAACGACTTCCTAGTTCGATGAATATACATTTACATGTATGGTATGATGTTGAACAATACGTGGCTCAAACAACCCTTAACTCGAAATAGTTTGTCCAGTCCCGTCTGGTTCGAGCAATCGAAGTTCTACTGTATACTGTAAATGATTAACTGTATAAAATATATATTCTGTAAACAGATGGCATCATTCGTTTTAAATCGGTATTAAGTAAATACATTTAAGTATTTTGTTATTTAATATGAAACACCTAAAGTACTAAACATATTTTTTTTTTTTTTTTTTTTTTATCATAAACGTGAGCTTTTCTGTTAATTACGTTTCTGTTCAAAGATAAGAATATCACGTGCAGGAGATGGTTTGTGCCAATATGTTTTTATTGTTCTCACCATTATTCGGACGTCGTCATTTGGCCTATTAACTCGCACATAAACACAATATATAATTAACAAAATTACATAAAGATATGATTAACTCATCTGGTACCGTCCTGTTGTGTTTTCTTTCTCCAAGTGTGCAGATATTATTTCGTTTGACAGAAGCAAACAATATTAGTCCATGTCAATTTATTCTACGTTCATTTTTGTTACCTAGTTTCGTAACCTGTTTATGCAGTTTGTATCTGCATGGAACGTCGCAGAGTTCATACAGATGTGCAGACAGAGATAACGTGTTTAAGAATTCTGTGAATGAATCCAAGGGATTAGATGAGAGAGTAGATAGTACTACGCATATAGTAGATATTCATGATTGTCATATAACAATATTGCCCGAGGTTGATGTGGTGAATGTCTATTGTCTATGTATGATGATGAAGTAGTTATGATTTAATACTGATGGATCTATTGACCTACTGTCTGATATTATAGCGAGTATTTTGCCAATGAAGAGAGATACAAAAGTGAAAAAGAACAACACTGTACTACAGAAATATATATATATATGTATTTATATGGTTTGTTATGTTATATTTTATATTCTATATAAACTGTGTATTTTTTTTCCGTTTTACACCATAGACTTAATATGACGGGCTACTTTTATTTACACTATTTTTTATATCATAAAGGGGAGAGAGACGTGAGGTTGAGTGAAGGTTTAAAAGCAAGATAGCAGGTAGTTGTTACATCATAGTTGTTCACTTATAACGCTGCTATCTGCTTATAAAGTAATCTTTTTGACAAATTTTGTATAAGTATATATACTTCATGTACATGCAACAATGATTTTATGTTTGTTTGAGTTTCATTAGATGTTCATTCTGTTATGTTTGTTTATGACACTATAGTTTCTTAATATTTGTATTTGTGACGTATTTTATTACGTATGTTTCCGTATCATTTGCATACTGTGTCTCTTGTTCAATACATTATGTATTTATCTTATTAATCTTTATCTTATGCCGTGTCATTATCTGTCACTGATTATCATACCTACTATAACAAAATAAACTTCTTATTCTCAAAATAAAACACCATTATATGTATAAATTATTATAATATGAAAACTTTCACTTGTATAAATGCTATACATGCCGTAAATTGAAACTGTTAAACATAGTGTCGTGTATTCGAGAACGAAAATAGAAATATAAAAAATACTTTCATCAAAATATGAAAATGCAGTTTTATATCGATATAAAGATATGGTAACTAACGCAACATTTGCTATTCTACGACTGCTGATTGAATTTGGAAGATTCCTATATAATTATATATAAAATTATTACGTCAAAAATAACATGGCGTAACATAATGCTTGTCATGCGAAGGTATTTTGAAAGTGTGCTGGCTGTGCTTAGAATGTATGATAAATTAATTTATGAGTCGACTAGTTTTAGCATTAAAGTTTATTTTCACGAAAACATGATTTAGGTACATTTAATTTCTGCAAGAATCAAAGCTCAAAATAATTCCGAATTAGTGACTCGTGATCAAGTTTTAACTTGAACTAGAACATCGTGACCAATTTTTACCTAAAATATAATTATAATGTCAACAGCATTCCAAACAAAACACATTATTGGTTCACCTTTTTTATGATCGTGTTATATGTATATAAATTCATCAGTTTAGTGCAACCCAATACCATGATAAATTAACTTCCTATCCCATAATGCTCCTCTACGTATGTCAGTAAATTGGCCACAATATAACCAATCTTTTTTATGCTTATTTAATAAAGATCTATTATCAAAGAGGCGTTTCGTGCCAACTGGATTGTTAAAAGATTTACTGGAAACACTTTATATATCATTAGTTGGAAGGTGCACCTTTAATATACTGGATAAATCATCTTTAATATTAGTGTGATTTATGTTTTGGAACGTTCTTGAAAACAACCATTAGTGAGTTCATGTAGTTCCTCAAATAAACGTTCATATAAAACGCATTCTAAGAAAATGTTATGCATTTTGTTTGGTGTCAATACAATTATTACTTGACAAACCAAACTATGTACATGGCAAATATACTGATGACAAACATAGTTTAAAAGTTGTTTTTTTTTTATCAATTTAGATGAACAATTATTGCTTCGTTATAAAAGTAAAGCAAAGTTGGAAAGACTGGCAACAATGGACTTATAAAACACCTCCATGATGTACACAGTTACTGTAAGCTATCCTTGCCAGGCTTTAGGCTGTTGGACATTCGGAACCCCTCAATTTATCAAGCTGTTGATTGATCAACCGATTGCTTTAAGAGTAAATACCTTTCATATGTAAGAAAACATTATCAACATCTACCATTGCATAACATTTTATCAAATTGTTTAATGTGTTTAAGAAGAAATAATGCCCACGAACACGCAAACTAGACTCTCATTATAACACACCAAGAGCTATTTTACAAGTAAATTAAATGTCATGCTACGATCTAGTTAATGGATTTGATGACAGAAGTTGTTAAAGATTCATATTATCATTATTGTTTTCTTCTTTATTAGTTTCGAAGTTCTACTTCAATTTGTTTTCTTGTTAATTAGTTTCAAATTCCTATTATAATACATAAGTTTCTGTATTAATTAACGTAATACTCCGATGTTAATGGCTATATTTGACGAGAATATTTTATCATTCGTTTTAAGATATCAAATGTGAGATGCAGTGCAGTTAAAATGCAAATATAACGGCCCTAGAATTAGAATATATATCATAAAATAATTTATATATACTTCGATAATGAAATGTATGCGATCTGCACAACATAATCTCTACTTCTAAGTTGATGTTAAGAGAAACTGCTAGTTTATTTAACGGCGCTTTGCACCATTTCAAGATGTAAAATGTTGTATTTATTAGTGGTGGAACCATTGTTCTTCTGCGAGTGATTTTTAACAGACAGTGTTTTTTATACTGAGTAGAGTTCGAACTTACGTCCTCGGTGATACGAGTGGTTGTTAGATCGCGCATATGGTCACAGAAACGGGTTCAACATGTTCCCAAAATGCAGAAATAGTTATAATACCATGGTCCTATTCGAATGTTTCAATACAATTCGGTGCAATTCAAAATGTGATAATCGTATTTGAAGTATTGGCCAATACCAATATATATATATGATTTTATAGTGTTGTTTTATGAGAACCCGGAATGTAGTTTGTGTCTTTAATGCCAAATAGTCAAATGCTGTCCACGGTAAGCCACCAGTACATATCTAGGTTGTAATATCCACCGCAACCAGTCCATTTGTGATTTTTTAATTGGCACATGTTTGTAGTACAATGCCTCTCTAGGAAGGTGTATTGAGGTTATATTATTACAACGACTGTCTTATGTGCTGTACGGTGGCCGTGTAAGTTTTCGCCTCGTACTTGGATTCAGTGTTGTTATTGTTTCAGAGCTGCTTAATAATAGAATTCCGCGTAAATTGGACGGGGACGGGTTGGGTGGGGCAGTCGTTGTGCATATAATATGGCATTACCCCTCATGAGCAAATTAGATATAAGCGAGTTTGCTATTTTTTCTGTTAGTTTGTGTTGGTTGCTGTGTGGCGGACGTAAAAGTCGCTTCGCATTTTGACCAAGTGCTGTTATCATTTATGATTATTTAGGATTATACAGCTAACACTATGGAACAGCCGATGTTCTCCGTAGTGTGAGATATACCGCCAATGTACACAGTTTAAACTTAAATATTACGTTAAAATTATTCATAGTCTATTAAAATGTTATATCAATAAGCAGACATAAATAAAGTTAGGGTTCAGTATTGTATAACCTATATATAACATAGGGTTCAATATTATATAACCTATATATTCCTTAGGGTTCAATATTGTATAACCTATATATAACTTGGGGTTCAGTATTATATAACCTATATTTAACTTAGGGTTCAATATTATATAACCTATATATAACTTAGCCTTCAATATTATATAACCTATATATTACTTAGGGTTCAATATTATATAACCTACATATTACTTAGGGTTCAATATTATATAACCTATATATAACTTAGGGTTCAATATTATATAACCTATATATTACTTAGGGTTCAATATTATATAACCTATATATAACTTGGGGTTCAATATTATATAACTTATATATAACTTAGGATTCAATATTATATAACCTATATATAACTAAGGGTTCAAAATTATTTAACCTATATATTACTTAGGGTTCAATATTATATAACCTACATATTACTTAGGGTTCAATATTATATAACCTATATATAACTTAGGGTTCAATATTATATAACCTATATATTACTTAAGGTTCAATATTATATAACCTATATATAACTTGGGGTTCAATATTATATAACTTATATATAACTTAGGATTCAATATTATATAACCTATATATAACTAAGGGTTCAATATTATATAACCTATATATTACTTAGGGTTCAATATTATATAACCTATATATAACTTAGGGTTTAATATTATATAACTTTTATATTTTTTTCGCTAAAATTACATTTTGAGATTAGCCATTTGCCGGACAAATGGTGTAATTAGGTCTAGCTGACGAAAAATGCAAATAATTTACATTATGCGTTCGAGCATCTCATAAACATCCCACAAATAGGATATACTCTGAACTTGTTTGTGTATTGCAAATGTGTCTATTACGTGTGCTAACCTCTTTTATTACTCTGTATTAACATTTGGCTTCAACAAAACTTGTTTTGTCTAAAGTGCATTCCTGTTGATAGAATAATAGATGATACGAAATCAAACCGCCTTATAAAAGATATACGATTAACAAATTATGTTGTTAATTTGGCTGCCATGTTACTTACTCAACATTGATGGAATGATTAGCGTCTTTATCGCACTCCAGGTCAAACAGTTATCTACAGATGAAGGTACCAAATGTGCATTTCATGTTCACCATTGTCTTGGTTCATACGTTCATAACGACTACAAGTCTTTTGGAACAGATTCCATTCCAAAACTTGATCAATGAAATGTCAGCTTTTTTCTCAGTTAAAGTTGATATGACGAGCATAAGATAATTCCGGGATGGTGAACCTACTTGTTATTCTGGCACACATTGGTATACATATATGAATATATTCATTCAAAAATCTTCCTCAGGGAAATAATCATATTACACTATAAATTGTTTTTCTATAATATTTGATTCTATAATAATATGAGCGTAGAAAAACAATTTATAGGAAAATGGACGTTACCTAGCTGCAATATAATTTTTTCAATTTTTGATAAAGGCCAGGTGGCCGAAAATTAAATATTGAGTGAATTAAATTGAACTTGTGTATATGAATATATAATTTTTTATACAATTTATTTTAGCTCGATTTTCATTTGCTTATTATAATTATCATTATAATTATCATTTTCAATATAATTACATGTATAATCATTGATTAATATTATTAATAGTATTAGTATGTTGTTGTTGTTGTTTGTTGTTGAGCTAAGAGCTTTTTCTATTCCATTTTCTAGGTATGATCAGTATTGGGTGTCGTTAATGAGACGTCAATTCGAAATTGGGATCGATCTGGCTGGTCCGATTTTCATTTGCTTATTATAATTATCATTATAATTATCATTTTCAATATAATTACATGTATAATCATTGATTAATATTATTAATAGTATTAGTATGTTGTTGTTGTTGTTGTTTGTTGTTGTTGATGATGATGATGATGATTATGTTGTTGTAGTTGTTGTTGTTGTTGTTGTTGTTGTTGTTTTTGTTATTGTTGATGTTGTTTTGTGACTCCGTAATATGGCATACATACTACTAACTAACAATCACGTATAAGTATATACAACATATTACCATCCTTCGTGTTATATATAATTTTCTAAAAGTCTGAACAGGCGAACATACTCAAACATGTGTAAACATCAAAATATGATATATTACTATTTATTACATGTTGACACATATGGGGATATAGGTCTCAGAAATTGTTAATGAAGTTTTTGCTATATACTTATATGTTATAATCTCTATAAAATCGCGTAAATACTTACAACATTTATTAAAGCCATTCCAAACAAAATTATTTTTATACTAATATTGATGTTATATTTTATAAAATAATGAAACTTAAACATATGCAAAACTTTGCAATTCGATTGTATTATAGTAAAGAGCCTTGTATTTATTCTTAGCCCAATATTCTGCAAGTAGGAATACACTGCATTGAGAGCTTTGATCTGACACCATTCAAAAGTATGTATGTATATAGTCAACAAAACTTGCTGTTCTAAATGAACGATATGATATACTAAGTTTACATTTAGATGTACTGTATACACCACACTGCACTGTATTGATAACACGCTGTGATGTACTTTATACACCACACTACACTGTATTGATAACACGCTGTGATGTACTTTATACACCACACTGCACTGTATTGATAACACGCTGTGATGTACTTTATACACCACACTGCACTGTATTGATAACACGCTGTGATGTACTTTAAACACCACACTGCACTGTATTGATAACACGCTGTGATGTACTTTATACACCACACTGCACTGCATTGATAACACGCTGTGATGTACTTTATACACCACACTGCACTGTATTGATAACACGATGTGATGTACTTTATACACCACACTGCACTGTATTGATAACACGCTGTGATGTACTTTATATACTACACTGCACTGTATTGATAACACGCTGTGATGTACTTTAAAACCACACTGTACTGTATTGATAACACGCTGTGGTGTACTTTAAAACCACACTGCACTGTATTGATAACACGCTGTGATGTACTTTAAACACCACACTGCACTGTATTGATAACACGCTGTGATGTACTTTAAAACCACACTGTACTGTATTGATAACACGCTGTGGTGTACTTTAAAACCACACTGCACTGTATTGATAACACACTGTGATGTACTTTATACACAACACCCACTGTATTGATAACACGCTGTGATGTACTTTATATACTACACTGCACTGTATTGATAACACGCTGTGATGTACTTTAAACACCACACTGCACTGTATTGATAACACGCTGTGATGTACGTTATACACCACACTGCACTGTATTGATAACATGCTGTGATGTACGTTATACACGTTGTAGCTGCATTGAATTTTAAGAATTACACGATGTGCTGAACTTTTTCTATACATTATATTGTAGTAGTAACATGCTGTATTGTATTAACCACATGCTATACTGTACTACCACAACGCTGAGATGTACTTTCTAGACGCTGTACGTCTCACACCACTATAACATTTCCCATAGGGCTCCATTGTAACATTTATGTCCAGATCAGAGTGAAAAATTAAATTCTGCAGCATGTGTCTGGGCTCAAATTCTTCACTGGTTCAAGATATGCAATTATAAAGAAAAAAAAGTATACCTTGACCAGGTTGTTTTTTTTTAAATTCAATGCTTTTGTGAGACCTATCAATTTCCAGAGTAATAATATGTCAACTATTCACCCTAGATGCGGTTCGAACCAACAATTCTGAAATGACACAGAATTGTCCAGAAAGCTGGTATCAGCATCAAATTTTCAGTGGTGATTTCTAAAATACTGACCATTTAACTCATGCCAGCAAAAAACAAAACATTGCAGTACAAAGCCCTGAAAAAAGAAGAAAAAGAGAACTAAAGTTTTATTTCTACCTCCTTCATCTGTCCGGAGTACTCAAGTGAGATAATAGTGGTGTGAGTCCTGAAATGTACATTATACATGTATACACGTTGTGACATACTTACTTAATCCTGCGAAGTACAGACAACGTATCTAAGACATAAATAAAATGGTATGATGTACCGGAAGACAGATGCTTACTAGACAACGGTAAAAAGCTGACCGCCTTTCTAATCTGACTACAACGTGATGAATGCGAAATAGAGTACTCGATATATATGACATCTTGTGTTGATACAACGGTATTACATATTTACGACAAGGTCGCCTTAATAACTGTTTCCCAAATAACGTTTCTGTATTATATTATAAAATATATAAACTACAAATATTCCAACTATGCAAACATAATGTTGTAATTTCGTCTTTTAATTTACTCAAGTTACAAAACACGCCTTATATTATTTCTCTGTTTTGTTTACTTTATCGCTCGGTCGATACGTATATTACGAGATATGTACATTAGATAAGAACTAAACGGAAACAATGATGGAGTTGCCAATTTCATTATTGAATAATGTCTCATAGAACGAGAAAATATAACATTTCTAGGATGAAATCTCATCAATGATATCAGTTTATAACTGTAATTATGGCTCGTTTAAATTTTTCACTCAAATGTTTAAAACTGCATCGTTACCATCTGTAATATTTAACATTGCCGATGTTGTTTTATTCCCATATGCTCTCTGACGCAGCACGCTGTGTTGGACCGTTATTGTAAAGAGCTGTGAAAACAAGAATTTGTATAGCGTTTATTTTTCACGAATACAGACAACACACTATCTATTGTGTATTTTACTTTAGGTTTTTTGTATTTTAGGTTTAAAAAAATAAAACATGCTTCAAACTATTTTAAATGACAAGTTTTGTTTGAAACATAATTTTTAAAAAAGAAAATATGTTGTTGAAATGAAATTGCGATTATCCTTGCATTAATGCATAGTATTTCGTAATTTTGCACATACACTTAACAGAAACGAATCTGTTGTCTCATGTGTGTATTCATTTGTTATAAGCAATCTGCAAATATTTGCCTAAACCATTTCGTTTATACAATAACATATTTAAAATAATGTTGCTAGTGAACTCAGATATGTTGGCCAGATTTATAACTCTTCAGTTTTATATATAACTGCCTGGGGTCTACTTTCAATTTTAACACAGTTGTCACAGATCTGAATATTATTTCATATACGCCCACTCCATGTTGCTGCTGGGGTTCACAATGTTGATTATATCTACGATTTGCGGTGTATGTTTTCTGAAGGCTTTGTCTCCTGTTAGACAAATGATTCTTAATTCTAATAACAAAATCACATATAAACATGGTCAATTGTAGTATATTTCTTTAATTCGAGTATTATTAATCCTGTTTGTTCATGCCCCCGATAGATATCTCATCGGAAAATGCTCTTGTTTGTCTGGCCTGTTCGTGTCTGCTATAACTGAAGCAGCAATGCTTGATCATCACGTTATGTAATTGGAATAAAACGATTCTCGTGGGAAGACAACCATAACGCAAGACAAATTATTTGAGAAAACGGATCTCAAAAAAAAAATGAAATTTTAATGCAAATGAACCTTTGACTTTAAAGCAACACATCCACGTTTGAACTTTTAAAAAAAAAAAATTAATTGAGTTATGAGCACATTTCCCATACAAACATATGATCAGTTAGCTGTATATGAGCATATAAACACAATCCAGAACAAAATGATGCCCAAATTATAATGCGTGACTAACACTTTATAAAACAAGCGTGTAACTCACCCGAGTCAAAAAAAATTGTCAAAATGACTTTCAAGGCAGGTAAAGTACACTACGCACTAAAACGTGAAGTTTTTTAATACGACTCGCATAATTCAATTTGAAGCCAAGTTGGAATCTTCGGCAATTTAAAAAAAAATTATAAAGCGTTTGTCACGCTTTATAATTTGGACATCTTTTTTTATAATTCTAAAGCGTTCTGGATAGTGTTTGTTAGCACATATACAGCTCACTGACCATATATTTATGTATGGGAAATGTGCTCACAACTCAATTGAAAAACTTTTTAAAAAAGTTTAAACGTGGATGTGTTGCTTTAACATTCTCTTATATGGTATTTCTCCCAATAACGGTGTAACATTAGAATTGCACAACCATTACACCCAACCACATACTGGTATAGAAAAATGACAATAAAGTATCACCTAAAAATACACATTGAGAACAAATCATGTGAATGCGAAATGACATGTGTACTAATAACTAGCAATAAGTCAATATTGCGCTGTAATTCGAAACTTTACCGACATAAAAATAAAGACGGATCTTCAGGAACAGATTCATCCAGACATGTGCATTTATTGTGCACTAGTTTGATCCATTTTGTCTTCGTGCAAGTCTCATAATAACCAATTGTGATCAATCATCCGTCCTTCCCTGGTATCTAAAACTGGAAACATTCGGAAAAAGTTAAACACATGATATACTAGGGAATATGTGGTTTTGTAAAACACGTGATATACTAGGGACATGTGATTTTGTAAAACACATGATGTACTAGGGACATGTGGTTTTGTAAAACACATGGTATACTAGGGACATGTGGTTTTGTAAAACACATGGTATACTACGGACATGTGGTTTTGTAAAACTCATGACATACTAGGGACATGTGGTTTTGTAAAACAAATGGTATACCAGGGACAAGTGGTTTTGTAAAACACATGATATACTAGGGACATGTGGTTTTGTAAAACTCATGATATACTAGGGACATGTGGTTTTGTAAAACACATGATGATTTTGTTAAACACATGACTAAGGACATGTGATTTTGTTAAACACATGATATACTAGGGACATGTGAAATTCACTTAAATTTGAAAGGAGAGCCAGATGAATTATAGCAGGTTAGTGTTGAAGAATGTATAGATTAAAGAAAAGGACACAGGGTAGCGATAACGTACATCACGTGGTGGTGATCACCTACCCTGTAAGAGTTCCGGCTTAGATGAAATATTTGCCTGTTATTGGGTGGTTCTTCTGACCTCTACATAGTCACGTGTTTGAAGCATGGTTATTTAGACCACGTTCCGTTTTCGATCATGTTTTGTGACTTCAACTACAGGAACACAGTCTATAAAATGCTGATTTGCTGGCTCAGTAAAATAAAAATAGCGGGCTTCAATTAATTGTTATGGGTGTAATATAAATATAAGAAACAAAAGGCGCGATCAAAGGACACAACCACAACAACACCATTATCGCAAGCATTGAAAAGATTATAATGAGTACACAGCATTTATACAGAAGAGGTAATAACAGGGGTTACGCCCTTGGAACGACCAGTAGCAAACTTCCCATTGGTGGACATACTTACCACCCTCTCCCCCCCCCCCCCCCCCCCCCCCACCCACCCGCCCCCTTGTTGCCACGTCATAAGACGAGCTGTGTTAGTAACAAAAAACGCCTGACTATTTGCTAACAAATGCTTCTGTGGACATGTAAGTATGGTGTTTAGTGCAAGTAATTGTTCAAATAAATGTGTAAGTATACTTTATACATATACCGCTGCAGTGATCTAGTGGTAGAGCGCCCGACTTGCATGTTCCCGGCCGGCCGTATCAAAAATTGAAAAATGTTACTAGAAGCTTCTTCTCTAGCGCTTAGCATTTAGAGGATGGTTTTGGAGCTGGTTTACCAGTTGTCTTTATAATGTGACTGGGCGGGTCATCATATCATGTGTTTGCGGTTTGCTACTCCAAAGGGGAAGCGACTAGAATGCTGTCTCAAGTAGACACCGTCGCGACATGATTGTAAAAAATGTTGAAAGTGACGCTAAACATCAAACAACAACAACAACAATGCATATTGTATGCATATGTACTATACAGACGCATTATCGTTAACATATGTTCCAATAAGTTGTTTGAAAAAAAACACGGCATTGTACATTGAAAATAAAAACAGTTGGCCGAAAACCTTCGTGTTTTTTTTCAACATCTTAAGCAAATGAAATCAGAACCATATTAAGAATGTCAGCACCATTACGATTTCTGTACACGTGGAAAATTACTTTCCGTATTTTAATAAAAGTTGTGTCAATACTTTAGCCATCGTCAGGGATTTATTAGTGTTTCGCATGAGAAAAATGAGAAAATTTTGTAATATTTATTCTGATGTTTACTACCAAATGTAGAGTTAATTACTCCGAGTAAAACGTTGTTGATATTATTGTTGGTGTCGTTGTTGTTGTTGATATAATTAGTGTTGTTGTTGTTGTGTTGTTTCCCGTTGCTTTTGTTGTTGTTGTTGTTGTTGTTGTTGTTGTCGTCGTCGTCGTCGTCGTTGTTGATGTTGTTGTTGTGTTGTTATCGGGTCAGAAACAACACACATATGTATAAACTGCCATATATTTAAGTTTGCTGAAGCATATATTACGCATGAAATTTAGAATTTGTTTATAATAAAATAATGTCTATGTACTTTTCAAAGCTCGTCACAGAAGCACTCTAAATACCAATAACAGCTATATTGACCACACAGACAGACAAACAGAGTAGTACATATACCCGGACATCCAACCAATCACAGTAAACATATTTACATCTGTAAAGCTATGCAAATAGACGTTTCTTAGAAACCGTGCAGTGCGTTGTCTTCTTTATTAATTTATGTCCAAACAAATATAAATATTGTAGTTGATTTCAAAATCAAGGCGTCAGTAGGTTTGTTTTAATATTATATGTTTGTTTGGTGTATACATGCCAATATAAAGCATACTATACGACGTTTTATGATGTGATGAAACGCTTGAAGGTCTCACACAACAATTGATTTTGCACTGTTCTGGAACACTGAACACGTAACCAATGGTTCTTAAAGCATCTTGTTTCCAAAGATGTCATATTTTGCTCAAAATATACAGCAAAAAACATGAGGTTGACCAGATTGTTTATTTACAATTTCCCTGGTTCGGCGACACCCTTTCTCCTTTGATAATTCTGTCAATTTCTTGCAGCATATTACTGCGTATCTTCATCCAACATCACCCAGTTAAACTTTGTGCAACTCAATGTTCCATTATATTCATCTTAAGAAAAATAACATGATAATTCAAGGCATTTTATGCCCAACCAATTTACACAGCTCTATTTTCACGAGCGCAATAATCATGCTACCGTCATGTAAGAGAGGTAATTCTTAAGTGATACCCAAACTCCTAAGTGAAGATCTTTTTACTGACCGTCCCAAGGCGGTGGCATCTTGTCTTCATTAAATACACTCAAGATTAGCATCACTTATTGTTTATTTACCTGAGTATATATCTGTTTGCACGCACATGTCGATGTTGGTGTGTTTGTAAGAGAATAAATTATCTTACACAGTCTCGGCTCAATTATTGAGATGATATCAGATGAAGAGCGAGGTTGCGTGAAGCCGTAAACCAAGTTCCGCTCTCATTTGGAGATTTTGCCACAGTTTATCTCGTTTACGGATGCATCCAAGCTTGCTTTTATACTCAAAACAAAACCTTTTAAATAAAAGTAGTCCAGCAAGATGGCCGTCTTGCAAATGCAGAAATGTTACACATATGTATGATGTTAATAAAAGTAGTCCCGTCGTATCACTCTCTTACGAATGCAGAAGCATTTCAAATGTGCATGGTGTCATAAATGTTTGTTAAATCAGATTTAATTTCTTTGAATACAACAAATTTTGTAACTGCTTGTGTTTATAAATACATGAAATGCAGCCATATGGTAGTTTTATTTATTTTGTATCTAGTTGTGATATTCAACGTTTTCGTTTGTTGTGATTGGATATACTCTTTAATGTTTTCGGTTATAATAAACAATT
>CM055895.1:55337749-55347749 GCA_029582155.1 Panopea generosa
CCAAGTTTCTTTGATCGAAGCAAATTATTGACTATCTCTAAACAGCAGGTCAAACCGTAGATGTTTTTTATGCTACCGCCGTAATACGACAATTAGTTCGAAGGCATTATGGGTAAATAGGTAATGTTCAATTATTGTATTGACAAACGGTGGTCCCGTATACTTAAAACGCCATTATACGTTGTCGGCTCATCACTATCATCAATATTACATTAGCATCGTAATAATCTGACCAATTGTTGCAGTCCTGTAGTTGGACCAACATCTGTTTTAAATGTGCTTAATTTATCGGGCGACCGAATTGTGCAATGCTACTATAATTGACTGGCTACCTGTATTTGCATTAATTAATGAGCTTATATCTTCTGTGATTTTATCTAAAGCACCAAGCCAGCGCACAAATTTTGCATTTTTGCTTGCGAATGCATTGCTATTTTGTGTATAGACGATATCAAACGTAGATCACCGCTCGATACTAACTCGAGGTTTGCCGATCAACAGCGTCAGATATTGTGTTTACTGCACAGGCATTCTTTTTTCAACGCGTTTAATTTTTTTCGATAATATTGAACACTTTTATTCTCATGTGAAATAGACAATATTTATTTCAGCATTTATATTTACATTTCAGGATTTGAAGAACAGTGAAAAAGAGAATATTACGTTTTTGTTGCGAAGGAAACGACGTCAAATGTCAAGTTGTGTTTTTGAAACAAAAGAGCTAAAAATGGATCAATGCATGCAAGCGTCTAAACTCAATAAATTGTCTGAAACTAATTAGTTACGTCAACTGAAGCGTTAATTGAAAGAATGTAACAGGAAAATAAGGAAAAAACACTGACCGTTTATGTTTTCAATTCAATGTGCTAGATTGGATTTAAAAAAAATGCTCAGTGTATTTTAAAATAAAAGAAGAGAATATTTCAATTCATTTAAACCAGCGCGCGTGTGTAATTCGTAGCCGCGAATGGAACGGGATAAATTAGTGTTTCCATGGAAAGTGTAACCATGTCATTTCAACATGCCGGAAACGGACGACTGCTCTAAATCTTTCGAAACTATTCTTTACCAAAGTGGAAAGTTCGGCTGCTACCAAAGACGTCTGTACGGCATGGTCACTCTCATGCATATAATATGTTCGTCTATAGTGACATATCTTAAATTCATCCCTCGCCAAGTGTTGCGAGAAAAGTGTGTGGAATTACTACGGCCGAAAGAAAATCAAACTTTATTTATTATTCAAGTTAACGATAGTGTCACGTACCCTATTACATGCACAACATATTATGAAAACGACCAGGGACTCGAACAAGATTGGGTATTCCCTGAGGTATGTATTTTAAAACTTATCTACACTTTCTGTTCATATCGGTCATTATAAAACTGCCCCAAGACCCATGAATCACCATTGTGTGCATCAAATGAATTGTTACACGAAAATCTGACAAAGTAAAACTATTGACTCATTATTTTTTAAATTTATTTATTTATCAATCATGGGTCATAATCAATATTCGAAATTCGAGAATAATAATAACGTTTAAGAACATGTTCTTTATATAAGGTTGGTCTGCATAACAAAATAATTCGATAAAACGATTATCTTAATATAGTTTTAAGGTAGAGTTTTAATTAGATATCGATATGGAGTAGTTCAAAATATCTCTTACCAGATTTAGATTAACCTCCCATATTCTTGCCATAGAAAGCGGCAGATAAAAAAAAATATCTAAAGAAATGAAAGAAAACATCAATTTTTTAACAAGTGTTTTGTTGACAATGAATATCATTTCTTACGTGTCAGTCCCTTTTATAAAGAACTAGAACAAGATGTTTCAAACATTACTATTACCGATCGCCAAATTCGAAATGCTAGTGTGACATCTATAGCAAAATGTACAGTCCTTGATTCGATATAAAAAATGATATGTGAAATATCACCTAAAGTATAATGCATTTTATATAAAAAAAAAAGTAAGTACAAACATAAATTAAATAAATGTTGCTTCTTGGTAAATCTGATTTACGTTGATAAGTATAACTAATAATAAGTTTAATTGTTCATATTCTCACTACTATTTATATTTAATGTTTTTGTGTAGACTATAAACATGCTATATGTTTAATTGCTGAAAAAAAGATATTTGTTAATACAGGTACATCATTTAATATATATGTGCGTGTGATTGTTTGTTGTTGTTGTTTAAAATTTAACGCATTAAGAATCGTGTTGCAACCACCAAGTTTAGCTAAATTATTGTATTTCTAATCAGAATTGTGCAAAAATTCGAACGTGCATGCGTTACTTTAAACAAGCACAAATATACCGAATATAACAAACCAACAAGAGTCAATATACACTTTTGTTTATTGTGGTCAGTTCTGGAGAGCGTCACAGTATGTCACTTGAAAACCAGTCTAAACCAGTCCCTGAACTCTCCTGATGCAGGTCTGTTATACCCCAAATAAAAAAAGGAGGGAATTCCACGCGGTCATACACTGTAAAGCACATGAGAACATTTAGGAGAAATAACAACAATTGCGGTCGACACTGTCGATACAACATAAAACACATGTGAAATAGGTTTTATATTCACCATTTAATACTATAAAGGTAATATGGTGAGAGAAGTTATCGAAATTTGAACTTCGAATATCACATTAAATAGATCATTTCCAACATAAAATTAACTGACCAATCTACGTGTCCCTACTGTTGCCATATGTAGCGAATCAACGTGATCCTATCATTGCTATTGGACGGGCCCTAGATTGGAGAGTAGAGTCCGTTTCTAAAGTCTACTTGAAAACTGAAACTAGCATTTGAATTGACTTAAATGATATTACAATTGAACATGGACATTTTAATTAATCTTCGTAATTCCTGAACAGAACAGGGAATAGGGAAGTATGATAATTCACCATGTTCCTAAAACTGCTAGATATAGCCAATCAGCGGGCACCTACCAATACAATGTGACCGGGCCTATCGAGAAGCTCTTTGGCCCGTTTCTACAGTCTTGGGATTGGGGAAGTATGAAAAATCGTCATATTCAGCAATGTATTTATAAGACTAGCGACGATAGATGGCATATCAATTTGAAAATGTATTATTACATTCAGATTCAAAATAATACACACATGCTTCACATAAACTCATATTACTGCGTTTGTGTTTGTTATAATATAGCATTTTCTTTACATATTGCCAATATGTTAAGGACGATTGCTATAGTTTTTTATACGCACCAACTCCGCGCACAAAGGGAACCTGCCAAAGTCTTTACATACTGCTATACTACAACTGACCCTATTCCGGATGGCGCTGTCATTTACGGATACATCTAAAATTGGGCTCTTATATTGTGTTCAATACATGAAATATGCATACTGGTATAAAATAATTGTTTATAACAGTTTAACCTGAATATGAAATACAACAGAAATCTTAATATTTATACATATATGCTCAATAAGTATAAAAACGTTAATTTTGCAACTGCAGTTTATTTTTAAAAGCTATTTTTTCTTAAATTATGAGGTGTATTTTTGTTTTGATTGTCATTAAAATAGGTATCAGAGAGTGTTTTGTGAGGTTTTAAGCAAAATTAATCCATACACTATATCAAAATATTTAAAAAACGCTATAGTTGTATTACAATAACAATTAAGACTATGCCGAAATAATTTTGTTTTTAAAAACGAAAAACAGTTAAATTCTAGTTTATAATTACCATTTCCATGAAAACCGATATTATATGCATGCATATATATAAAATTTTGATTAAATACTAAATGTAAACAATTTTAGATTTTTTTTTCGCATTGCTTGTTAAAACTATATTATTTCACCATCTTTCAAGGACGGGTCTGTTTATGAGGAGGTTATACCAAAAAAATCTGTACGGTAACATGTTTTTTTTATTTCTGATATTGTATGAACATACATTAACCTAAATACTGAGAAGTTTCATAAAATTATATCCATAGGAAAAATGTGACAGAACTTATAGCAATCATCTTAAATAAGAAACACATACATTTATACAGCTGTACGAGCGCGTGCGTTTTAAATACAGATGTGTGTTCCTTTCTAAACAATAATATGGCGTTATTTTTGGCAAAAACTAGCTGGAGTACAATACTTTTTGAACAACCCTTACCTAGCCAAATGTGTACCTTATTATATTAACCTCGGCCCGGTAGTTGTTTCTTTATTTTAACATCCGGGTTATATCAACTCCATTAGCGTTCAGCAAACATCGAATAGATACCACAAAGCATGGCTTCAAATAAAGTATAGAATTCTTAACTACATTTTCATAGGAAAAAAGATTAACAACTCTTTATGCAAGAGAACTTTAAAAAAAAGTTTTATTTTTATTCAGTTCAATATTCTAAACAGTATGATTCCAACCTTTGTTTGGATGGGATTATAAACAGAGAGCTCGTGTGACGGTCCTATAAATCGAGCACGCTAAAGAACAAGAAGAAACTTAAGATGTGTTTCTATCTGTATCCCACACTATTATCAACACGCTTAATTTCCCTGCTTTTTCATTGGGCTGGACAGAACTGACTCGGGAGACATGAGGGACTGGGAGTCACTTCAATATATATTAACCCTTTACTTCATATAGACGTCTTTGGACACCTAATATAGACGTCTTTGGACACCTTATATAGAAGGCTTTTGAATTATTGGATGAATTATGTTTATATTAACTGACAGGGTGGAAAACAGTGCAGGAAGTGTTCAGATTACTCGTCACGAGCAATCTGAACTCTTCCTGCACTGTTTTCAAAGGCCTTCTGTGATTGGTGCGGGAAAACGCGTATCTATGGAGTAAAGGGTTAAGTCAGTAATATGTGTTCCTTTCAAATAGTGATGGTAGCTAATCCCGTTATTGTACACGCTAGTTTGATAAAACGCATATTGCCACGTGTATGGTAGTTTGTATATTAATTACATTTATGTTGACTGACATTAATTTTGATTTCTTATTTTTTGAACGCACTCTTATACTGAACCGTTTTTTACCATGTGCAATGAGAGAAAACAGCATATTTGTGTTTAATCTAACCAGACAGTATAGTTGTAAGAAACTGTGTTAAAATGTATTTTTTTTTTTTTTTGGAAACGATGTATAAAGTTTGCACTTTGTACCATGTGCATTTTCTTATTTACATTTTAAGTACATAGAAATATTGTTGAAAGTATCTCATACTGACAAAACTTGACGTAAAGTATGGTACACATGTATTACATATGAAGTGATTAACTTTTTAGACGATTTTTTTTTCAGATTGATTTTTTCTGTTATTTTGCTGATGATTTATCTTTGATTCTCTGGTATTAATGATACTTAAACTTCTTGAAGATGCTGTTACATTGCTAATGAGCTAATGTTAACAATTAAAACATACGATTCATCGCATGATTTGATAATCAATATTGCATTAGCAGGTTTTAAGAGGTCATACTTAATTAAAAGATGAAATAAAGTCGATACTATTCTGTAATGGGTTTCGTCCTTTATTCTTTAAACTAATTAGAGAAATGGGATTTTTTGGCTGTTTATATTTGATAGCAATGCAATAAAAACCTAGAGGTAGATATAAGAAGTCACATTAAATCTGCATTGGATTATTTAATCTTAATTCAAGGTAGTCAGTATAAGTTCAATAATGAGATGGTATGTGTGTGTTCTTTTACATTTCAGTACGTACATTGCCTTAATTGAAGAAATAAATAAGGATTTTAATCATCAATGGGAAAACAAAATGACGCTTTTTTATCATGGGATGTTAACCTTTTCATAAAAATTATTCAGTCGATAGTGCAGTATTAGGATTGAATTAGGGGCTGTATTCACTAACAATGCTTAAAAATATTCTTAGACTTGAACTCAAGAATAAATTTAAAAAGAAAAACTCTTAGAGACCACTTTCAGATCAAAACTTGCAAGAATGTAGGAATACCTTATATATAGTCAAATAAACTCTCACAGTTATCCTATATGTCATGGTAAACTGATATCTAAGGTTGAAATTTGGATTTTCAAGCTTCAGTCTAAGAATAAACACAATAATGGTTGGGGTGAATACAACCCTTGGTCTTTGGCAGTATAACAGCATTTAATGATCTGCCCAAAACACTAATGAGAATTAGAAACAATGACTAATACAAAACACATACCAATACAAATATAGTTAACATTTAAGGTTTGAATATAAAGAGAGAAACAGCGTAAGGAATGTTATATAGTCAATACGTTACTTTTTGTACTGTTATATTGATGACTTGTGCAACTAACTCTGCCAGGTTTGTAATCGTATCTACGTCCCATCAAAACATGATGCTTGTATAACTACATATCCGTATCGGTAACGTTATGTCTCAGAAAGAAAGAGAGATGTCTAGTTTTGTTTTGATCTCAGTATAAAGATTAATGCCGGCATTGTTTGCGAATTCAGTGATACTTTCTTTTATGTATTGTTTTCATTGCAAGTTTCAATAAAAATCTGTCTGTGTCGTGATAAACTAAAATAAAGCATATTGAATTTAAAAGTGTCGAATTATGGAAGCGTATATGGGACACTCTGATGGCGTGCTCATGTAGTGTAAATCCTGTTATGGTATGTCGACATGAACACATAAAATATATAAGTTGTCAAGTATTAAGGCGACATATCTAGATACAACCTTGATGTTGTCAAAAGAGAACTCCCATAAACGTTTCCATAGTCGAATACAAAAAGATGGATAAAATATCTCAACCAAGGGCAAATGTTATATTTGGTATCAAATAGTTGTGTTGTTGCTCTAAAAGTAGAAATGAAGATTAAAAGAGCAATTTGAGAATTATTTTCACAGCAAGTTTCAATAAACAACCAGTCTGTGTGGTCATAAACTTAATAAACCACACCAAACTTTCGAATAAAGAGATCAGCCAAAGGCAAAATTTATACTCGTAGGTGGTATAGAACAGTTGTTGTATTAAAACTAGAAATGAGGAATTTAAAACAATCAAAATGCACTTTATTTAACACTAAATCAATTTAAAACATCTGCTGTTGAAATAAATGCTTTAAAATCTAAATCTGATTTGTATCTCCGAGTCATTGTTATCTATTTCAAGAATGTTCTGTACAATGGCCTCAACTGAACAGCTGAATGTTTGCTATTTAACGCAGTACTAATTAAGTTGAATAATTGAGTTTGATAATTAAGTTTGATATTTAAGTTTGAATTAGGTTTATTTAAGAAAACAGTTTGGTGGGGATTCTTTTATAACTATACAAAAGATAATCTTATGGTGTGACGACGGGGCCGGGGAAAGAGCGAGGTTGGGTGCATCCATTTTCAAGGTTTAAACTCCACAATGGCGTAATTTGCTTTTGGTCGTTCTATGGCGGTGACCTCTTTTGCCAATTTTATAATTATTCCTTGTTCATGTATTAACTGTGTACGTATTGCTTTGTTGGATGTGTCCTTTGAATATCAAAATTTCATTTGGTTTTATATCTTCTATTTCTTGTTTTTATAACATGCAATCAATGATATGTCTCACTTATATATATGTATGTATCTAATATAAGACCGTGTACCACGAGAAAAGACATCTAAAACGTGTATTGTAACCGCAGTGTATGTATTGTGCCACGAACGCGTGTGTATTGCATTAGCAATAATAAATAGACTTTAATCATACAAACGATATAGAAACATCACCAGAATGCAATACCAGTCTTTCTAGACTTGAATTAGAAACACACATACAACCGAGCATCAGTATCAAAGTCATGTGATTACTTTTTGAAGAGTACAAAACTATATTCTTATATATAATTGAATTTTCTTAACTTTTGTATCCATACAATCCCTAATTATCGTACCAAAGTTTCACAAGCATTTGCCCTCAATCGTTCAGAACATCTTAGACTGAAACATTATTAAAAGCTGGTTAAGAAATCGCATTAAAGAACGATTTATGCATATTTGATGTCAGAATGGCTGTTCTTCAACACCGCTACTTCAACTTTTTAAATTAATTTTATGGCATAAGTGCAATCAAATATGTTTCCTTTTTTCTTCACTCCAAATGATACCAATACCAAAGTTTCAATGATTTACCAGGAATCAAAGGAGACAGTATTTCCTAATTATATCACAATATAATATCTGAGGAAGGCAATTACATTATTACATATTCTTTCATCCATTTAACGGTAGTTATACAGACCCTGTATAACTTAATTTTTGAACCTCCTAATATGTTTGCACTGATTTAACTTTGTCTTCTTACATAGTTTCACCAAATGATTCATGCCCTTTAAACGTGTATTATAAATAAACTCAAAGACGATTTTCTCATATTTCCATTAGGTTTACAACTAATCAATTCGTCGTTTCTATTATAACGTTTGAATATGCAGGAGTTGGATAGTTGAATGAAGTGCATTTGATTATGGTGGCTGGCTGCACCACTGAGCCTTTCTTTTTTAACGTTTGGGTCTGCGGGAGTTAAGTAATTATGAAGTGTATTTTAATTTAGATTATGGTTGGCTGCACCGTTAATCCGTGTTTGATCTTCCCAATAGCGGCGTTTGAAGGCGGAAACACGTTATCATGTCTTCTGTATGTATGTTACGTCTCTATTTTGCCATCCGTGTGGTTCCGGGTAAGAATAGGCTCACTGTCAATCTCTGAAAAGGGGTATGACTCCTCCAAATTGGTGTTATATCCATTTTTTTTAAGTTTTATCATATTGATAATGGTTAATCCCAAGTGGGTCTATGGTGTCAAATGAATAATGGGGCGGACAGCACCACTGTAGCCCATGCATGTCGTAAGGGACAGATCCATTGAGTATTGGATAGAACCTGCTGAAACTCGGAAGTTCTGCAGGTAATAAGATCATTTCTTTATTCTTCTCAATAATTGTTAATATATTTCTGTACGTGGAAAGTAAGCCTGGAATAGTCCTTTCTGTTGGTACCCGGAACATTTAGTTGTTTGTGCGCCGTAAAACACTAATTCATTTATACATTGTTTGATCATTGTTTCTGTGTGTAATGTCGTGCTGTTTAACGATACGTCTCATGAAGGACATACATAACATACGTATATCATATTTGTGAACATTTCCTTTACTTGATAACATTATAATAATAATTGTCTTCGTGCAATGTTTACCATTATCATAGAATAGCTAGGTTAGAGGTAAATACATGTAAAGAGAAAATAACCATCTTACTACCTTCTTGGTTATGTAATGTATGTATTGATAACTCTTTAAACACTATTATGCTATTACCAAAAAATAGAATTCAACAATGCTGTGTTCCTTTTTAAAACACTGTGACATCACAAATCGCATACCTAGCTTAGAACTACTGTCGTTCTTTTATACATCTCATAATTCAACAGTATTTATATATATACGCGTAAATCTGCTGTGAACAATAACATGAACTTCCCTTCGTTACTTAATAAATAGCCCACCTATATAGACCTTGTTAACTACTTCCTCACCTGTGGAATGTAACCGCCAATTACGTAAATCAACGTAACAAGATAAATATTTATCTGAGGATGTAATTGCTGACAGCGGGTGAGCATCATGGTATAACAAGCAACAATAAGAAACATGCCGACAGTATCAAACGCAGCATACGCAGTAATTCGTTGAACATTCTCTTAATGTTTCCATGTCGGCTTTGATGATTGGGGTGATGCCTGGGTATTGTTTAAATATACAATGGAATATACTCGTTAAAAGTATCATTTGGAGAGACAAAGCAAAACTCTCCTCAAAGTCTACCAATATTGGAGAGTTCTTTTGGATCCATTGCGTAAATATTTATATAACTATGTTTATTTGTAAATATTAATGGGTTTGTTTTTTCTTAGTGCTGTGTGTTTAAAAATATCCGTGAACTAAAGTTATGATAACCAAATAAATCACTATACATCTTTTTTTCTTATTTCAAACTT
>CM055895.1:55350249-55460249 GCA_029582155.1 Panopea generosa
CATTCAAACATGACTCGGCAAAATGTTCCAATCGTTCATCTGTAAAAAGAAATATAATCACTTAAAAAACGCTCAACAACTTTACACGGTTCTAAAATCGCTGGCGTAAAAATCTCCCTCACGTCAGGGGGGTAATTAGCCATCGAAGCTTTATAAGTTAACGATATAATTGATTATTCATCCTTTGTCAGTTTATAAGTAGCAGATCTTTAAAGTATGAAACACACACCACGCATCAACTTTGAGATAACAGGAATTTTGAGATATACGTGCTCGAGCTAGCGTTTCGGCTGGGTTTTTTTCTTTTTGCTGGACACTGGCTCAAACTCAAATTAGCACAAATTTTGCGATAAATTTAGGGAACCATCATTGAACTTCCGGCCTCATTGCTTGCACTAAACGCTCTCTGTTCAGCATAACGTAAACAATTCGTTAAAATATAGATATGCCTTATAACTAAATTAAAACCATCCAGCTGATATTATATAAATTGACATTTGCATATTACCGAGGGCAAAAATGATGTGCTTTTGAAATAATTTCCAAAACGTTAACATATGGCGTGTTGCCATACATTATTATATTGGCTCTCATTGATACCGCGTAATTTAGTTTCAATGAAAAAACGTCTATACATATAGCCAAAGGGTGATACTAAATGATTTATAACAAATAAGTGCACATTAATAAACATAAAATGTAAGGTTTAAAACGTTTCTGTTTGCGCTTATTAAGTAAAACTAGTATACATATACCACAAATGGAATGTGATGTGCACAGTCACGAGATGAAAAACGACAAAATGCGCCTGGACAAAATATTCCCTTTGAATCATAATACGCCATTAGTTAGAAATTATTAATTTGATATGCCAAACAAAAACGTATACGTTATTCAATTTTGATATATGCCCTCTTAACAGGCACGGTGTTTGGCGTCGCTTTCAATAATTTTTCAGTCATATCACGACGGTGTTTGCTTGAGGCAGTATTCTGAGCGATGCCACATTGGAGTATCATGACGAAGACACATGGTAAAATATCCAACCAGTCACATTATACTGACACCGGGCCGACCAGACCTCTAAATGCTGAGTGCCAAGCGAGGAAGCTTTTAGTACCATTTTTTCAAGTATTTGGTATGACCCGACCGGGGATCAAACCCACGACTATCCGCATGCGAGGTGGACGCTCTACCACTAGACCACCGCTGTGGCTTGTTGCAAAGCCTTAGATTGTATAGATTAGCTATGAGCGTTGCTTACTCCAATATTTCCGTCATATCCACGGGACCATGAGTTTTACACTGAAATAAAGAAATATATAATAAATACAAGGGATATTACAAGCGCAATACAACATACACACAGAAGAAGTGACACTATCGTGGGTTCTATCCTCCGTCACAGCCATGTTAGGTGTCCTTCAATAAGACATTTTTCCAGCATATGCTTAGTACTGGGTATACTTAGATTTGTCTAAGTTTTAACAACTTGTTTCACAATTAAGGCAAAATAGATAAGTTTAAATATTCAAGTAACAACTGGGCTCGTCGTCTTGGACCAACATTAGAACGTGTAAATAACAGTTATAAATAACAGTTATGAATAACAGTTGTAAATAACAGTTATAAATAACAGTTGTAAATAACAGTTATGAATAACAGTTATCTCATCTATCTGCACAACTCTACAATTTCTTAAATGACAAGCACATGACGCAAATTTATTTTGTTGTTGTTTTTGTTGGTTTTTGTTGTTGTTTTTGTTAATACTCGTGTGGTTCTTGGTTAGAATAGAATCACTGTCGATCTCTGCAAAGGGGTAGGAATTTTCCAAATGGGTGTCATGGTCATTTTTTTTTGTCATGTTCATTATTGTGGTTAAATTACCAACCCCTGTATGGTTCCGGGAGTCATATGAGTAATGGTAAGAATACGACCGCTGTGGCTCATTACGCTGTGTCGGAAGAAGCGACAATTTGAGTCATTCGACAGAATTTTACTGAAACTGCAGATCTTCAGGTATCAAGATTCTAGGTTTATTCTTCATATTTATTTGTGATGTGATTTATGTTTAATCTGTATGGTACTTTATTGTTTTTATACATGTAAATTGAACCTGAAATCGTCATTGCTGCTGGCGTCGAACAACCTACAATGTGTTTGCACGACGTAAAACACCATTCATTCATTCATTCGTTTGTTTTGTTCGTTTCTGTTTTTTGCTTCTTCTCATATTCATCCGTAATGCATTTTTAAAGCATGTGCCCCCATTACAGAAATGGCGAAGTGCTCTCCAAAATGTATCTACAACAGTGTCATTAATCTTTCGTTACAAGAAGAAGAATACATGATGGACACCTGCCAATGTACGTCATAACGCTAAACACGTAGTAGGATGATGTCGTTCATACATATGCAAATACATTAAACTCTCCTCTTTTTGGCTGGTTTCTTTATTTAATTAAATTAATCACGGTGAATATTTTTGTCAATATAAATAAAACCAATGTTTATCACATTATATATACGAGTATATAATACGTTTCGCTACGATTTTCTAATTGAAGTTGTTAGATTTAGAAGTCACGTGTCAGCAACATGAAAACTTGTATAACAGACGATTTAACAGATTTAAGCATAGCCAAGAAATAGATTAGTTGATTGAATGATTATCGGCATTGTTATGCTATCGAGGGTTAACGGACGATTAGTCAACATAACCAGTGATTCTGGAATCCAAACAATTTCCGTAAGGAACTGATAATTTTCCCATTTGAATCAGAGGTGAGAGAGGAATAATGTTGAGACGCAATGCCGTATATCAATCATCACCAAGACTGTTGCCATTGAATTGATAGTAAGGCGTGCTACCGACTGAGCTAACCATACCCGCTCCAATACATAGAACAATATATGCAAGACGTGACCTCATCGACCAATATAGGCAGCAAGATTATAATAACTGCTGTGATGTCTTTTTTCAGTGTTAACGATTGTAAGCAAAAAAAAAATTCTTTTTTTTTCTTATTTACCATCATTTTAACTGGCCGCTTGTCTTCTTACAACCAGATTATCAATTCTTGACGTTTTACAAGGTACTTATTTCAAAGAAAGCCTCCAAGCTAACTTAATAAAATATTTTCTTTCCTGCTATGGCGTAATACTTGGCTTCACATACTAATGGTGACATTGACGGATATGTGTAACTGCACAAGTAGGTTTTTAGTACGACTTTTGACGGAAGACAATAAATTTACTGAACACCAGCTGCTTGCATTTATATTCAAAACTCCGTTTATTACAGTACACCATATAATTTTTATGTATGTTCTACTTTGAATGACATGGGTTTGAGTCAAGTATGAATAATAAAAGCCATAGAGTTGTCTTTATTTATCCATGAAGCATTTCTTTAAAGAAAAATATGTCTACTTGTTATGTATTGCTGCTATAAATAGTTTAACGCAATTTTATATACGTCATACTAAGGCATTATATACAATCTGATCACCTCGGCCTTCAGTCACATGATAAAATAAAATGGCGGCCCCCTTATGCCACCTTTGTGGAGGTTGTGCCAGAGACTTTTATTTACTGTCTGGAAGGAAGAAAAACACGGATGTTTTAAATGTGATTACCATCAACTTCCCTTGCATACCTATATAATAACGCCATATATTCAACTTAATGACGGATACATAATTTGTTACTTTCATGCGAATGAATACAGACTTGTAACACAGGCGAATAGCGTTGGTGTATTCCAGCGCTATACACGAGGTGTATCATACGGAGGATAGGGAAATACCCGATGTTTCACGATTGGCATTATATAGAGATCTATGCAAGTCATTGGTCATATTAAGTTTTATTTGTGGAGAAAGACATCAGAATGACTCTGCACAGTGAAGTCGTCCTCCTTCTGTTAGTAACTTACAAACTTTCCCATATAGTTTGTTTTTTGACCAAGCTGAGTTCGAACTTCTGAGTTAAGTGGTCATTAGTCTTGATCATATGCGACGCTTGCTTTTCAAAACTAAGTTGTCATTAGTTTAAACTTATTTGTTTTAATTCGATTGTAAAAAAGTTCTCACAACTTAGACAAATTACACTCGGGTCTTCCTGGGTAGAATCAGTACCTCAGCATATGCGGAAAAAGTTTATTGTTCAAGGACACCACGCATAGCCGTGGTGGAGAATCGAACCCACGACCCTCCAATCATTTGCTAGTTGCTCTACCACTGGACATCGCGTTCCATATTAAAGTGGCCACTAGATGACACCGTCTCAGACAAGACGTCTTTGAGAGAAAAAAACATGTGTTATCATATAGGAACATAAATACAGCCTTTATGATTCTTTTTTGTTATTCGAAATCTGAAATAATAAAAAATATGTACGACTAATCACAATCTAGCCAGCTTTCACCAATTCTTATCACAGATTACTAAGAAAATAATATAGGCCTATACATTGCAGGGCAACACTTCGTTTCATTTCAATGCATTTGCAATCGTTTCCAGCTAGCAAAACGCATCACTCTAGAGTTAAATTACGTTGCAAAACATATATATTTACATGAAAAGGGCAGGCGGAGATGGAACAGAACATAAACTAAATATCAAATTGAATACCCCGCCCAACAATTCAATTGATAGATTGCAGAATGAACATAACTTAAAGTATCATTCATCACATAACACGGTATTAAGATTTACAGCCATGCTTGCACACCTGAACCTCTTGCACCTGTACATGGCGGATCTCATATATTTACTGATAATATTTACTGATAATATTTACTGATATTATTTACTGGTTATATTTACTGATAATATTTACTGATTATATTTACTGATTATGTTGACGAGATCAACAAAAATGTATTTTTATATATGTCTTCATTGTATTTGTATCTGATTAGAAACTGTATATAGTTTAAGCATTTCAAGTCATTATATAATATGTATTTTATAACCGTTTTTTCTAATGGCAAATGGTTGAACGATGTTGTTGTTTGTCTTATAAGCGTCATTTGATGCCATCGAGGGCTAACGGACGATCAGTTAATTAACCTAACAACGCTTTCCTTGGAATCCTGGAAGGTTACTTGAATCAATGTCGTATATCAGTTTATCACGGAAAGGGGTTCAAACTCACGATTCCTGAATTGATAGTCAGACGCGCTACCGACCGAGCTAACGGTCCCAGCTGGTTAAACGGAGTGAACATTTTTGAACATATCAAACATTTGTGAATAAATACTTTTAAGGGGGGGGGGGGGGGGGGGGGGCACGATATTTTGACCCCTGTGTGTAGAGATGGCAGTGATGTGTCGATTTTCATGCCGAGCCTCAGCACCGTATGCTAACGATTGTTCGATACAGGCCAATTATCTACAAATAGCAGACGAACTGTTGTGTTATATGTTAGTAACAAGGCAAACGTCATCGTCACGGACTATTACATAACAACGACGTTACCATGTTTTGTGTTTAGTCAATAGTGCTCTTTTCTTGACTACTAGTATTTCACATTAAGATAAATGGAGAAAAAATGTTTAATGGACGAACGCCAACTGAACTGCTCTGTTATTACAACTCCCTCGTTGCTGTCAGAAATATTACGTAATGTCTAACTGTACCAATCTGCATGATTTTCGTAACATTTTGATCTTATTAAAAGCATAATTCAATAATGCCTGCCAAAAGAAAACATAATTGCCTCTTTATGCGTTAAGGGTCAATTTTCAGATCAAGTTTCGATCTGTTTATACTGGTAGCTTTATATGATATGAGGTAGCAAACTGAATGTAACGGTGTCAGTATTATGGACACTCATCAACGTTCATAATCGCTCACCTAGATTCAATAATATTTCGGCAACATGTATTTGAAAATTTCATATTTTGATCGGCAATCTAATGGACAATTTCATTGTGCATATTTTCCGAGAATTTAATTTAAATTCACAAAGCAATTAACATGACGCACCAACTATCTGGAATACACCATCGCTTAATATATGTTCACAATCGGTATAATGTATGCATACACCATTTGCAGCGATCTCTGCAAGTGTTTGGACATTGTCAAGCGCGTAACGTGGCATACTCAGTTACTCTGCTGAGAAACATTTGAAATTAAGATCTAAAGAAATAAAGATAGAAGCGAAAAAAATATTAACAGGAGAGGGACTGGAGGTAGGGACAATACCACAAATGCGTTCTTCTCCGATAAAGCTGAAACATTTGAAGAGTCATCAGCCATCATTTAAACTTCTATTCCTAAAAAAAATCCTGGTGGAGGCTCTGCACCCCACCAGCGTAAGTGGGATTCCGCATACATTTTCCCTGAGTAACTTCCAAATTTGTCACGCTACGTCTCTGAATGTTATTTCATGTTAAACGTTCTGATACAAATACATAAACATATGTGGATGTGAGAGTTGATAGTTCCTATACATGCTCAGTTGGGCTAATTTAATTTGGTCGAGGCGCATCGCTGCAATCGCTGAAAATGAAAATATATGTACCAGTAACAAACATATGCATGGTCGTATAAAAATGTAGTTCAAAATAATTGACGATGACTCATTCATTTAGAGTTAAAATAGTCGGATGCGTGTCAGCATTCACACGCACACGCACGCACGCACGCACGCACGCGCGCGCACACACACACACACACACACACACGTTTATAACAGTCATGTTTGTTGACCAAAATATTTAATGATCTAAGTTTTAAAGCAACACATCCACGTTTAAACTTTTTTAAAAAGTTTTTCAATTGAGTTGTGAGCACATTTCCCATACATAAATAAATATATGGTCAGTGAGCTGTATATGTGCTAACAAACACTATCCAGAACGCTTTAGAATTATAAAAAAAGATGTCCGAATTATAAAGCGTGACAAACGCTTTATAAATTATTTTTAAATTGCCGAGGATTCAAACTTGGCTTCAGATTGAATTATGCGAGTCGTATTAAAAAACTTCACGTTTTAGTGCGTAGTGTACTTTACCTGCCTTGAAAGTCATTTTGACAAATTTTTTTGACTCGGGTCAGTTACACGCTTGTTTTATAAAGTGTTAGTCACGCATTATAATTTGGGCATCATTTTGTTCGGGATTGTGTTTATATGCTCATATACAGCTAATTGATCATATGTTTGTATGGGAAATGTGCTCATAACTCAATTAAAACATTTTTTTAAAAATTCAAACGTGGATGTGTTGCTTTAAATGCAGTAAATCAGGAAAAATCGCTATAAATATTTAAACATGGGTACAGAGCATCACGTGATCATTGATCAGTAACATAAACATGAGCACAGAGCATCATTTGATCATTGATCAGTAACATAAACATGGGCACAGAGCATCGCGTGATCATTGACCAGTAACATAAACATGGGCACAGAACATCGCGTGATCATTAATCAGTAAAATAATCATGGGCACAGAGCATCACGTGATCATTGATCAGTAAAACATAAACATGGGCACAGAGAATCACGTGATCATTGATCAGTAAAACATAAACATGGGCACAGAGAATCACGTGATCATTTATCAGTAACATAAACATGGGAACAGAGCATCGCGTGATCATTGATCAATAACATAACATGGGCACAAAGCATCGCGTGATCATTGATCAGTAAAATACACATGGGCACAGAGCATCGCGTGATCATTGACCAGTAACATAAACATGGGTACAGAGCATCACGTGATCATTGATCAGTAAAACATAAACATGGGCACAGAGAATCACGTGATCATTGATCAGTAACATAAACATGGGAACAGAGCATCGCGTGATCATTGATCAATAACATAACATGGGCACAGAGCATCGCGTGATCATTGATCAGTAAAATACACATGAGCACAGAGCATCGCGTGATCATTGACCAGTAACATAAACATGGGCACAGAGCATCGCGTGATCATTGATCAGTAAAATAAACATGGGCACAGAGCATCGCGTGATCATTGATCAGTAAAATAAACATGGGAACAGAGCATCGTGTGATCATTGATCAGTAAAATAAACATGGGCACAGAGCATCACGTGATCATTGATCAGTAACATAAACATGGGCACAGAGCATCACGTGATCATTGATCAGTAACATTAACATTGGCACAGAGCATCGCATGATCATTGATCAGTAAAACATAAAATTGGGCACAGAGCATCATTTGATCATTGGTCAGTAACATAAACACGGGCACAGAGCATCACTTGATCATTGATCAGTAACATAAACATGGGCACAGAGCATCACGCGATCATTGATCAGTAACATAAACATTTGTACAGAGCATCACGTGATCTATGATCAGTAACATAAACATGGGCACAGAGCATCACGTGATCATTGATCAGTAGCATAAACATTGGCACAGAGCATCACGCGATCATTGATCAGTAACATAAACATTTGTACAGAGCATCACGTGATCTATGATCAGTAACATAAACATGGGCACAGAGCATCACTTGATCATTGATCAGTGAACATAAACATGGGCACAGAGCATCACGTGATCATTGATCAGTAACATAAACATGGGCACAGAGCATCGCGTGATCATTGATCAGTAACATAAACATTGGCACGGAGCATCGCGTGATCATTGATCAGTAGCATAAACATGGGCACAGCGCATCGCGTGATCATTGATCAGTAACATAAACATGGGCACAGAACATCTCGTGATCATTGATCAATAACATAAACATGGGCACAAAACATCGCGTCATCATTGATCAGTAACATAAACATGGGCACAGAGCATCGCGTGATCATTGATCAGTAACATAAACATGAGCACAGAGCATCGCGTGATCATTGATCAGTAACATAAACATGGGCACAGCGCATCGCGTGATCATTGATCAGTAACATAAACATGGGCACAGAGCATCGCGTGATCATTGATCAGTAACATAAACATCGGCACAGAGCATCGCGTGATCATTGATCAGTAACATAAACATGGGCACAGAGCATTGCGTGATCATTGATCAGTAACATAAACATGGGCACAGAGCATCACGTGATCATTGATAAGTAACATTAACATTGGCACAGAGCATCGCGTGATCATTGATCAGTAACATAAACATGGGCACAGAGCATCACTTGATCATTGATCAGTAACATAAACACGGGCACAGAGCATCACTTGATCATTGATCAGTAACATAAACATTGGCACAGAGCATCGCGTGATCATTGATCAGTAACATAAACATGGGCACAGAGCATCACGCGATCATTGATCAGTAACATAAACATGGGAACAGAGCATCGCGTGATCTATGATCAGTAACATAAACATGGGCACAGAGCATCACGTGATCATTGATTAGTAAAACATAAACATGGGCACAGAGCATCACGTGATCATTGATCAGTAACATAAACATGGGCACAGAGCATCACGTGATCATTGATAAGTAAAATAAACATGGGCACAGAGCATCGCGTGATCATTGATCAGTAACATAAACATGGGCACAGAGCATCACGCGATCATTGATCAGTAAAATAAACATGGGCACAGAGCATCGCGTGATCATTGATCAGTAACATAAACATGAGCACAGAGCATCGCGTGATCATTGATCAGTAACATAAACATGGGCACAGAGCATCACGTGATCTATGATCAGTAACATAAACAAGGACACAGAGCATCGCGCGATCATTGATCAGTAACATAAACATGGGCACAGAGCATCGCGCGATCATTGATCAGTAACATAAACATGGGCACAGAGCATCATCTGATCATTGATCAGTAACATAAACATGGGCACAGAGCATCACGTGATCATTGATCAGTAACATAAACATGGGCACAGAGCATAGCGCGATCATTGATCAGTAACATAAACATGGGCACAGAGCATCACTTGATCATTGATCAGTAACATAAACATGGGCACAGAGCATCGCGTGATCATTGATCAGTAACATAAACATTGGCACAGAGCATCACATGATCATTGATCAGTAACATAAACATAGGCACAGAGCATCTCGTGATCATTGATCAATAACATAAACATTGGCACAGAGCATCGCGCGATCATTGATCAGTAACATAAACATGGGCACAGAGCATCGCGTGGTCATTGATCAGTAACATAAACATGGGCACAGAGCATCACGTGATCATTGATCAGTAACATAAACACGGCCAAAGAGCATCGCGTGATCATTGATCATTTAAATAAACATGGACACAGATCATCACGTGGTCAGTTACATAAACATGGGCACAAAGCAACACGTGATCATTGATCAGTAATATAAACAAGGACACAGAGCATCACGTGATCATTGATCAGTAACATAAACAAGGACACAGAGCATCACGTGATCATTGATCAGTAACATAAACATTGGCACAGAGCATCACGTGATCATTGATCAGTTACATAAACATGGGCACAGAGCATCACGTAATCATTGATCAGTAACATAAACATTGGCACAGAGCATCGCGTGATCATTGATCAGTAACATAAACATTGGCACAGAGCATCGCGTGATCATTGATCAGTAACATAAACATGGGCACAGAGCATCGCGTGATCATTGATCAGTTACATAAACATTGGCACAGAGCATCGCGTGATCATTGATCAGTAACATAAACATTGGCACAGAGCATCACGTGATCATTGATCAGTTACATAAACATGGGCACAGAGCATCGCGTGATCATTGATCAGTAACATAAACATGGGCACAGAGCATCGCGTGATCATTGATCAGTAACATAAACATGAGATTGTATTTCAGAACGTGATAAAGTGATATATAGTATTCGTCCGAATGTTGTAATAGAAACGAAATTCCCATTTTACAAAAAGGCAGCATATACTTCTTGACGACACCTCATCATTCATATTATTTCTAAGATGAAACAAATTCTTCAATGTAACCAGTTTGGCGGATCAACTTAAAGTCAAAAGAATTCGTACGACTCATTTGATACATCACAAAATGCGTTGCAATTTTGAGCGGAAACTTACTTTTAGTCTAATCTGGGCGCCAATGCCAAGTTTATAAAAACCTTTTCAAAAAATATTTGTGCATGTTAAAATAGATATCCTTTTGGCAACAGAGGTTCGGGATCAGTGAGTTTACATAGGCACGATATATTGGGAGACATGTTTTTTTGCAAGTTTTCAAATTGTGAAAAAAGAAGCCTGACATGCTTCGTTTAAATTAATGGCTTCCATTAGCTGACGCTTCCTCGGTTGTGATTTTAAGCTGACGTTATCTGCACGCACATGAATGTATTTATTACAGTGGTTCCAGAAACGGATTCGAAATAATTATTGTTTAATTGCATTGCTTGTCTTCTTATATCCTGTTACTTGTTTAATTGCCGTTCTTGTCTTCTTGTATCCTGTCACCGTTTTAGTTTCCTTTTACACTTGCGTCATTATTGACATTTTATTGAAGATTTCATTTCTTCTAAAACAAAAGGTCTTAAATGTCGTAGTATCCTCGATGTATGTCATGGAGACGGTCGTGTCGTGGTAAATGACGTTATTGTAGTTGTCAATGAAACAGGAAACACTATTGGTTACCTTGTCATAATCTGACAATACCCCCAAACTGCCTTTTTTGGTGTCTTCGTAACCATCCATTTAGCGGTTTTGACTGAAGCGGAACTGTCTTTTTTATTTTAAAAGTGCACATATGAAGACAGGAACATAACATAACATAACATATATTTTATTTAAGTCTCACCTCTATCACATACAATTATCAATGTATAAAACATTGACAAATATAAATACTGACGTTAAGAGACGCATTTTACAGAGCTATGAGAGACTGATTGTTATTTTTCTAAAACCAATCAACGTGCTCAAACTCATTGCTGTGTAACGAACTCGATCGGGAGAGCTGGGTCCGTTATACAGACTAGTGTACGTATCAGGCATCACTGTAAGAATCGTTCACCAGCAATATGTAGTATTCGGTTCCACAGAATTACTTTGTGTTGAAATTAAAGTTAGCAATGCCACCAATCTATCTTACATCCAGGACTTGACTCTTTTAACTAACACTCCCTCTCCCACACACGCATTTTAGATTGTCTTTCTTGCCGACCAAAGCACTCATGCAATCTTTCATAACATTTCTTAGAAAATATAAAAATAAAAATAAGAACATATTTATTTGATATCATATATACACCATTTGTTAATACGTGTCCAAACTGGCTTTGGGTGTGTGTTTATTTTATACAGTCCGTTTGTTGTTGCTGTTGTTTTGTTTAAGTTTTATTTGAGGTGTATGGAGGGTATTATCTGCCACAATTCAGATTGCTTAATTACATATTTTAACTTAATTATCTCCAATTTACATTCACTCAAGTGGCAACTTCTAACTTCTATGTGTGTAAACTACAAATTACATTCACTTAAATGCTAACTGCTTATTTTACATATTTCATTTTCAGTTAAATGCATATAGCAAATTAAAGTATTATTGTTTTTCCAAAGAAAATGTTTAATATGAAAAAGGATATCTTTTTAGTTTGTTCCAAATGGTTAATTTTGTAATTCTAAATATCATACCCTACAGAGCCACCTAGTGTCTTAGTTTGTCTAATTTCAACTATGACGTTTAGCGGCGCCGTCTTTTTATTCCTTAACAACACCAACTACTGCTCTCTTTCAAAGTAGCGTACATTATCGGCCATCATTCGGTATTATGTGAAACTGACTGATTGGCTTTGTCAATGAAAATAAAGTT
Source organism: Panopea generosa (assembly GCA_029582155.1). Classification (NCBI taxonomy): domain Eukaryota; kingdom Metazoa; phylum Mollusca; class Bivalvia; order Adapedonta; family Hiatellidae; genus Panopea; species Panopea generosa. The sequence goes on from CM055895.1 coordinate 55,363,058, forward strand.
TGTAAAGTAATCAACACAGAAACACATGAACTTTTTGTATTGAATTAAAATAAATGTTGCTGACAGGTACGGCTCTCTCCATAAGACAAGGGTCGTATTCACCAACCTTTCTTGAGAATATTCTTAGAATTAAGTTTGAAAATCATAATTTCGACTTTAGATATCTAGTTTTTCACGACAGATAGAATACCTGTGAGAGTGTATTTGACTATATATTAGGTTTCCCCGCATGCTTGCAGTTTTTTGGTCTAAAAAAATGACCTCTAAGTGTGTTTTCCAAAAGTCATTCTTGTGTTCAAGTCTAAAAATATTCTTAAGACTGGCTGTTGAATACCACCCCAGGTCACAATATAGAACAACTATAGAGCGGCTCAATAGCGGATCCAGGAGGAACAGAACATCCAGGGCACGCCCCTTAAATATAGCATGAATAGTTGAATTGATTGAAAATTTGGTGCTAGTACATAGCACGCCTCCTTCGATTGAAAATTCTCTCCCGAACATCACATCTTAACCGCCCGCACAGATCCACACACGTGTTGAACTATGATATTATGAATGTTCCGCAGATGCTTACATAACTATTGGTATATAGGCGTAGGAGAGAGGTAGACCAAATTCCAGCTCTGAGGGAGACTGGCCTAAATTTTCACCAACAAAAAAAGAATAACATATATTATTTTATCAAAGCAATCGTAAGGTTAATAGTTTACAAAAGTAAGTCCCTGTGTGATTTTAACGTGATTCGTGAATCTAGGCCTGTATCATATTGTACACACTGTACTTTTTTTTAAAATAAGGGGCCACTGTGATTATTTTTTTGCTATATTTATTTTGGCCTGCCTTGTACCCAGCCTAATAAAATAAATTCATGTGATACATTTACCAAAATCGTTTGTATAGTGCAGTTCTCCTTAAATTAAAGTTCTCCTTTCTTTGAACAACTTAAAAGACAATCTCTTTCACTATATTTTTCCTCTACCGAGGTACCAGACGAGATCTGCCTGAAGCGTGTCGTGTGAAGGTATCGTAATTTTGCCCCCAGGGGTCGTCAATCACGCATTGTCTGACATCACAAGCAACGTTTGACATTTCTCAACTTTCTCAACAAAATAGAAATAACGACTTGTTGTCAAATATATTTTAAATAAAGAAAACGTTAACCAGCTTTCCAGGCGCTCCTGTTTCTTTATCACGGTCAGGGAACTCTGTCACAACGTAGAGACGTCTCGAACGGTAATGGTACCTCTAAGCGTAACACGTTAACGTTAATATTGTAATATTAAAAGTGTATAAAATGCAATATGACGTTTTCATTAATGTATTTCGTATCATTTATTTCACAAGAAAATAGCCGAATATCGGAATATCGGTTTCTGCAATGGAATCATGATTTTCTGCGGATATTAAATGGACCAAAACCAATGATATTACTGTAGCTACGTAAACTATGAGAAAACAGCATACTGGCGGCGCCCATAGGTTTTGCCGTATTAAAGAACGTCAAACTTACGTCGTTAATATTTGATAGAGGATACTTATATTATGTGAAAAAGTCTGTTTGAAAATAGTTTTATGTGTCACAGGTTTGTGTCGATGTTGATTTAAATGTCCGGATTCTTCCTACATTGTCACAGATTCGAGTCGACACTACTCAGAAGTCAGAAGTTTCGTGGAATTTTCTACTAGCCAAATAATGTCTTATCTATGCATTTGTCTTTGGACGAAAATGAAAATGAGGCATGTACCAAAACCGTTCATTTATGGCGTCTCAACGAAACGTAATGTAAAACCAATGCATTTGGCAAATTCCTTGATCCCCGTAACAACGCCTGAGCCAAATCACAGAGATTATCATTTTGGTGGTTTTATGACCCAGATATTCTTAATTTTTGCAAGGATCAAGGGAAATTTCAGGTCATGTGAAAACATTGACCTGGGTCAAGTATTGCCTGGTGAACCTGGGCTGCCATTTAGCTCCAGTTCAGATGACGTCGCACACATAAAAGCATAGCAGCTTTCGGGATCATTATTTGACCAGTTCTAGTGTATTGGCACAGTGCTACTCTGATTAGCTGGGAGTTACGACGCAAAAACGCATGTTGAAACTGTGAAAAACTAAAAAAATCAAATCGGCCTCTATTGCATGAATCGTATGACGTGGACTGAAAAACCTGTCGACCGCATTTGCACGTGAAAAAAGTGGAAATGAATATTCTGGGCACCAAGTGCTATGTACACGGTGCATATGATCTTATTCTTAACATCGCCAGGGTAAAAAAATACATTTACATTGGACATGAAACACAGACACAGCTACATCAGTTATAAAAGAGGGACGTTTCTTTTTTTGCTTAGTACGGTCTATGTATAAGATATCATTACAACATCTTTTTTCCCTTCAAATGATCATATATTCGTATATAACGTATTTATAAAACACATGAATACAAGATTTATTTTTTTGTGAGGGTGGGTCAAATGTACGATTTATTGACATGAGTAAATAAGCACATCTCCAGAATCCCAAGTATACTTGCATGTATTCACGTTACCCTAACTTGTCCCCCTATTTTCCCCCTGCAGATCATTATAGTTTTTGTGTACATTTTGTTTCATTATTCCATTAAAAAAAACAACGAATATAACGGTTCCATATGTGTTGTGTTTTATTAATTCAGAAAAGAAAAAAGAAAAAATTCCAAGTTCAAATCTTAATTTAATTTCTTAATTGTTAGATAAAAGAAAACGAATAATGGAGATTTTAATCCGAGTCTCAAACTTAGGCAGTTTATTAAGAACAAGACATGCATCAATCGATGGGCTGGATAAATACATCACTCAAAACGTAAATACGGAAATACGTATAAAAAGTGACACTTTTTCCCTAAAATGATTCGTTATATGAAGAGTTTTAAACTACCAGCGGAAGTCTCACGAAACATGACTATTACTATTGGGTTGTAAGTACCGAGGTATTGTTTTGCTTCTGTATGTCGGTTCTAACTTTCACCGACTTAAACTATATGCCGGACAGCCTCCGTGCGAGACCCGAAGTGTAAATGGCAGTAATGGCGTAGGGTTGAACTATTCTACAATGTTAAAACTACCGACACTGAATATGTGACATTAAAATAAGGATCGACAGGCCTCCGTTACCCTGTCGTTACAAACCTGTGACATTTCAAAAACTTTAAACTTGAAGAAATATTCATTATCAGATGTTCAATTTGATCGTATTTTACTTATAATATAATACATTCCCCAGAATGTCAAATATATACTTCATACGTTTGATTATATTAACATATCAGCGATAATGTCCCCGCTATCGACTAGCAACTGTGACAAAATTTACAAAACAATAATACTGTCGACGTGAATTTGTGACAAACTGTCGACGCAAATCACTCTACGTTGTGACAGAGTTCCCTGACCGTGCACGTACCTGTTACATTGACCAATTAGTGAAGTTGTAACGCACATGTTACATTGACTAATAGTGAAGTTGTAACGCACATGTTACATTGACTAATAGTGAAGTTATAACGCACATGTTACATTGATTAATAGTGAAGTTGTAACGCACCTGTTACATTGACTAATTGTGAAGTTGCAACGCACCTGTTACATTAATTAATTGTAAAATTGTAATACACCTGTTACATTGACTAATAGTGACGTTATAACGCACATGTTACATTGACTTATAGTGAAATTGTAAGGCACCTGTTACATTGACTAATAGTGAAGTTGTAACACACATGTTACATTACTTAACAGTGAAGTTGTAACGCACATGTTACATTGATTAACAGTGAAGTTGTAATACACCTGTTACATTGACTAATAGTGAAGTTATAACGCACTTGGTACATTGATTAATAGTGAAGTTGTAACACACATGTTACATTGATTTATAGTGAAGTTGTAACGCACCTGTTACATTGACTTATAGTGAAGTTGTAACATACCTGTTACATTGATTAATGATGAAGTTGTAACGCACCTGTTACACTGATTGATAGTTAATTTGTTACGCACCTGTTACATTGATTGATAGTAAAGTTGTAACGCATCTGTTACATTGACTGATAGTGAAGTTGTAATGTACATGTTTCATTGATTGATAGTGAAGTTGTAACGCACCTGTTATATTGGTTGATAGTAAAGTTGTAACACATCTGTTACATTGATTGATAGTGAAGTTGTAACGCACCTGTTACATTGATTGATAGTAAAGTTGTAATGTACATGTTTCATTGATTGATAGTGAAGTTGTAACGCACCTGTTATATTGGTTGATAGTAAAGTTGTAACACATCTGTTACATTGATTGATAGTGAAGTTGTAACGCACCTGTTACATTGATTGATAGTGAAGTTGTAACGCACCTGTTAAATTTATTGATAGTAAAGTTGTAACGCACCTGTTACATTGATTGATAGTGAAGTTGTAAAGCACATGTTACATTGATTGATAGTGAAGTTGTAATGCACCTGTTACATTGATTAATAGTGAAGTTGTAAGGCACCTGTTATATTGATTGATAGTGAAGTTGTAACGCACCTGTTATATTGATTGATAGTGAAGTTGTAATGCACCTGTTACATTGATTAATTTCAATAAATATACATACGCATTTCTAACTTGATTGATAGTATTGTAGCGTTTGGCTTATTTCATGCAACACTTTTAGTGATGACATAATACAATGTCCAGGATATATTTTATTGTTTGATGTTGTGCCGCTTGCAAATATGAAAAAAAAATCGAAAAAAGAGAAAAAGTAGTACTATCGCGTATGATCTTATTGACGGTGATCAAAACTTCGAAGCCTGATCACGACAACATGAGCAGGGCTATACCATAGCCTTTGGCATAAAGTCCGGCTCAAAATAGATCATTATACAGCTATGTACATACATTTATGACAATCACCTTTCAGACGTTATATACAAGTATTTACTTTTTCTACTTCCAGTGGTCATTTCCAGATGTTAAATCCGACGTACGTAATGCCATCTACTACTCACAGGCCACTGGTCTCGGGGTTGGTTTTATAATCGGCTCCGCTCTGTCGGACTATTTAGGGCGTCGCCGGGTTATGTATGGTGCGTTTACGCTGATGTGTGTCAGCCAGTGTGTCACGTCTCTGTCTCAGACATGGCTCCATTTTATGATATGTCAGGGAGTTACCGGAACTGGTGCTGGTATGTATAGGCCGCGAGCTGTTTTACATCTACTACTAAATATAAAAGGTGCAAAAGTGTCTGATAAATTGTGTTTTAATTCAAAAGTTGTAATAGCATTACTAAAGTAATAATTAATTTTAGTTAGCACTGTTATAACGTGATATATCCGCAGTGGCCGAATACAGATTGATAGTGTATGTATCAAAATAACTGAACTATTGTCTTTGTGGCCGTGGGTCATAGACTTTGTCTCAAACGAGTAATTTAATTAAAATCATTTTGGACAGTTAAATTTGAGATGCATGCACAACAGGCCATCCTGTGCCGCTTAAATAACCAGAACTATATAAGCTTTATCTGTAGTAGTGGTTAATGCATGATTGGGGGAATGCACATTCAAACATAATGTATAATTCACCAAACAGAAATGTATACAAACGTACATGCAAAACGTATATACTACTTTATAACCGGAATCTTGTTTTCTAACATTGTCAGAATAAATGAATAAATAACTGATGTCCATTATTGTCCTTCAATACAGGATGCTTTATACTATCAAGCCTGGTTCTCGTTCTGGAGTACGTCGGTCATGACTGGCGAGACATTTGTATTTGTCTATTACCCTGGTGGCTGGGACCCAGTCTACTGTCTTTTGAGGCGTACTGCACCCGACACTGGCGTTACCTGGCCCTATTTTCAGGGATTGTCGGACTTCCGTTACTAGGGTCGTATTTGTAAGTATGTGAAATACATTAAGCAAAGCACAGACATGGGCTCCATACAGGCAAATCTTACCAAATTATTTCAATTCATTTTAATTAAAATGTAACAGTTTATAGGAATATATTTAAGCTCGATGGCGAAGAAAGCTCAAATAGTATATGAATAGAAAGTGTTGTTCTTTAAAGGCATCAGGTCGGCAAGAGGATCGGACGTGTAACCCCTGATGTGAACGGTTAACACTATCCACTGCTATACCGCTCCGCAACAAAACGCAATATATAAACAAAGATATACATGGAAATGTGTCAAATATAGTATATACAAATATGTTTGCTTTTGTAATACCTGAAAATCTCAAGCCAATTCAAGAATAAACAATTTCATTTTCCATTTCACTTCTTCTAACAAAGTTTACGTACCTGATAGGTTTAAACTCATTAAGATGGCGTATATGTTAGTATTGGGACTGAACTGCCAAAGACATTTCAAGCCAAAACAACACAAAAATAACACAAATTACTGAAACACACTGGGAAGCGCGTATCAAACGTCTGTTGAATATATAAATAACTAGTTGTGTGTCTTGAATTGAATAACGGTACTGGTTAAATGGATTAACAAGAATCTTTCACCATGTGTTCATGCACAAGCACCATTACAGATGGTCTTAAACGTGCATCATGCAGCAAGCATATGTCTACTTTGGTTTCATGTTGAGTTAAAATGACGTGCCTATGTTATATTCAACTACAAAATCCATTAAATATAATATATTTACGTCAGTTATCTGTTTAATAGTTTTGATAATTCTGAATATGCACCAGATGACCTAATATTGCTAGTAAATCATTTTACACTTAACAACATTAATTTTGATGCAGTGGACTTGGTTGTGAAGAGTGCTCGCCCTTTACAACCCGAAATTATTTACACATTTTAAAAAGTTTACATATCTTACTTTGAATATTACATTTATTTAATCCATTATGTATTTTTGCAGAATAATGGTTTAACACGTGTTTCTATTTATAGTTTGGTTCTGGAGAGCGCGAGGTGGCTGGTTTGCACACACAGATTTTCCAAAGCAGAACAGACGACAAAGGAAGTTGTCGCCTGCAACTGCAGACCTGTGGCGGAAATTACTTCTTTATTTGACATTTCACGGGCCTGTGTTTTAAACTCTATGCACAAAAAGAAATACACATTTTTAGATGTTTTGCGTACGAAAAAGTTAAGAAGATCAACTTGTGCTGTGATATTTACTTGGTAAGTTGTTTTTTTTAGACGTCGATAGTTTTTTACAAAAGGATATTATATTACTTGTACATTCATGTTTCACAATTTCATTTGTGTGTTTTTCTTTCTTTTTTCATGGGGTTTAACGCCATTTTTGCACATAACGTGTTATATATAGCATATCAAATGTTGTTGGAGGCGTAAAGACCTCAGAATGAATCTTCTCACACTCAGTAGAAACACCTTCCTTTACTGAGCATGCAATTTGTAAACTGTCTCACATAAAGTTTTCGACCAAGCTGAACTTAAACCCGCAACTTCAGCAGTGAGAGATAAATTGGTCATTAAATGACCTTATAACACTGTGGAGACTCTTTGTGCACTTTACAACGAGTTAATGTTACAAGGAAATACGGATGGTACGAAACAGAAATAGTATAACAGAAAATTTATATAATATTCTTTGTCACAAAGCTTTCGTTCTGACATTGATGATTCTGAATGTCAATATAATTTTATTCAATCGGTTCAGCTATATGATTTATTCCGCTAAAAAGTGACCAATCCGTAACCAACGTTTTGCTTCATACATATGAATCACGTTGACTCTATAAAGCAATAAAACATTTAGCAGTATGTAATCCCAGGCACCAGTATCGTTGTTTGGACAAAAAACAACAACAAAAAACATACTCAACAACCACCATCCTCTCCCCAATGTCTTTTGAATAGACAGAAAGTTTGATGTGTTTTATACAATTATATATAAGGGCATTTTTTTTATTATTATTATCCTTTTTATTGTGTTTTTCTGTTGTTTTGTGTTTTGCTTTTGGAGGTCAGGTAAATTGGACTACAACGATATTGACGGCTGTGCCTTTAAACACGAATTAAAATATGCACGACAGCACCTTTAACCAGTTTGCTGGTGTAAATGTATTTCTGTTCCTCCTTCTACAACTTGTGATATTAAAGGAAGTATTTAGCTCGTTTGGTATTAAGAATAATTCAATCTTACGAATTACAAGTTGAGTTCACTCTGCATTCCCTCTTTTGCAAATAAGATATGACGATGATATGTGCTAGCCTGCAGATCTCTCTATATTTGACACATTTCGGTTATGATGGCAGTTAGTAACACTTTAATTCTTGACAAAAATGTAGGTTTAACTGACACAATTCTTAAAGTTTAAAGATATAATTGGATTTAAACATATGTTTTACTATTTAAATCATTGTTTGTAGGTTTGTAGGTTCAATGGTTTATTGCGGTCTGCACCGACGCGTGACGCACGTGGCAAGTGACCCATATGTAAATAATTTTGTCTTGTATAGTACAGATGTGATTGTTACATTCAGCGCCATCATGATCAACAAATGGTAGGTACATTTTATTTTTCAAATACAATAAACCCATTTAGAGTATAATACCAAGACTACGGAACGGCTTGGTTATAGTGACATTACACAGACTAGCATACAGGGCTGAAACTTCGGGTGGCAACCTTAATATTTTTTGAATTTATAATTTTTGCACTAAACTAAAGCTGATAAAAATGTTGACTAGTTCCGATTATCAATTACTTAATCATTGTGTTCTCCTGAATGTGAAATCGTATGTAGTGAAAACGAAAAAATGTTGGATTTTTATTCGATTTTTTAAAGAAAAAAGTCAGATTACTCGTTTTATCAATAACATTTAAACAAGACATCATAGAAATAGATTGTTTTGCAGAGAGATGAAGAGGAAGTAAATTATCCATGGGTGGAGAAGTTCTCTTACTTCTTTCTTCGGTAATGATGGAAGTAATGGACTAAAATAAGAAAATAGTCACCGTGACAAAAAATAATATCAGCGATTTTTTTTCTTTAAATTTAAAAAAGAAAAAAAATACCACCCAGTGTTACTACCAAGCCCTTTCATTTCATACCAAAACCACAATAATATGTTAGTTGGTTCAGTTGTGTTATATGGTTAATGAAAAAATTGCATTCTTGTCATTCATTGAAGGAACTAAATGAAAGAAGTTAGACTTACATTTAATTGTTATCTGCACTACCAAACTATGATGAGAAAAATAGGGGTTATGTGTCACTCACGATATTTTTGTATGTGAGAGTTCAGTGTGAATGAAAGTAGACATCAGATATCATGTATTCATACACCAATTTCAAAAGCATCAATTTTTTTTCTTAATTCACAATTTAAACATTACAATGATTTCAAAAGGTTAAAAAAATCTGCAATAATGCAATTAAAAAAAAATTAGCACTAAAATAAGGAAAAATGCATTTTATAAACAAGAAGAAACAAGGATTATTTCTAACTGCCATTTTGCGAAGCATTTACTGTTTTCAACGGCGGTACTATGCCCATATAAAACTTTGTATCTGTGTCTAGATAACACACAAATTGCCCTATTTCTCAAGCTTGACTTTAAGACAATCGTCTGCAACACTCCACTTATCCGCTATAATCATACAACCCTATTGATTTTTAATCAGACATCTTTGCACTATTTGCTGCGTATTCCCGTAGCAATTATATGCTTTGTGAGATGATACTATTTTTTTTTACAGTTCATTATTAAACGAAAAAAACACACAACTTCCCGTAAAATTCAAAGCATTTAGTCTCATTTTTGGCAAGTAAAGGCGGATCACGTGACATTTATTGCCGCTTCACATGAAACATTTATTAAATCGAGGTTACAAAAAAACTTCAGAGGATCATTCATCTTATATGACGTATTAGAAAAAAAATTATATGGTAAAGAACCGATTCGTAATCGTATATATTTTAAAGAAAAAAACTTGATTTGTTTATGATTTTTGTATAAACGATTGACTCATCGCGGATCAGAACTGGTACAAATATACAAGCAATTTCTGATTTGATATCCATAAATTCAAAGGCAGTACGATGGAGAAAATCGCTATAGTTACCTCCCAAAATACATTGCAATTTTAAAGGTGATTTTTTATTTCCGACAGTCAACGCAATGGCAAAGTTAGGAAATCCAATTTCAAAGTTTTTTAAGAAAAAAACATTGATATATCGACTTTAAAACTAAGATATACAGAATACAGCATATATCTCTGCATAGTATAAACATATATTCTTAATATATCTATATTTTACTATTTTCAGCATCGGGCGGCGATGGAGCTTATTTCTGTATTCAATGTCGTCTGGTTTTATTTCTATGTGTATTCTCGTTCTGCACGTGACCAACGAAAGTGATATTGACGAGAGAATGATAAATGCATTAGGTTTCTTCACGAAACTTGGTGTGACCACATCACTTACAATGGTAAATTTGGTTACCATGGAAATATACCCAACGGTTATCAGGTATTTGGTGTAAATATTTATAGTGAATAGTCAATTACTTAAACTTCTATCGAATCTAAAAAAAAAAGTCGATACTCACACTTTTAGCTTCCACAGTTTCTGAAAGTTAAGGGTCCTCCGTGGCTGAGTGGTATAGCGCTGTAACACCTAGTGGCTACTTACCTCTCACCGCTGAGGTCGTAGATTCCAGCTTGGTCCAAATGAATACGTGAACAACTGTGTTAGATACTGACGGAACAAATGTGGTTCTACTTAATCAGGTTGCCCTCCGTCAGTAAAACCGGATATGCCATATATAACATCCTGTTGGTATCCTCCAAACAGATGTCTGGGCCATTTTATCAGTTTTGTCACATTCATAATTCGGAATAATTTTTTTTATCATGTGAATGCTTTCATTTCAGTTGATTAACGCCTGCCGATAAACAAAGGTTTATCACGTCAATGCAAGTTTATCAGGCATATGACGTCATTAAGTATAATCCTAAACGGAATATCTACAGGCTGTTACAAAAGATGCTGATTTTCAATTTCATAAAAAAAGATGAATTAGAAATATTGACACGATTAAGAGAATACCATGTTAATGTCTAATATAATCAACGTCATCAGGTTCAGCACGTTCAAAAACAAGGACTCGGTAAAATTTCGTACTGGATTTTTTCTATGCCTTATCTGATAAAGTTGATTTTTTTTTTTTTTTTTTTTTGGTTAATTTTACAAGATTCCTGATATTATATTTTTATGATGGTTTGTGATAATTGTAAAATATAAGCGAGTTATTATATATATATTTGTTTCAGAACTATGGGCTGCGCAGTCGGTTTTACATCAGGGTTAGCAGGCTACTTAGTGGCCGACAGGATCATAATCTACTTGGTATGTAGCAAACCAATACTGATGGTTTTGCAGGTGTGACTCTACTATAAGTATCTCGGCTGTGTTACAAACACAAAAGAATTAACGATAAAAAATCGTCGTAAACGTAAACCAACAATTATTCATAATGTTTTAATATACATCCAAATGAAACAGAATTGGCTCAAATCACGCAGAAAATTATATATTTTCTGGAAATACAATTCATTTAAACATCTATCATAATTTAAACATGCAACGAAAAAATTGTCCAATTTACTTTCGGAGATTTTTATCTCAAGTTATGTTGTGAGACGCAGCCCTGGGCCTAAACTCATCAACAATCTGACTCGGACTCAAATCTTACATTTTAGGAAAACCCTGTAAACATACAATTATGGGTAAAAATGATTTGCCTGTTTGATAGATGCTATATGAATCTTAAATAATTTTTGACATTTTGAGTCTAAATTAAAGTTCAGTGTGGACCCAGGATCCGAGGGTCGCGGGTTTGATCCTCCAACACTGCTATGTGTATTTAGTTCTTGAGCAAAACACTTTATCCTCATATTGACTCTACCCAGAAATACTAAGAGTGATTTTTCTAAGTTGTAATAACTTGTTTTACAATCGAAGTAAAATATAATAGGTTTAAAACTAAATAAAGTTCAAGTTTAGTTTGATATTTTGGATTGTGCTACATTTAGTTTATGAGTTATAAAAACCTTCTAAATACAGGTTTGTTCGTTATGACTGATTGATTGATTGATTGATTGATTGATTGATTGATTGAATATTTAGCGTCATTTTATGCTATCGAGAGCTAACAGACGATCAGTTAACCTCACCACTCTTTCCTGGGAGGGTTAACCAGTACTCGAGCACACCCCATCTCCGCAAATAACTGATAACTTTCCCACTTCAATCAGCGGTGGTCGAATGGTAATGAGACGCAATGTCGTATATCAATCATAACGGAAACTGTTGCCGGGTGGGGATTCGAACCCATGACCCCTAGATTGATAGTCAGACGCGTTACCGACTGCGCTAAGAGTTCGACTCAAGGGATTATGTTTCACTACCATGAATTCAAAGGTCAATTAAGGTCATGAAACAGAAAAGAATCCAATATAATGAACGCATTTAAAACCTTACATACACTTATTATACTTTGTTCAGACATTTGCGCTGGATGTAGCGCTTACCGGGCCCGGTTTGTTCGTTATGAAATTGTGTGTTAAGATGCATACGCGTATGAAAAATGTAATGAAAAATTCGGATGTTCTGGAACAGTTGTTGCGAAATATATATTTTTCCCCGAGTAGTTTATCCAGTTTAATTTGGATAAATACTTTGGAAACGTACATTGACAAGAGTACTGGAAATAGCATAAACATAGATCTCAAAAGACCAATATATTCCCAATAAAATCCCATACAAAGCTCTTTATCTCGATGAACAATCGGTGAGCGACTTTGGTCATTGGCGCAGTACGGATATGTACTGGGAGAGAAGTTGATTAAGGGATTCCGTCAAAAGCAGAAAATATAAACTGTACATCAGCTTTATGATACGAAATGTAATGGTTTTTTTTATTAAAATAGACTTCAAATTGCAATGATCGTAGAGTCGTGGGTTCAATCAATCTTCACGCAAACGCGTAGTGTCCTTGAGCAAGATATTTTTTCCGCATATACTTAGTACTGGTTTTTACCCAGGGAGACTTCGAGCGTGATTGTTAAAGTTGTAATAACTTGTTTTACAATCGATGTAAAATAAATAAGTTTAAACCAACTCGCAATTTTGTCCCTTTGGCCTATTCCTCAAGTAATCGCTTTTTTATTGCAGTTTTGACGTTCCAATTATTTTTTTTTTTCGAAGAAAGGTGTAGGCCCAGGCTTAAGGCATATACGTCTCTGCTTCTACGGTTATGAGGCATATATTTAAATCATGAATTTTCACGAGTCTTCTCTCTTTCGTCGTTTCCTAGTTTGTATGAAAATGTCGTTGCTTGAAAGATAGTTCTAGTATTTGGGGCGTGGGGTGCTTGTCCGTCGTGTCCGCGTATGAAAGAAAGAGGCGGACATTAAACGGCTTGCTTTTCTTTCTACATCATGCATTGAAGACCCGTTTTTACGGGAGGTTTACGAGCATTTGAATGTTTAATTTATTATGCTTTTAAACCGCGTTGGACTTGATGATTCACGATCTCGCGGTAAGACATTTGTGAGTTTTATTTAGAAATTGTTTTGTCGTTTTATGAATATATCACTTTTCCTTTCAGAACCCATTCCACTACACTGTTCCATTTATAGTATACGGTGGCATGATGTGTACATTCGCCATTGCCGTTCTGCTTCTCCCGGAAACATTACATCAACCATTACCGGATATCCTCAAATGTCGTCATAGAAACTTGTGTACCCACGAAACCATACAGTTAGCCAATGGGTGGACATCTTGATTAACACAGATTGCAGCACCAGTTTAACATATTTGAAGGTCCAATTTTTATAACAGCGACAGCAGAGCAGCAAGATAAGCGGCGTAAAGTACGTTAAGCTCAATATTAGCCCGGCTTTTGTCACATTATCTTTCTTTTTTTAAGGACATAAACTGAACAATTATGTAAATGATAACAATTTGGGACCCTGAACGAACAGTGTTTTGCACAACGATTCATTATCTACAGAAGTGCGTGGTCAAGGGGTAGAACACCGGACTCGGGATTGGAATGTTGTGGGTTCGATCCTCCGCAACGACCATGTGCAGCATCCTTGAGCAAGACACTTTATACGTGTATGCTAAAGCATGATTTACCTAAGTTGTAACAACCTATAATTCGATGTAAAATATATAAGCAGGATCTACAGAAAATGTATTTGTTAGAGGACCACAATGGATATACATGCTGGCACGTGACATCAATTTCGAAGACATATCTTTGTCGCAAACATTTTCGTATTTTTACTGAAAAACTTCATTTTGACTGAGGGTTTTAATAAATGTCAATGAAACCAAAATCAGGATCACTCGGATGCTTTTCTTTGATGCAAGTTTTTAAGTATTTAAGTTAAATATATATATAAATATTTAAATATGTTGGTGAAACACCTACAGAAATCGCACAATTCTTTTACATACTGGTTATAATATATTATAAAACCTTATATACATATATCTGACAGATTATATATATTAACAGATGTGTTTATACTTTCAGGTACATTGTTGCTGTACGAGTTAGTTCATCACTGTTGAATATTGTGCCTTAACCTCAAGTTAACAAAACATGTACCACTACTCAGACTGAATAATCTCATTTTATCAATAAAACTCTACATTACAGAAATATTTTACTGTATACTTGATCCGAACAATCAGCCCTGGACTGGGATGATCTAAGTTCTGTTATCTAAATGCTCTATTAGGTAATATTTTGTATGTTCAGTATGTTTATAATTAGACAGTTTTTATATCAAGAGCATAGAAGTAGACTGACACTTTGCTACGATGGCCAGTATAGTGTTATTTTGAATGCATTACATCTCAAAATACCACGACTCGAAAATTAATCTTGACGTTGCATTAAGCCAACAGTGTTCTGAACAACCGGGCCCTGGACTTGATCAGATGAATTCCTACTATATCGGAAAGGTTAATTCAAGGCCAATGATTAAAACTATAATATACATACAATACACTATTAATATACACTTCATAATTATTTGTTAATACAAAAAATTACTTGGTTTTATTCATGTAATAAAATACTTAAAGGGTTGAAAAAAGTTTTGTGATAAAATTAAGCTCGACGTTGACCAGTACAGCGAGTACGATGTGTAGAAACTTAATTGATCAAGAGAAATTAAATTAACACAACAGTAAATGGTACGATTAGTCAAATGAAATTGCATCAATCTTTATTCTGTTAATCAGTTTAATTTCATCATCTTTAGTCAGTTTAAAAATCAATTTAATTTCATCAGTCTTAAGTCGGGTAAAGTTTTATATATACAAATCAGAACAATTGAAACTTGTATTTGAAAGGGCGTGATGCGAGAATGACTTGCCGAGACCACATGGCATCGCCTGTCCAAGTAAATACAATGTAGTGTTTACTTGCCAGTAGACATTGTTAGCTTGTCAAAGGAAAATGGTAGCATAGCAACCAATATCAATCGCTGATTGGATTATTAACTTGTCTGATCAACAACCTGCGTCAGGTTGACCGTGTAGTTCCAGTTAGCGATGGAATGGCGCATGCACGGACTCGAGTTGACCAGGATAGAATGGTGCGAAAAAATCCAGTGCATGATGAAGATTCAATACAACATCAGTGTGTTATCAGTGCAAATAACCGTCTAAGTTTCATTATAATTCAGTGTATTATATATTGGATGTGGTGACGAGACGAGCAGACTTTAACGGAATATCAGCAGCAAACATACAGATTTTGAGTGTAACATTAGATATCACTATACAATAAAGTAACCACAGCAGCAATTAAAAACATTTTAAAATCGTCCAAAAATTAATTACTGGTGTAAAATTGAACAGTTCAATGAATGGCTCAGTTGACCACCAGAGTGGTATTTGAACAATAAATGTAAAATTCCGGACATCATTGAATGATCCAATATAGAAAATTCAAACTTCCAAAAAGTACACAATACTTACCAGGATTTCAGTCATTCATATTTCCAGACACTTTATATGATTAGTGTTTTAGTGGACTGTCAGAAATTAAGAATTTAGATGTGATTTAAGAACAATAATGTTTTAATGTAGATGTACAGGACCATGCCTACCATACATGTTACCCTCTGACTCAAGCAAAGACTTTTTAACAAACATGTTAAACCAGACATAAGTAGGTCTCTGGTTAAACATAGCAACATTGCAGTGCCTTCCATAGTAAACTATTTGTACACATTTTTTCTTTGGTCGACAAGTGTTCTGTAAGGCACCATACACTAATTAAGGTTTGCTCGAGATAATTTGGTTTGTACAAAAATGAATTATGTAACAATATTCAATTAAAACATGCACAATTTAATACTGTAGATCAACATTTACTTGAAATGGCCATAAAGAAATGAGGCAGCTGAGATTACAGCACCAACTATAGACACCGTTTGGAAACGTAAATCTGGCGATAGGAATGTTACATGCAGTAACGAGACATGAAATAGGCTTGAACTATGCCAAACGTAGTCTTCACCAAGAACATTTCAACAGGGATAATAATTACAAATTTGCCTGTAGAAGTATTTCCAGATATGTACATTCAAACCAGTCTTTAGCAGCCGGTCAAGGGAAGGAGCAAAAGTGGCCTTTTAAGACAGGTTGCTAAATACAGATTAATCTGAAAGTATAGAAATGGGTAATAGCAAATACGGCTGCTTAAGAGAGGCAACCCATTACACAGGTTGGAATGTATATCACACAACACAAAAATCATTTCGCCCATTTTTACTCCTTTGTGAAAATTTATGTTTAATTTGGTTTCTATCATTCATTCTAGTTGGTAACATTACTTGTAACAGGGCTCTGTTCAGTAACATAAAATGCATATGATTTTGTGTTAACCATCAAGCTAATGCAAAAATCAGCTCCACATTTAAACTGAAATGTTAGCTACTCTCTCAAAGCTCATTTTGGAGGGGTTTGCTCACATTAAATTATGCTGGATCAAAGGACAGTGCTCAAGTAGTTTGATCAATTTCGAATGTTTATTTGTCAGCCATGGGCCATTTGCTCCAAATACAGTGCATCCCAAGCAATCTCTTACAAATTTTAAATCTCTGTCAGATTTTAATAAGTTGTCTGCTATCCGAGCTGTGTATAGTATTGACCAACAGCAAATAGTATTTACAGATGTGAATGCCCGGTAACTGTCAAAAACATTTAACAAATATTCAACAACTTCGTACCAACCCTTTAAACACTAGCTAACAACTTTCAAAGGTTTAGTTTATACCAATGTGAAGTCTGCTCTTGAGCCCACTTCCTGGGTAGAACCAGTGCTAAGTGGGTTTATTTCGAGACGTCATCAAGTCAAGCTGGGGATCAAACCAGCCAGCTCTACCATGAGTAACCAACACTGTCGACTGTACTACCAACTCACTTTACTAAAACAAATTTAGATTTAAAATATATCTTTCAGTAAGCTTATTTAAGAAAACTGTAGTCAATATATTAAATATTTAATGATATTGAACACAGCCCTGGCATCTTTTCCTTCATGTAAACCACAAACCATGCAAATCACACATGTCATATCATTATTTATTAGATAATGTATCTTACAAATGAATGTCAAATACAAATCTCAATTGAAATCAGGTCAAGCTTGGAACCAATAAAAATCATACCAAAATATTGTGTTTTTATCATTTTGATTTATTCAAAATGAGTATGTAAGCATTATCTGTCACCAAGGTTACGGAATAATTAACATGGTTTACAGGCTATGCCTCACTTGTCAACAATATCTTTAAATTCTTTTTGAAAGTGTATGAAACATCATAGTTATAACAAACATAATACAGCTTAAACAGTAATTGTATACAGTCATTAAATGTTAAAAAAAAATACTGTTGATTAATTAAAACAAATGAAATGAAAAGAATTTCAATAACATCGCAAATTCAAAGTTAAAATTTGACAAGTGAGACACACCCTTGAATAAAGCAAACAAATTCATACAATGTTTCTCTCGAAATTTTAATGAAAGTTTCATCAAAAATACTTGTTCCCATTACATAGATGCATACACATATCATTGCTACATTGTGACAGAGGGTACATTAGTGAAGATGCGACAAGAAAATTTGTTCCATACAGATATTAACAGATACTGTCCTTGTAAACTATTGATGTATATGAAAATTGCCCTTTATCAAACTGGCTGTGTTCAGTACAACACACAAATAATGATTAGCGAGATAAACTTTAGACGTATGTTAATCTTCTCTTTTAGATGTAAATGTGTAGCATTTCATTACAAGCAAGTCAGGCCGTTCTTTCAGAAAGCAAAACAATTATCACTAAATCCATCTCCTTGCTTTTCATCTTTCAAATTTACCTACACGTTATATCAAATGGTACTATTTCCCCCCTTTTCATAAAAAAGAATAATAAAATAAGTTTGAAAAATAAAAGCAAGCATTAGCTGTCGAGATGAAACCCTGCCAGTTGTAGGTATTGGGTGGCCATGCATTACCATAACCATCTACGAAATTCTGAGATTTAAAGGTTTATCCATACGATAAACTAGTAAACGTGTGATAGTCCTAAACAAAACGAGAATATTGACTTAATTCTTTGATAATAATTAAATTTCTATATCCTATGGTCTATATCACCAAAACATAACAAAAGCAGTTACTATCTAAATATGCCCTACAGTAAATACAAATAAATTCAGTTTAATAGTATCAAAAGTATATATGGTTAAATGGTCCATTAATAGCAGTTAGCAACTTACAAACAAAAATATCTTTAACCCACAGTCTACTGCTGTCACCACATTCTTAGATAACAGTGACATGTGAACAGTCGAATGACTGAGTAGCAAACAGTACAGACTAAAATAGGTCAGTCTACATTGGTAACAAGAGTTGTCAGAAGACAACAAAACTCGACCGCGGGTGTCTGAGTCCAAAAGTGCCATAACTGTGCCAAAATGCAATCCAGAGTTATGGTTCTTGTCTGTGTGTGTTCCAATGATGATGGTGAACACACGTGCAAAGTTTCATTTACATCCTATGAGTGGTTGCATAGATATCTTAAACTTAAACGCAAAAGTTTAACCAGGGTTCTGCAGACGACATATTCCCTTTAACAGCAGGGTACATACAACGCAGTATAGATGTACTTCAGTATGTGCACTTTGAAACCACACTTGCGACTTTTACATTATGATATGAAATTGTGCATAGTATGTGAACAATGATATTCACTTTTAACATCCCACCCAAAAAATATAACAAAAAATTTCAAAACATGCAACACTTAAGAATGCGTAAGACTGAAACAATATTTCAGAAGCACTGAACGAGATTAAAAAAAAAAGTACCGTTAAAATATATTATAGGGTTGCAATGTATAAACACTTTGACAAAAAACATGACCAACGACTCTAGCTGATATTGCAAGATTGTGGCAAAATTAACAATCTAATATCATGAATGTGTGATACCACACACAATAATGTATGCACGTAGCATGAAACAATCAACTAAATACGCACAATTGGTTCAATTTACTGGAAAACAATTTTCAGTAACGTCATTGAGATTCTATCTCTATCTCTGTGACCCACACGATGAACACATTCACCAGAGTTTAAAAAATAAATCTCAACAGAAACGAAGTCTAGAATAGCGAAGACTGATTAACCATTTTGGATATATATATAGAGTTTGCCCTATTTTTTAATGACACAAGTACTTTACTTTGGAAATGTGTACCAATTAACCCCTTTTCATCTTAAGGTTTAGATGAAATTATTCATTTGTTCAGCTCTATGCAATAGCAGCAAAAAATAACAAAAACATCAGTGACAATTTTAATTTGACAAAATAACTAATTGACATTTTAAATGATATTATAAGTATAGCCAACAGCCAAATATATATATAGTATATACACAGTATGATTAGCTTATAACCTTTTGTATAAAAATAACATATCAAAATTTTAGCAAAAATTATATACAGCATCTACTTTCACCATCTGCGAGTTTACAAAATCTAGATATAGTGTAGTTAGGGAGTCTGAAACAAAAATACTCATTTCTTAAACATTTTTTTACGACACGGATTTGTTTATGGAAATAGTAAATTGCTACACAACTACAAAATATTCTACGATATGATTGTTCCGTGACGTTGCTATGAGACAGCTATTTTCTCACGATAGTACCAGATCCTAGTCTCTTACATCAAACATCTTACATACCACCGTACCTACTTTGTCAACTTTTATATCATTCACGAGTGTACATCACAAAGGGTTTGTTTGAATGTGTATTTCTATGCTATCGAGGGCCAACAGGCGATCAGTTAAACTAACCACTTTTCCTGGGATCCTGGACAGTTAACCAGTACTAGAGTACACCAACCTCAGTAAGTAACCGATAACTTTCTCACTTGAATCAACAGTCAGAGACAAAGGATAATGAGACGCAATGTTGTATAACAATCGTAGCCAGACAGGGATTCAAACTCACAACCCCTTGATTGATAGTCAGGCATGTTACCAACTGAGCTAATCGAACCAGGCTCAAAGGACTTACATATATACCAGTTTCCCTCATAAACTTGCACAAGCTTGCTGCTGCTGTTGTTTTTTATTTAACATGGTAAACTAACAGAAACTTTTTTATCTTGATTTAGACAAGTCTCTTGTGCCAGAAAAAAGATGGATAAATCATATTTGTTAAATAGAAACAAACAAAAAAACAACGAAAAAATCCGTAACCAATCCATCTTCATCTTAACATTAATATATTAAACAAATACTCAAAACAATTTCAACAAATGAACAAAGATGGAAGCACTACAATTAAAGTTAACCTATAACTGAAATTACACACTGGAATGCATTAATATGAATATTGCTAGAGAAGAGTTGAATGTTTACATGCCTTAGCACATCCAGCCCTACCAGATATGGACTTCTGCTTTCTATGAATCCTGTGTTTGTTGCACAAACTCACATGGCATCAACACTAACAGAGAATGTAATACAAATCAGATCTATGAGAAACAAAGTAGGTCGGTAGTAACATTTTGCATGAATAAGAAATATACAATGACATGAAAGTAATTATTAAGTCAGCACTTGTATACATGGATATAACAAATGAATTATGGAATAACTGCTGCTTCTTGTTGATGTTATACAGCTTATTTATGACAGTGGTCATATAGCAACCCCTAACAACATGTATCTATGGCAGTTGTTGCTTAGCAACAACTACCAAAATAATTGTATGTCCCTGGTCTCTAGGCAACAACTAGCAGCATTATACCGATGTCAGTGGTTGCTAAGCAACAACTAGCAATATGAATAATATATGTCAGTGGTAACTAAGCAACAAGTAACAAAATGAAAGTAGGTCAGTGATCACCAATAGTAAGATATAGCTGGTCACTTGATATCTACTAACAGCATATACACTAGCAATTATCCAAGCTACCACCTGTCAAACATGTGAAACAAACAGTGGCTGCTCAGTAACAACTGGCTATTATTAATGCCACACACAGCAATCATTAGCAATATCCATGATACATTTTAATTTTTCAGTATGGTACAAAGAACCCCATCAATATTATGTGACATATATGTAAACAAGCTATGATCCCCATACAAACCACTTCTTACAAATGCATATGTAACTATAAAATAGCTGTAGGAGGATTGCCATAGTAAGCCCTAATAACGTACATAAAGTTGATCCCTTCAAACTGCCATATTGTATCACAAAAGTACAGGCACCGTGGTATAGACAAACACACAATTTTTCCAATCATATTCACATCGCCATGCATTAAATCTGATGTAAATATATCACTTTATGGTAGGACGATATGTGCAGCAAATATCATATAAATTCATATGTACTGGAATGCACTGCACATCGCATACTTTGAATACCACAGTCATATCATTTTTTTTAATTAATGATTATCACTTAAAGAGCCCCTGTGCATGCATAATTTATTATTCAATAACAAAGTCCAAACTGAACCTATAAACGCCAGTTTGCTACTGTTTAATGATACATACAATACATTCAATTGATGTCTGTATTGCTGTGCAGATATATAAAAGGGACCCAGCATATGTTACATTAAGTGCCAGTCCCCGTCATCACTTTTATAGTTATTTTTTAAGAAAAGTCATCATTGTACACCGACGTGGTTGTCATGGTTCAAGCAGTTGTATCATTTGTTTTATTGGCATCATCATCATCGTCATCATCATCATCTAGAGCAGAAGCAGTACTACTACGCATTGATAAAGCTGATCTCGCAGTTGAAGCTCTAGCTGATGGTCTGAAATATACAAGGGTGTACAGAGGTAAGATAGAGAGGCTACAAACTACAATACTTTTCATATTTTCCTGATTACATATCAAAAACACCTTGTAATTCTTTGTAATTGTATTTCAGCGTTGCATTTCACACAAAAAAAGATAATAATAAAAATCAGTCGTAAACACAGAGAAACTTTCATTATAGTTCTCATGGCCATCCACATGAATTTAAGATTGAATATTTCATAAAACGGACATTTGATTATTCTGGATAAATATTTAAAAATATTGTGATAACGATACTTAACGTCTACAACCTATTTTCGTTGTTATCTTTTTGTGTGAAATGCAACCCTGGTTTGGCTATATTAAGGGCTTAAGTAAGGTCTTCTTAGACAAACCTTGTTGAGAGAAGTGCACCTCTAAAGTAGGAGCAAAGCTGATTGTTTAAGACAGAAGGTGGCTCAATAACCTTGGTTCTTGGTAGATGACCATTATCAAAGGTCTTTCTTTATGTCGCATTGTTTACATGGAAAGTGGACAGTAAGACAAAACAGGAACAAATTACTTCCTGGTTGAGTTTTCAACAAAAAAAGGAGGATCAATACCTCATTTACCTTAAATTAAATTTTTTTACGACTCTTCATTACTATGATTTATAAGCATTTACTGATCAAGACTAAAACAAGATTGCAAGTTATTCGCTGACTGATCTAGGTCATTGTTTGTAAACTACTGTAAACAGTATGCTAAATGTTAGTGAATTATCGGAACCCTTCAGTGAACTGTTATGCGGGACATACAGTTTCTGCAATCTAAACATACTTTCTGATAAGACAGTAACAAAACATTAACGATGTCGATCATTGACTAAACTAACCATGGTAGCTGTTACATTAATTAGCACTACAGTAGTTAATTTTTAACCAATCAACTCTCCACTGTTTCCCATTAAATTAGCTCTCCTCTTTAAGTCGGGTACCATTCTACTTTGGTTCAACAGCTGCTTTTTTAAGTTAACAGTGGAACAGTTTTGATTGGTAAAAAAAGTACAGTATTGAAATGTCAAACAAGAGAGCCACATTAGTTCTAAATCATCCACATGTGGCGTAAGAGATATTTCAACCGAGATCTTGAAAAATTAGGCAACTACTGTGTAAGTTTGATGAAGACACAGTCAAAAATGGAAGCGCTAGAATGCACTAAAAGTCAACTAACAAAATTTCTGATGATTCAAGGGCTCTAACTCTTGACAATTATTATCCAATTTCATCAGATTAAAATCTTAAGATATTATATCTATATAAATACTTTGTAAGTTTTGTGAGGATCTAATGAGAGCTGTTAGTGCTAGTGCTGACACAAGGTCAAATAACGCAATTTTTTTTACTATTTAGGGTAGTAACTCGGACTTAAATATTCCAATTAAGCCCTGTTCAAGACCTTGTCCAAGATATAAAAATTATATAACTACTGTGTAAGATTGGTGAAATCCAAGCGGCAGAGTGCTAACAATGCTAGAGTGCACACATGGTCACAGAACTCAATATTTGAAGATTCAAGAGACATAACTCAGACATTAATTATCCAGTTTGACCAATTCAAGACAAAGTCTGAGATATTATGATTTTATAACTACTGTTCAAATTTGGTGAAGATTCAATAAAAAATGCTGGTGCAAGAGAGCACACAACAAAGTTTACAGAGAGACGGCGTACACAGAGCGGTCAGAATAGCTCACCTTAAAACATAACAGCTACCCTGGCTGGCCGAGTCAATGATTAAACTTGGCTACATAATCAACACATCAGCAAGATTCATGTGTTAACCTTTTACTTCATATAGACGCCTTTGAACACCTCTAATATTGAAAGCATTCATTCACCACATATCAGCAATGGGTGAATTATGTTTATATTAACTGACAGAATGGAAAACAGTGCAGGAAGTGTTCAGATTGCTCGTTACGAGCAATCTGAATTCTTCCTGCACTGTTTTCAATGGCCTTCTGTGATTGGTGCGGGAAAATGCGTATCTATGGAGTAAAGGTTTAATTGTATACACATTATAAACACTATTACGATGATTGTGAAATCAATAATTACATGTATATGTAGCGCATGGATTAAACTGCATATGTTATATAAGGGATTCCACATAGTATTATGATGAAAGCAAGGATAATAAAAAAAAGCCTGCTGCAGAAATTCACATTACCCGACAGTTATCGTAAAATTAACATTCAATGTAGGATCCTAAAGAATTTGAAATTGAAAGAGAATGATAAGTAAAAGCAAGAGGGTGCTGCTGGAGAAATAGTGACAAATGATATTGGTCGGTAGTTGATGGAGCAATGTGAATGTAAAAATATTGGTTTAGAAATAGGAGTAGGGACAAAGAGCTCAAGCCCACAATAGTTACTCAGTCCTATAATCTGTTTATGTAGTATCTGATGGTAGTTGGTGGTGACTATGTAGAGAATAGTCTATCCGTAGAGTATTGACCCCAAACACTTGACTTAGTATCAATTTTCTTTTTTTTCTTTCAATGGGTTTAAAGCCATTTTCAACACATTTCACGTTATATATGGCATATCCAGTTATATTGGTGGGGGAAGATCTCTAAGTAATTCTGAGTAGAACCGCTGTCCTTTCTCAAGTAACTGGCAAACCTTCTCACATAAAGTTTATGGAGCGAGAGAAACCTAGCAGTGGGAGGCCAGTGATCTTTAAACGTTGTCTTAGACCAATATGCCACGGAGGATTCTTCAATTTAATAACAAGAAATTTTGAAAGAATGCATGTACATCATATATTCAGTCTTTGACGAGTATCATTTTTTAAATACTTCCCAATATTATCACAGCATGTAACTAAACTAACAAGGCTAGTTATGAAACCATATAATGGTCAGTTACTGTCTCTTTTTGGAATTTATATAGTGATGTAAGAGCAAACTACTGTGGTAAGTAAGCAGCAGAAATAGTGGAGAACATTGAGGCCACTCTACTAGTCAGTGGACCTAACTTTCCTGTAAGAAACAACAGGCATATTAATATGGATAAAGTGCTTGCAGAACAGAAGAATGGAAAAAGGTGAAACTTAATTATGTTTTATCAAGAATAAGCCAGGCTGCTTAGTAAGAAATTGACATGTGCGTGTGTGTGAGAGTAATGAAAGAAATGGTATGAAAGCATTGCTGTGGGCAAGCAAGATGATACTAATATTAAAAACATATAGTATCTATTTATTTTTTCTCTTAAAATATAATGCTTCATTTTATTAAAAACAATATCAAACAGATAATTCCCATTCATGAGTTAAATGATCCCCACCTTTTTACTGAATGCTGAATTGTATTTTTTCAACATTTTAAAAAAATTTCTTACTATTTGAAATAAGCTTTCCCTACCCTCATATAAAAAAAACATGTCCATCATAATTTTTTAATAAAACAGAGGCGGGTAAAAAAAAAGTTCATATTACTGACAGTTACAAGCATTAATATTTAATGAACTAATTTTATGTGTGTGTGTATTTTAAATTAAAAAATGGCACGTTTTGATAATTAGTTATTCATAAGGAACGTAGGACCTTGGCAAGCCAATTAGCGTGGCATTCACCTGCAAAAACAGTCACAATCTCTATAATATACACCATGCTGAGAAACAGTTATGGATTCAATGCAACAAGGAAAACATCAATCCAAATGTATACCTCACCCTTCACTATGGATCTAGTCCAAGTCCTTATGGTCCCTAAAATGCAATAATTCTCAATTTCAGAATACACTGCGACACCCATGCATATCCAAGACCCATAACTCTTGTCATCTACATTGTGCTATTTGTTTCAAATTGTTCAAAATGTGTGATAAGCATTGTGCAGAATTGCTGCATGTGCATACAAGAAATGTGTCCAAAGGACACAGATGTCCTCGCTATATGTTCCTAAATTTTACCAAATATTGAATCGAAAATGCCACGTTACTACTGTAAAATTTGACCAACGTTGGCATATATCAAACTTGACTTGTATTTTACAATGATACAGATACACACCAAATATCAATTAAATACATACACATTTCAAAAGATGTTTAATTAGATATCAATATTTTACCAAAGTTAAGTTAAAAAAAAGGGCCAGAACTCACGTAAAATTTGGTCAACTGTATTTAATAACTATACAGCTACAAATCAAATACCATACAAATACATAGACCCTACCATAAGTTATTGTTCGAAAACCATTATTTACTGAAAGTTAAGCTGAGAAGGGGTAAAAAAAA
Organism: Panopea generosa; assembly: GCA_029582155.1. Classification (NCBI taxonomy): domain Eukaryota; kingdom Metazoa; phylum Mollusca; class Bivalvia; order Adapedonta; family Hiatellidae; genus Panopea; species Panopea generosa. The sequence goes on from CM055895.1 coordinate 55,389,771, forward strand.
ATAGTTACCAACCAAGTTTGTCCAATTACTTTGTCTGGTCTCAGTAACATTCTTCTTAGTTTTGTCATTTTAAGTTATTAATGCTTAATTTTATGAATCATTGGAGATGGCCAAAGTTCTTAAATTTACAATAAATTGAATGAATGAACTGGATAACCAGTTTGGATCCCTCTTCTACAACTATAACTACAAGTTCTGCTTGTTAATAACCAACTACATGCATCCCTCTGCGTCAGTCTCTTGTTCTCTAATTTTCTAAATGAAAAGTGCAAATGATAGAATTATCTTGTCACACATAATTATCTCATATAATCAGCAGACACTGAATCATAAACAAGTATCAGATGGTGACATGGGCCATGACCTGACCTTGGCACGTCACAATAGCTGTGACTTGACCTCGCAGGTGACATGGGCTGTGACTCGATGGCGGGTCACAGCCCACCTTCTCGCTAACATTTCAAAAAATACAATCCATCAACTTCATTTGAGAACACAATTTCTAAACACTTGTTTCATGCATGTATCATTATAGATGATGTTATAACAAAGTTACCATATAATCAATGTCATAAGTAACGTTTATGATCATGTCAAGATGAAAACACTACGAATTACTCTCTCAACCGAGACTGATAGGGCAGTGTGTAGACAAATTTTAATTTCAACCACAAAATATCTACATGTCATGCCCTACAATGCAAACCAAAACAGGCAAATACGTAAAAGCTTACAAATCAGCCTAGGTGTCTGTGCTCTCCTTCTGTTTATTTCTGAACAATGACAAACACAAGCACTATCAAGCAAATGCTGCAGTCACGAAACAGGAGGAACGTAACAGTACCTGGTGTTTCAAACTTTATTTAGGATATGGGTGATATGTGCATATGAAACAATAAACCATCATGTATGTTGTAAGGTGCTGATTCATAAATCAGTTTCATCCAAACAGATAGCTACGCATACCTTTAATATATTTCAAAAATGCTTCATATTCATGTTACGTTAGTTGATAACTAAATAAAGAATACAAATTTTCAGCTCAGCATAATGCAGCTAGCTAGCTAAATATAAAAAATAATGAAATAATAATATGCAATGCAGTTTAAAAATAAAAAAAAAGTTAATAAAAATGGGGAGATATTGCTTCATGCATATAACAGTAGTTAACAGGGGACAAATAGTTTGCCTGCCAGCTTGCAACTAAAACTGAGAATTTTTTCTGAACTAGGATAGAACAATGTTACTTGACTTTTAGGTATAGAAATATTATCATCCAAAATGTCTGAAAAATAGTTAAATACTCCAGTTCATTCAACCCATGATGAAATGTATTTTAATCATAACTATCCATCTTGAAGATAAACTGGACAATCAGCTATCCAACAGGCTACATCTGTTTTTCTTCCCATGAGCATACTTTACATTACATAGTACTTCTAACAGATGTCCGAAAGTATCTGTATTCTAAAGTGCGCCACTTAATACAACATTGTTCTGGACGACTGAAATTTCTAGTTTACTTGTCCGCATGAACACACATTTGTCCCCTGGTTTAAATTATATAAAATATACAAAGAATTTTCACAGAATTGCGACAGAACATACTTCTCTGTTCCACTATTGTCTTAAAGAGGGGGCAAAAAGTAGAAGAAAATTACTCCTTGTTAAGTATCAACGTTAAAAACACATTATGGAGACTTCCTACTGACAGATGAATGATAAAATATTTTATGATAATCGACCAGTCTATCCCAGTACTGGACACCCCCAGATTCAGGTCCGTCATACACTATGGTAAAAGGAATACTCTTCTTGTTCAACATTTCATAGCAATTTGTGGGACTTTAAACGGTGACATAATTAAATTCCCGTTTTTCTCGCATTACTACATAAAACAATTTTTATCCTATCTTTTAAATAGTCGTCTATTTTAGAGTAAAAACATGTTAAGTATACTACATAGCTGACACTAATTGTTCTCACCAGTATAATAAACAGTTTTCCAATACCAAACTTCAAATATGCTCCGACAAGCTAAATTCTTTTCTACTTTTAAAAGTTGTCGAAATTCTTAGCATATAGGCTTTGTTCAAATATATGCGTTTACCAGTTTTTCTACATCTGAAGACAGGTTGGGGCATATGCACATGCTTTGTAAATATACAATCTGTACATCATTGATATAAAATTAGTTATTTTTTTACTATAGTACATAGTACATATCATGCAATAATGTATGACTCGCAATAAATTAAGATTTATTTATGATAAAAAATAAATGAACTGATGAAAAAGATTATGAGAATGGAGTTATGTTTATTTATTGTGATCCAATGAACAAAAGAACTGTGACACATCCCTTTTGCAATGCAATTAATTTTGGCAGTAATGTTTTAAACATTTAACATATATACATGACTGTATAACTTTAACAGATGTTAACATAACTACACATATAACTTTGGTGAACTTAACAAGATTTAATTGTACACATTATTCAACAATGCATGTAGCCAAGATTAATTAATTAAACTTTTAAACAATTAATTAAGTTTTTGCAATGGTAAACTCAAAATTAATTTTTAGCTAGGCCCCCTTGCAGGGTTAGGCTTTGCATATGATTGGTTGAGCCTACCATAGTTTACTGTGTATACCGTGCATCTTATATATATATATCGGGCCTCACAAAATAAACAAAAACCTCGGACAGATAATTTCATAAACACTTCATGTTTGATACATATCTTTTTTTAACCTATATCTCACAGTAAGGTAGGCATTGTCACAAGATTAATTCTCTTTTCCCATTGAAGAGAAATAGGATGCCATATAATTCTGACATAATCTGCAGAATTCATGTTTCAGTTCAGATTAAAAGAAATTATCACAAGGGAAATTGTAGTAAGGCTTAATGTATACATATAATCAATTCAAAGTTAGTTTACAGAGGAGACTTGTCAACATTTGTATATATACTGTAGATGCCTTTTAAATAGCAGATACAAAACTATTTGTTCGCTTGAATTGAATACTTCTCTTAGGTACTGTACAATACTGTTAGCAACAATACTGTTAGCAGTCTTGTATGTTATAATACATAAGCTTACAGTAAAATGTAGGTTTTTCATGACATCATAAGAGTTATGGTTATGGCATTTTACATATGAGTTTGTCAATTATTACCATAATGCCAGCCAATGGAATTAAAGGTTAAAAAAATGACCATTTTAGAATGTAATATAAATAAAAAGCATTTTCCAGCTGAATGAATTGGAAGTAGGGCCCCTGTCCTTTCTCAAGCTACCTGTCAAAACTTTCTTATAATAAATCATTGGATCAAATTGGATTCAAACATGTGACCACATCAGTTAGAGGTCAGTGATTTTGAGATAGCATTTTAGCTCAATCAACCATAGACTATAACAATTTATTATCCTTGATAAAGACAACTGTTTTACAATTTTAAAAATAAACCTTAATGCTCTTGTTTGCAAGTCTGAAACTCAAATGCGTTGTTTGCATGGCAATGTGTAATTTCCTGCAAGATGCACTATAAACATATATACACTGTAAGATATGGTAGAAGAAGAGTAACAATGAGGTGGCTGATGTAGTAGCAATGTGCCGGAACTAACAACTCTGCGACAACTTACCTGCCAGCACTGTAGAAAATATAACAGCAATACATGAATATATGCATGAACTAACTGAATGAGATGATTCATGAACAAACTGATAAAGTTGATTATTGCTAAATTATTGTAAAAAGTTATAACTGTAGGTCATATTTCAGTTCTTAATCATGCCACCACCTCTTTTAAGCATGGTATGTTGCACTAGTGAGACAAGTTGCCATTCAGCGATCGCCATTTTCGGTCTCAAAGTAAACACTACCTGTATTACATTTTATTTACTTTGACAAACCCCATGTTGCCAGTGGGCGGAGCAATGGTCATTCTTGCTTCAGGTTAAATGTGAATGAAGTCTTAGATTTTTTTAGGAGTAAGTGTTAAAACTTAATCATACCGAAAAAAAATATTTGTAAAAACTCAAATACAATAAAAATTGGAAGGTGGTCGACATTTCTCTCTTTCTCTGCATTAATTAACTGTATATTCCTTATTAACACTTGCGACTGACTGCACAAGGTCATGTTTCAATTGCCATTTTATGCAATGCATTTCAATTAAACTGCAGTAGCAAAAGATAACAGGTAACACAAATTCACTCCTTTGAATAGAACAAATTATGCACTGTTAGAACAGATTATAGATAACAGAAACAAACAAGTTTCAATGTAAAAAAAAACAAGAATCAAAAAGTAAGAATTCGGAACAGAGAAGGAACATGAATGCACAATTTGACAGAAGAGCAAATGATGCACAAATTTGTATGGTGAAGCGTGGGTGCCACATCAGTTGGTTCAAAACAGCAAACAAAAAATAGAATTTACTTCTCACTTTGAATGTTGTTTGTGTCGCACTCTGAAGGAAGAAAAGAACATGAGACAGTGGGGCAACACCTAAACTCATCAACCGTTTGGCTAGGAGATTCGAACTTCAAACTAAACGTTTAAAATATTGATTATTACTTTAATAGAAAAAATACTAAATTCTTATATTCACTTGTAGACCATATAAACTGACGAGCATATTTTCACATTTCTCATCTCTTTCTTACACTGACAAGAATCAATACCAGGACTGGAAAACTAGCTTATTAAGATGTTAAAAAAGTTCAAATAACAAATAAATCCAAGTTAAATAATTCTAACAACACTAGTGAGCTCCCTTAGGTTGATTGCCAAGAAAGCTCAAAGCTTATACGAGTCTGCTTCCTGGGTAAAACCAGTACTGAATGAGATGTCGGGCCTAGCAAGGGGGGCTGTAAACCAAGTTATTAAAGAAGACCAACTGCACTATTGCAAGTTGCACCTCACAACCAAGCAATGGGATGTGATAGTGTGCTATCTTTATTTTCCTATAAAAAACAATCAATGCTCTTACCACTCTTCTTGTAATCTACGTAAAATATATAAAATTGACTGCATAAGACACACAATCTAGCTTTAAAAATATGGCTGATTCAGCTCTTGCTACCAAGTGTATTGTCTTAAAGTTGTAAATTTTGAGACCAGTTTGAATGTTCACTATCTCAAGATTGATGAATTTAGGCACATATTTTAGAAAAGAATATTTGACAAGAAAAAACCTATGTCAAAGCTTGAACTACTTTCTTTGTTGTCTGTATAAAAGCAAATTCTTCCCTGGTACTATCGTATTTAAGTTTTCCAATACACTTCTGGAAGTACTTACCTGTATTTTTTGAGTTGTTGTATTTCCCTGGAGGCTGATTCGTTAGCTTCCATTTGATCGTCTAGGTCACGCTGTATTTTACGTTTCTGAGAGTTCATCCTTGTCACCTCCTCTTCAGCTTCATCCAGCTGACGTTTCAAGGCTTTCACACGTGCATTCATTTTGTCAACCTGCATTTTAAATGGACATGATAGTTTATGGATTCAAGTTACCATACCCCCCCCCCCCCCATATAAATGCACCCCCTTCAAATTGGTTAGGACCCAAGTTAATCCCCCCATTTGAAAAATGCATCGTTTATTTGGGGGAATACTCAATTTACGAGACATGTTGTCAGCTCTGCTAATTACTCATGACCAGAAAAAAATCCTGCCAAAAATTATCAGGAAGAAGGTTTATGAAATTATATATAATCAATATATGGTTTTCACTAAAAAAGATCCAACTGACAACATTTAACATACTGCACCTATCAAACTATAGAAAACAACACTCTTTATTCCGTTAACAAAATACACACAGCTTAGGAAATAATCCTTATAGATTGTCACTGGTAATCAGTGTATGCAATGACAACTAGATTTCTTAAAGTCTGTCATCTCTCTCATTCAACGAAATGCACATAACTAAATATTCTTGGGCCATAAAATACCAATGATATTCACAAGTTGGTACTGTTAATACTGAGTTTTATTTGTGATACTCAGCACATATATAAATATAAAACCCTCCCGGAGGCAGTATGTTATAGGTGTACAAATTACCTGTTCCTTGTACTGGTCTGCATGTCTTCGTTCGTCCTCTGCTTGTAAGGCAATTTCCTTTAGTTTCTTCTCTAGTCTTCGGTTTGCCCGCTGCATTGTATTTCTCTCCCTGATAAACCACAAGAGTTTGACGTGTAATTATTTTATGCAGAAATGATTTGTTAAAACCCATACAAGCAGGAACACAAATGTTAACAAAATGTATTAAATCAGAACAGAATAAAAACAGCTTACAACATACAAAATAACATTAAGCTTAGACGACACTTCCAACATGAGAATTTTCGTTTAAACTCACATAGCTGTGTTGTTGAGAATGTAAAAAAAAAAAAGAGTAAACTATTATGTTTAATGGTTTGACTGATTGATTGATTGATTGATTGAATATTTAGTGTCATTTTCATGCCCTTGAGGGCTAACACGACAATCAAGCTAACCACTGTTTCCTAGGATCCTGAAAGGTTTACCAGTACGCTAGCACACCCCATCTCTTAAAGTAACTGATAACTTTCCCACTTGAATCAGCAGCGAGAAACGAATAATAATGAAACAATGTCCTATATCAATCATCATGGAGACTGTTGCCGGGCGGGGATTCGAACTCATGACCCTTGGATTGATAGTTAAGATTCATAACCGACTGAGCTAATTGAGCCCCACTTAATGGTTTGAAGCACACATTACAGTTGTGATAGTGTATTTACTTTGTTTCCAGGTCCAGTTGTTCCTCGAGGTTGGCTACCTTTCCTTCCAGTGCAGCAATAGTTGCCTTTGTTCTTGTGCGTATTTGTCCCTCCAACTCGGTCAGTTTCTCCTTCATGTCTTTGTTCTGTCTCTCCAACTGCAGTCTCTGGTTCTCCAACTTTTGTGTTACTGACCTCTCTGACTGCAAGTCTGTCTGGCTCTGTTCAAACTGTTGAGAAGACATGGTGCCGGATTAGTATGGGACATTACAGGAATTCATAAAGTAGTTGACTTTTGATAATTTGTAAATGTCTGGAACTCTAGCATTTCTGATGGGTTGAGTCAACCGATTTATCAGTTAAATGTTAATAGGGAGTCCTCTCACTAAGACCTGTTTTTGTGAGATTTAATGTAGTGCAATAATTTAATAACATTTTTATAAATTGAATGATCGATTGCATTTTATTCAGTTTATTGCCATCCAGAGCTAACAGACAATCAGTTGATCTTACTACTCTTCACCCCCCCCCCCCCCCCCCCCCCCCCCCCCCCGAGTTCCTGGATGGTTAACCAGTACTCAAGCAAACCCATCTCTGCAAATAACCGATATCTTTTCTGCCACTTGAATCAAAAGTGAGAGACTAATGATAATGAGACATAATATCGTATATCAATCATCATGGAAACTGTGTCCGGGTGGGTTATTCAAACTCTCGACCTCTGGATTGAGTCAATACATTATACTGACTGAGCTAATCATGTCTGGCTCACTTCTTAGAAACAAAAGAGATGTGCATTTTCTTACTGCCAACATAGAAAATGGGTGTGTACAATAGTGCTCTTATTAAGAAGAGAAAATACGTAAATACCTGCATAATAGCTTTGCGTGCCTTCTCCCCAAGGTCACCATTAGAATTTTGTTCATCTTCAAGTTCATCTTCAAGTTGACTAATACGGGCTTCTAGACGACGTTTCTCGTCAAGCAATGCTGATCTATAAATAAAAATTGCATATGAACAAATACCTTTTAACTGCATTTGTGTATTTTATGCCTAGAAAGTTGATACAGACGAGATCCGTCAAATGGTCACATGTAGTCACATTTAGTTTTTGGTGAATTAAGAATGTTCATTCAAACAACTTCTGGTTTAGTATTTGGTTTGGTATTTGGAAAAGAAGAGCAATCAAGGCAATCACCTCAAAAATGTGACAGGAGTACACTCCACAAGGCATATGGTAACAAAGGCAAACTTTGCATGGAATTCAGTCAGTGTAAGATAATAGAACGATTTGCAGAAATTTATCAAATAAGAACAACAAAGAATCTCAATCACCAAAATTCACAATATTTAGAAGTATGCTTAGACATGTATAATCAGCTCTTTTTTTTCTACTTACTTTCCAGTTGTGTTGCTGCTCATTTCATCTTGAAGTTCATCTCTCTCAGACTCTGCATTACGTTTGGCTCTTTCAGCAGCAGCCAGGTCTTCCTGCAATCTCAGGTTCTCCGTCTCCAAGTTCTTAAGTTTCTTCTCATTGTCTTTAAACTGGGCCTGCATCTCATCTCTTGCTGCGCGGGATTCGTCCAACTCTCGTCCAAATTCCTTCATCTGGGTTTGGATCTTACGGAACTGTTTAACAGCATCCTCTTTAACTCTGTTGGCACCCTCAACCTGCTGCTCCAGGTCCTTGATGTCATTCTCAAGCTTCTTGCGACCATTAACAGCAACAGATTTCTGCTTCCTTTCATCTTCCAACTCGGCTTCCATCTCACGTAACTGTATAAAGTTGTGATATGCATTACACAGTGCTTTTTTTTTTCCCTTTAAGGGGTCAAATTTCGACTCCGATCACCCTCCCCAAAACATATCATGTTTTTTCCCCTTAATTTATGAAAAAATTCGTATTTAATTCTTTATACTTTTTATGGGATTTTATGCCATTTAAACAGTTTAAAACAATGAAAACAAGAAATGTCACTGGTAAGTGTCACAAGCCCCCGAAATGGTCAGTGAAAATAATGACATATTTTATGATAGGTAGCAATTAAATGTATCCATGAATATCAAAAGTAATGGACTGACATTTCAGACTAGACATGCAATTCATGTTGTTGTTTTTTTACATTAAACTGTGACCTTGACTTGTAAAAGTCTGGGTATTTCTACAAGTAAATGCAGGTGACACATCATGAAATGTTGATCACTTGTGTCAAGCTATTTTAAAATCCATCCATGTAATACAAAGTTACAGACCAGACATGACATATCAAACTGTAAGTGTGACCTTGACCTTTGAGGTAAGGTTTTTGTCTTACACGCGACACGTCATCATGTTATGTTGATCAATTGATCAAAGTGTTTTTGAAATCCATCCATTTATGATAAAGTTACAGACCGGACTTGAAATCTCAAAGTGTGACCTTGACCTTTGAGGTACAGTCTGGGTCTTATGTGTGATACATCGTCATGATCAAGTGAGCCAAGTTAGAGACAAAGTAATAGACCAGACACGAAATATCAAACAAATTGAAAGTGTGACTTGACCTTCGAGGAAAGGTTCTGGGTCTTACATGCAACACTTCATCATGTAATGTTGATCAGCTGACTCAAATGAAATTGAGAAAACGAGTTCCAACTGTATTTTAATATTATAACTAAAGTCTTCAATTTCAGAACAAGTTCTTTCTAATTATACAATACATTTGCCAATATCTTTTCCCACACACAGTTTATAACCTAAGCAGGTAGTTTGTGGATAGAGGGTTGGCTACTCTCACTAGAGGTTGCAGGTTCGATCCCCAGCTCTACCTGATGCATCTTACAACCACCACACAGTACTGGTTCCACCCAGGAAGTGTACTCTATTATATAAGCCTTACATCATATAAGGTCTGAGTTTCTTCTTAATCAAGCTAAAATAAATTAGTATAAAATAAACTCCATTATGTACCTGTCGGATAAGAGATTTTTTTGACTCTTCAACTGCATCATCCCGAGATGCAAGCTCTCTGTCAAACTGAGCTTTCATGGCCTGCATGTTCACCTCCGTACGTAACTTGGCGTCATCAGATGCCATTACCTCATCCTCTAGTTCCTCTATCTGAACACGCTGTTGTTCCACTTGATCCATCATGGAACGCTTTGCCTTCTCCAGCTCATGAATCTGTCAATAAAGTAGGCACAGATTGATTATTTGAATATTTAGTATTATTTTTATGCCACAGGGGGACAAACAGACAATCAGTGAACCTAGCCACTGTTTTCTATGATACTGGAAGGTTAACCGGTACTCATATGCACCTGTCTTTACCAGTTATTGATATTTTTCCCACTTGAATCAGCGTGATTCACTCACAATTGATAGTCAAACTCTACCGAATGAGCTAACCAGGCCGGGTATGGAGATAGAACAGAGAAATAAAATGTCTTCTCTTTACAACGAGCTGTCCAATATGTTCATGATTACTACACAGGCTGTCATAGTGACACTTAGACAAGAATGATAGTTATGGTTACTTCTCAAAAAAAATTCATTTTAGTGTTTTCAAATGCGGCAAACAAGAAAAAAAACAACATACGTTTTTGCCAACATCATCCTTGCTGCTATAAAGGTCCTCGAGTTCTCTCTGTTGTGCAGACTTCTGTCTTTCCAACTGTTCATATCTGTCCTTTATTTCTTCAAACTCTCTCTGTAGGTTCAGGATCTTTGTCTCCTTGTCGCGACTTTCCTTCTCGGATGCATCACGCTCAGCTTGCAATCTGTAATATACATTGTATTTAATACAAAATAATTACCCAGTATAAAATTGTTACCAGTTTAACAGATCTGTCGTAATAACAACAGCATTGTATGATCAGTATTCATGACAATAAACAACTTTATTACTTCCACATGTGGCAGCAGATAGCAAACATTTCAAACAATTTATTGATTGAATATTTAGCGTCATTTTTATGCTATCTCCACTTGGTAGTGATGTATCCTAGTACTATTAATCAATTTCCAATCAGAGGTTGAAGAGAAATAGCCCAAACAACCAAAAATAAGCAAAATAAGGATTTGGTAATAGACAGAACCAAAGGGCCACAACTCTGTGAAAAAAATCACAAGTTTTTGAACGAAGCTGAATCTAAATCGATAACCTTGTTGTTGGAAGTAGACCTTACAGACATGTTATAGTATACAACAGCAGAGGCATACAAAGTAATTATAAATAAAATTATTTGTACACATATTGTTTACTACAATTAAATAATAAAAACAGAACTTGACACAAATTAGTGTCTAAACACCACTTGTGACATTTCAGGCGTATTCCATGACCCTCATGTTTTGCATTTTTTCGAAACACAATTTAAATAAACGATTCTTTTTAAATGATCCATTAAATTTCATTGTATTGGGGACAAAATTTAAGTCACCAAGTTCAAAGTGAGAGTGAAAACACTGCATTCCCAACTATCAGTGAAATCAGAATATAATATAAACACCTGCCACTTGTACATTACCTCTCTGAAATAGCTTTTTCGTCAGACAGAAGATTATCAAATTTGCGTGTTTTCTTCTCCATGTTGGACACGCTGGATCTCTGCTTCTCGATCTCCATATTGGCATCATCCACTTCCGACTGAAGTTTCTTACGAGATTTTTCTAGACGCTCATTGGCAATCCTCGACTCCTCCAGTTGTGCTTGGTACGATTCCATCTCACGTCCTACCTTCTTCTTGTACTCCTCTAGGGCCTCATTGTTGCGTGCATCCTCTTCTGCCTTCTTTTTAACATCAGTAATCTGGAAATGGTAGCAAAATATTGCACTAAACATAGTATTAAAGGATTATATTGGCAAGTAACACAAGCACGCTGTTAATCCAGACTTTTCCTGTATGCAACGTGCACAAAATAATGCTTGTGTATTGACATATAACCTTTATTTACCTGAAAGTTATCAAATTAACAGTAACTGAATATTGGCCAAAACTTTAATACATCCCGCAATAAAGTATTGCGCAATGTTTACATTGAACTCCGTGAACTTCTCGAACAAAGCCTCGAAAACGAGATCGGGTACGAGTCTTCACGATGTTCTCCGATGATTGATCAGAAACCCGAAAGCGGTTCCTTGAAAATGGCGAATGTAAAAACAAAAACATGGCTTCAGAAACCTGATGTTTGTAATAAAGAGGTTATGCAATTAGACACTTTAGATGCGTATATCTCTAAGTTATAAGTGTACCTTCATGCTGGACATGTGTATTTAGGACAGGGAATTGACGGTAATTCGCCAATATAATCCCTTTAACCTTATATTGATTGAATATTTAGCGTCATTTTTATGCCATCGAGGGCTAACAGATGATCAGTTAACCTAGCCGCTGTTTCCTGGAATTAACCAGTACTTGAGCACACCCCGTCTCCGCAAGTAACTGATAACTTTCCCACTTGAATCAGTGGTGAGAGACGAATGATAATGAGACACAATGTCGTATATCAATCATCACGGAGACTGTTGCCGGGCGGGGGATTCGAACTCACGACCCCTGGATTGATAGTTAGACACGTAACCGACTGAGCTAATCGGGCCCGGCTTAACCTTATATAAAACATAGTACTTTTTTTTTTTTTTTAAACTGGGTTTAATGTAATTTTTAACACAGGAAAGGATATATATGGCATATCCAGTTTTCATTGGAGAAAGATCTCAGAATGAAGCTGGTTAGAACCACTGGCACTCGAACCAATGACCTCAGCATTGAGAGGTAAATGTTCATCAAGTGACAGCACCTTAGACCACGGGGGACCCCATAGCATGGCACTACATTTCCACTTCTGTCACAATACAACTGTTTCTTTTAATATTTAGTTAAATCATATTGGCCATCTCGAGTCTCAATTTCAGAATCTCTTTTGTTAGATAACCTTTAAATCTATCTTTTGCAGACAAAATATTTCAACAACAGATACATTTTATAAATGACACTGGAGTATTTATTGCAAGCAATGCAAAAGTCCCCTACCAGTTTAATTCTGTTGCCATAACAACCACAATTCTCTTGAGAAATCTCTGACAATGGGTAACTTTATAGTGGCCTCTGGTAAAACTGGTATAGGTTAATAATAAACATGCTTTCTGGATCAATATAAAAACTATACAGTCAGGTACAACTGTCTCAAATAAAAAAATAAATCTTATGATTCCATACCTTCTGTTGTAGATCAGCCACACTCTTCTCCAACATTCTCTTCGATTCCTCCTCCTCTTCCAACCTCTCTTGTAGTTGTTCCCTGTTATCAGTTTCTTGTCGTAACTTCGCTTGTGTTGCCAACTTGGCTCGGGTCTCATCAGCCACCAATTCTTGGGCATCTGCCAACTGTGCCTCCAATGAGCTAGTCTTCTGCAACAATTGGATTCCTTTAGTTTCAGATGTCTCTAGCTGTGCACTAACAGTCTCTAGCTCTGCTGACAGCTTACCAACCTTGTCTCCCTGGTCACCCTTCAATCTTTCTAATTCAGCCAATTTTACTGTCACTTCTGCCAGCTGTGAATCAGCATGTTTACGCTTCCGTTCAGACTCTTGTTTTGCCATCTGGACTTGTTTCAGGTCGCCAGCAAGGTCCTGGTTTTCTGCTTCCAAGGTTGACTTATTCTTCTCCAATTGTGCTCTAGTCTGTAAAATAAATAAATATATGTACTCTACTGTCCATAACTAGTGGTGATGAAATGTTTATACAATAAATATACAGCTAATTTTGAGATGTTAGGCCTAAGTTTAAAAAAAAAATGGGGAAAAAATGAGGGGAAAATTTGCTGTTCCTTCCAAATGTTTTCTAATTACCAAAAAAAGGAAAAAAATTCTTACCAATGGTTTAGGTCAGAAGTAGCAAACATTTTTTTAATTGTGGCCTTACCAGAAAACCTAGATACCAAAGGAATAACAAATTCCTCAATTTCTTCAAGAAAGTTGTTTAGATATGATGTTTTTATGCTGTTTAATAAAACAATTAAATTAGATTAAGTAAAGCACTGGCCAAAAGATCACAGCAATACAGATACAATGAGATATTATATCATGTTTGCCTAGCAGGGCCCTAGTTTTGGCCTTGGAATATACTTTTTTTCCCCTCTAATTTTAGTGGACATTCCCCCTTATTTTTTTTTGTAATTACGCTTTGGGGAGAATTTTCTGGTTAAAGAAACTAAGGAAATCTGGGGCAAATTAGGCTAAGAATGTCCCTTCTTTTCATCTTGTTATACATGTAATTTGAGTTTTTCTGCATAGCCATAGATATGAAATGACATGAAAATGATATAATATTAAGTAAATTTATTACCTTCCTGACATTTTCCAGTTCTTCATTGAAATTTTCCATTTGATGTGTATGTTTACTGCGCATGTCACCAACTTGGGCCTCGTAAGCTTTCTGGTTCTTATCAATAGTACATTTCAGATCTCTCAGTTCATCCTCACGTTTGGTTCTCAAGTCTTGTACAGCAGCTGTAGCATCAAGGGAATCTTCAAGTTCACTCTTCAAAGCTTCAAGTTCCTTTTAAAATTTAGAAACATTTTCAGTCATACTAATGAAGGTGTTGCTTGTTTATCGGTACTTGTTTTAACATTGAAGAAAAGTTTTGCAAGGCAAAAATGGCTTATATTTGAAAGGCAATTGGAACATATTTCAATAACTATCAGCTTATTTGTAAGAGTTGTACCAGGTATAATTTAAAAAAGAAATACAATGTAACTACAATTCATGAAAGAAAGTTGTGAAGACAGAATCAATTGATAACAATACACAAGATGCTTTATATACCTCATTCAAATCTCTCTTTTGTTTTTCGGCTTTAACTCTACATTCTTTCTCTGTATCCAAATCTTCGACAAGTTCTTGCATTTGGTTCTGCATTTCACGTAACTGCTTTTGAAATGTAAATTTGGCTACCCCCTCCTCATCACACCTAATAAAACAAGAAAGTTAAAACAGTTATAACTGAAAGGATAAATACCCTCACCACACCCATACTGAACAAAAACTTAATTGCTATGAAAAGGAAATTCTTTAAATTCCTATAACAAATATGAACTAGTTTGACTAGTTTGACTGAAAGGTTATTGAGAGGAAATTTGTGAAAATTCCAAATTTTAACTTTATTGCCCCATCCAACCCCTGGCCTTTTATGGAAATTCAATCCTTCAAATTGAACAAAATCAAATTTATTGTTACCAGACAATGCTTTAGATCTCAAATTGAAAAACATATTTACACAAATGGATAAAAAAATGAGAATTCTCCATTTTCCCATAGTATTCCTAGACCCCTTACAAGGCCTCTCTATACACCCCAGTGTCCCTTGATTTGTACAAACTTTAAACCCATTTGGGATAATCTATATCTTTCAAACAAGAAAAGTGGCTGTGCACCTAGCGACTTCACATCAAGTTTTGTCAAAAACTGGTTGTTGGTTGTGTAGAAGAAGCATGAGCAAGATTTTTCATTCAAATAGCCATAAATCTTAACCTTCCAAGCAAATAAAATCCAACTGAAGGTTCAGGAAAAGAAGCGCTGACAAGATTCTCCAATCCAACCTTGAAAAGGGTTGTAATTCTGCCATTAACCATATAACAAAAAGGGTTATGTACAACTAGATTTCATACTTATTCTTCTCAGGAAGTTTCATTGAAATGCAAGTGTTGGTTCAAAAATAAAAGCATGAGAGAGATCTTCATTTTCAAAAATGTCAGTCAGAAACCATTGACCTGGAATGCCAAAGGGATAAGTACAACCAGGACCTCATACTGATCATGCACTGCACGTTTTGGCTAAATCCAGAGGAGGTCTCTGGACAAGATATATGGTGGACAGACAGACATATTGAAAGCTCAAAAACAAAACATGTCTGTCTCCAAGAGGCAGAGACAGGGTAATCATTCAATATAGAAACTGCTACATTTTTCAACAAAAACAGTTATTACCTTTGCAATGTCATCTGCACTTCCTCTTCTCTGCGACTCAATTGTTGCTGTAACTCCTCCACCTGCTGTCGCTTCTCAAGCAATTGTTCTTTTAGGTCACTGATTTCTGCTTCTAGTCTACGGCGAACTTTTTCTAATTCTTGTCTAGCCTGCAAAATTTGTTTCGATCATTTCAAAGGCCTTTTAATCATTGTGATGATTTTAAGCAAGAAGTAAAATTTTAAAAAAAAATCGTCCCTTTTTGTCAGACATATTTGTTAAAAAATGAATGTAAAGTGAGAAAATCTCCACTTTTTTATTTCATTAATCCACCAATTATATTTATTAAATAAAAGCCTTCCCTTGGAGGGAATATATCAGGATTTTTAAAACTGGATAAAAACAATACATCATGTCTTTATACTCACTGACTACATACTGCCATAAAGATATCTATTACCATGCCAAAATAATTTATCGAAAAGGGATTTCCTAACTTTGGCTACATGCCTAGGTTAGACAACTAGATTTCCCGCAAAAAATTGCAACACATTTTATGACGTATTCAATGAATGATGTGATAACATTTTGATTATAATTTGATCTGTTATATACAAGTTAACACATAGTAAAATTGTTTCGTTTTAGAAACAGTCGATTGAGGATGTAAAGGTCGTAAAACAGTATTTAAGTGCTTACTATTTTTAGAATGGGTATTTTGTTAAAAATTTTACCACTCCAATTAAAAATTATTTTTTTTTTTCGTAATGGTTTGGTAGATTTGGCATACAATACCATTCATATTTTATTTTATTTTAAATGATAATGACAGAGTTAGTTTACCTGCTGTTCTTTGCGAAGCCTCTCCTCCAAGTCTGCTATAATTGATTCATATTTATTTTTGAGTTTGCCTAACTGTTTACATTTTTCTTCCTCCTCAACTAAAGAGGAGCTAACTTCTGACATACGTTCTTCTAAACTTCTCTTCTCTTTATTAAGTTTTTGATTAGAATCTTCCTGTATGGCGAGATCTTCCTCAATCTTCTTAATCTTCGAGTCAGCCGTCACCTTCTCCAACTGCAGTTTCTGCCTTGCTGCTTCTTCTTCCTCTAACCTATAAATGTACAATATTTTGAAAAATCAAAACTGAAAGATAATAAAGATTGTTATAAAAGAATTAACATATGTCCTTAATGGCCAATACATTCGTTTATGATATAGATACGAATTATAAAAATTATTAAATCAAAACAAAATTAAACGCACATGTAGATGTTCCTAAATCTAGTTTAGTCTGGGAGGAGCTGATATCAACTAAAAGGTTCAGTACCTCTTTAAAACAATAGAATGAATAATATTAAAAATTAAGAAATATAAAGGCCATGCCCAATTGGCCCAGCCGGAAATGACAGACTACAAATCCAGGCGGCCCAAGTGCATATCATTGCCTGGCCAGAGTCTCCATCATGACTGATATACAACATTGCAACTCATTTTCATTCTTCTCCCATCACTGATTCAAGTGGAAAACTTATTAGTTAATTGCAGAGATGGCTGTGCTTCCGAGATCCCAGGAAAGAGTGGTTAGGTTATCTGATCGTCAGATAGTTCTTCATTGCATAAAAATGGCACTAAATATTCAAACAAATAAAGAATGTGGAGGCAAGCAATTGGAAATGTTGAAATGTTGAAGATGTTTTTTTAAGATATGACAATTTAAACAGATAATAACAACAATTATTCTTCTCAGGTTCTCAGAGATCTGTACAAATCATCTTTAGTTCTACCATTTTATCAACTTATTTGGGGACTTGCAACACAGCCAGCATCAGGAGTTAAAAATAATAATGCAAGTCAGAGGTCCACGATAAGCATTGACCCTCCAACAAATACAAGCAAGACCCATTTCTGCATCAGTTTCCAAAAAGAAAAAAAGTAAGTTATTTAATGCAGCATATGCCAGAGCTTGTAAACTAGGTTTTCAATTTTTATGCATGGTACTGTTGAAAAATAAAGTAAATTTGAGTGAAAAAAACCAATGCCTATACCAGTAGTTGTATTAACTTAAATGAAGTCATTTCAATAGCACTTAGACTAATAGAACCTATCAAAAAAGAAATACATAATGCAAATTTTATAGAAAAGTTCAGATCTTTCTAAGATTCTTGCGGCTCTTTCAAAAATATGGCTTAAAGGTCCAGGAAACCTATTTCAAACACAAGTAACTTACTGCTCCTCAAGGTCTTGAATGGTTGCGTTGAACTTTTTTCTGTCGTCCATCATGGCTCCTACCTTCTCCTCTTCCTCTTCTATGCGCAGCTCCAGATCGTGTAGTATATCTTCTAACTCCATTTTCTTAGCAGCAAGGCGCTGACGAGACTAAAATATACAATTGTTGTTGTTGTAAGGTGTTTAGAGTCTCTTTCAACAATTCTTTAGTTATATTGCGACTGTGTCTACTTGAGACAGTACTCTAAGTGCTGCCACACTGGAGTATCATGCCGCAGATACAATACAAGGTATGATACCCCACTCAGCCACATTATACTGACACCAGGTTGCATTTTGGTCAATTCAAAGCATCTTCAAATAGTATATTTCTATTAAAAAGCATTGTCATGTGTTTTCAAAAGAAATGGAATCATTTTTGTACTTATATTTTATATCTTTCTTTACATCATTTATAAAAACAACAACACACATCTAAGTGAAATTGTAGCTCAGAAACAAATTGGAACAGCTCTACTTCAATATCAGCATGTGCATTCTTTCATAACATCCTCACCTCATCTGCCTCAGCAGCAATTTCTGTCTCTGCCTGAAGCTGCTCCGCCAGTATAGACTTCTCTTCTATCATCTGAGCATATTTACGCTCTATTTCCTCCGTCTCTTGTTTCTGCCTCTCTAAATTTTCCTTGTACTTGGTCATCTCATTCTCCACAGCCGATAACTTCTCTTCCTGACCGGTCACTTGGAGCAGAGGCTTCACCTAGAGATGTGATCAAATTAATAACACTTATTGATTTTCCTATAGAAGCACTAATACAGTTACCCAATGTAAAACAAGGTCATATTCCTCATTCTAACTTTTCTTTATTCGATGAAACAGTTAAATGAAATAAATCTATGTTCTTGGAAGTATCACAATGTGAACCTAAATCATTGTAATGTACATCCGATTATATAAATTTATCCTCAAATCAAGAGTATAATTTTTCAATGAATAAATAAATGTTGTATTACTGCACTCGACACATAAATAGGTCATTTTGTGCATGCAAAAATAAATCAATGTCATTAAAATATCATATTAAATAAATGTGGTTAGAAATATAGTAAAATTATTTACATATAAATAAATAAATACAATATAAATATGAATAATTCAAACAGATCTGACCTTTGTGAAGAGTCTCCACCATGACCAATTCCTGAGTTTAAGGTAAGCAGCACAATTCCTTTGTATAACACGAATGGCACTTTGTTGCTGTGTGCGGCGATAAAATGCTCTGTTAAATAAATTAATTTGATTACCAGAAGACTAAAGTTTCCTGCATTTTTAATATCAATAATATTATCATAAATCTGAAGATAAAAATAGAAAAATCTATTGCAAAATGAAAGTTTCAGGACATGGTTTTATGAATGTAATGGAATCCATCTGAAGACTGCTGGGTCTTAAAGCAAGCATGTTGATCACTAGACCCCCACAGTTGATCCTAGGTGTAAGGAATAGTTAAGCATAATGAAAACAGGCTGTTATTTCAATATGATCTTGTGTCAGACCCTAGGTAATAGGAATTATAAAGAATAATGAAAATATAATTAAGCTGATATTTCAATATTACCTTCTTGCAAGCATACCCCTACAGAGCGCTTGGTATTGGACAATTATGTCAGTCAACTTGAGATCTCTCTCCTCCTCCAAATGAGCCAACACTCCGGCACGGAAGAATATCTTACTCTGTCCAACCCTGTACAGGTTGGGATCCAACTCAAGCGCTTGAATCTATAATACAGGTTCATTATAATTGATCACAATATTATATAAAGTCATGATTATAAGAGTTTTTGATAATTTAAATTACTTTTAATTAAAAATTAAATTTTGAAAATGTTTAATTTAAATTATTGGCTGAAGAAATAGCAGCATCCCATTTGTATTTTTTAAAATGAAGGTCATGGACTCAATCCTTCGGAAGGCCCTTTGTGGTGTCCTTGATCAAGACACTTTTTATGCATATGCTTTGTACTGGTTCTACCCAGAAAGAAGCCAAGTGTGATAAACATTGTAATAATTTGTTCCATAACCAAAGTGAAGTAAATTTAAATTTCAACTTTAATTCTATACTTCTGTTTCAGTTGCTCCAAATTTCACATAAATACGCTTACCATTTTTTCAACGGCTTTCTTTCCGTCCATGAATCCTTTTGGAATGGAGCTGGGTGTCAGAATCTCATATCTCTGTCTGAACTCCTGGAAGAGGATCCTGTTGGGGAAACCCTGTCTACAGATTCTGATCCCTTCAAGTACACCATTACATCTCAGTTGCTCCAGAACCAGTGGCGATTCTAACTTACCAGCCTGTATTAGAGAGAATAATATGTGGAGTAATACAAAATTATGTTTCCACATATTTAATAATTAATTACAACACAGTGCCCCAGATAAGCTGCCTATCTGCGTCACTGACGCTGCAAAAGTGCTAAGAAACGCATGAAAATATTTTCCATGGATATCAATTACGCACATCTTTTGAATTTTCGTCAAAGATAAAAAGAAAATAGCGTAAGCACAAAGAGTACATTCGTTTTCTGATCAATTCCGGTAACCTGTTCGCTTTGCAGCAATGTGTTAATTCTACTGGAAGTAAGCAATAACTTAATAGCATATAATTGTGTGGTATCCCAGTCTGCTTTTCAATATGAAGCCCGACATAGAAATCCCATGAAAATACAAGCGCTTATGCGATCATGAACAAAAATGTCTAAACAAGAATATAGAAAGTATTTTTACAGTAAAGTGAAATTAGTTCTAAAAGAAGGAAAGCCCTTTATCAACAATATAACATGTATATCAGCTGTAGTAAAAATAAAAGGCACGTTTCCTGTTCAAAAGAAACAGCAGAACATGGAAATTATCATATCCGTGGCTGGAAATTGTCAAAACCAGGGATGTAAAGTTAAAATGTAAAAAACACAAGTGTTTCAGAGTTTGGGCTAAAGACGGTCCAGGTTTAAGCTACAATGTAGATACCTAGCTCATATTATTGTTAATCTCCATCATTAAGATGACCACTTAAGGCAGTTAGTGTTTAACCTCATTCGATAACAAATGGAATTGTTTCAATTTTCATAATTTTGTTGCTCTTATTTGTTAAAACAGCCTACAAAATAATTTAATTACTAAGAAGTTTGTTCTTAATAACGACTATTCATCCACCCTTGATTCAATTCTGTGCGAGTCATGTACATACTACAAAGGTCTTAGCAACGGATGAGTTTTTAAACATCAATCATCTCAGCTTTCTTCATAGCTCTACCCAGATTTATATAAACTGTCAGTCAAATGACGTTTAACACTAAGCCAGTTAGTTTCCATTAATGAACACAAACGATTACATGGCTGCTTAATACAGGTTGATTAAAACTAAAATTGTAAAAATGGTAAATGTGGCTGTTTAAGACAAGTGGTTGCTTAATAGAGGTGACCACAAACACAGGTTTGACTGTATGTATAAATGTATTTTCATAATTTTATTGATGTAAAAATAAAATTGTAGATTTTATTGTGAGTGGCTTTGTATTCTAGCCTAGAGAGTTGTCAGTCCTTAGTCATTTTGTCACAAAGGTTGAACTAATCTGAAATGCATACATTGATTATAGGGTTAAAAACAAAACTCCAAAATATATATTCTAGAATACCAAACTGAAATGAAAATTCTGGGTAGTCACGAATGTCTCACCTTCTTTTCATGATTTGGAATGATACATCTGACGAAGTTTGGATTGGTATTCCTAAGAGTGGCCATTAATTTGGCCAGCTGTTCCTTGTAGAGTTGTCCCACGGTACGGAACATACCCTTACGTGTACGTGAGCCGAACATGGTGTCTCCACCAGCAGCTGCGCCCATACCAACGATCTCAGCATCCTTCCATATAGCCGTGACAAATGGATCTGAAGAACTCTGCAGCAGTGAAATAACGTTCTCGTTCAGGGGGTCCATGTTCTTCATCAACCATTGTTTGGAACTGTAATCTACCTGCACATAACAAATAATAACACATTTAACAAAGATTTATCACTGTAATCAATCTATGGACACAATAGACAAATATTTCATAATTTTACTATGATAGCATCATACTTAAATCCATTCAAATCTAAATTTATAACCAATGAAATCTAGGAGAAATCTATAACCATCATGCCCGAAAACTTTATGTATTATAAGAATCTTACATAGGTTTTGGTTTGTTAGGAATGATGCTCTTGCCGAGTTCCAGTGAAAAATATTTATCCCAAGGGATGGAATTTTCTACCCACACCAAAAAAAAAAATTAATGACTCATTTTCTTGCATAACAAACACATTTAATACTTATTTTAAATTCATCATTGTATGTTTACAAAGATTGCTTTTAAGATGTTAAATTATGCATCATATCATAATTAAGTTACGACTAGGATGGTTCTGTCACAGCACAAGAATTTCATCTAGACCTCAGAGTGAGATAGAAATAACTTTCCTAAATTAAAATGCAGATAGCCTTATTCAGTATGCAAGAAATTTATATCTGTTATGGAAGGATACAATAAAATAACTAACAAATAAACTTAACTGGGATAGTTTGTTTTTTGTACTTACTCTGCCTGCATAATGGATAAGACAGAAGTCAGCCTCAGCACGGAAGTCGGGTTTCTCAAATTTTGGATGAGTGGAATGTTGAGCAATAAGTTTGTCTGTGAATGTCTTGTCTGTGGCCTTGGGGAACCAGCACTCCTCATCTAACAGGGCAAGGATACCCATTGGCTAGAAAAAAACGTTTAATGAAATACAAAACAGATTTTAATAAAGTGTGATGTCTTCCCGAGAACAATATCAATAAATGAACAAGCCAACAGGCCAAGTCAAACAGAAACACTTCATACATGTGTATAACATACAGTCTGGGCCTCAGCACTCCCAGGTTAACACGCTTTAGGACATAAATTATTCAACATAAATAACTACTACTTTTTTTCAAAATACATTGTGCTTTGCGATTTCACATAAGAATTGAAGATAATGCATAGCTATTTTGTCAAGAAACAATCTAATTCTAATTTGTCAAGAAACAATCAAATTCTGAGAATTTATGGACATGGACTGAGTAATGGCATACTAGTTTGTACAAACATTTCTTATGAAAAACAGGAAATGAAAAAGAAAATGCATACGGCTTTTTAAAAAATGTTTACCTTTTCTAGTAGATCAATAGTAGGCTGAAGATCAAGACCAAAGTCTATAAACTTCCACTCGATACCTTCTCGCTGATACTCTTCTTGTTCAAGGATGAACATAGTATGGTTGAACAGTTGCTGTAACTTTTCATTTGTGTAGTTGATGCACAACTGTTCAAAGGAATTCATCTGAAACATGTATAATGTGAACACAGTTTAATAATGGAATTCATCTGAAATACGTATGTGAACATATTTTAATGATGGAATTAATCTGAAATACAAATAAAGTTTACACATTTTCATAATGGAATTCATCTGAAATATGTATAATGTGAACACATTTTAAAAATGGAATTCATCTGACATACGAATAAATTTTACACATGTTAATAATGGAACTCATTTAAAACTGTTGAGAGAAACTGTTTTTTTTTTAAATTTCACTTAAAATATGCTTATAAGCCCTGTGGTGGGGCATTTGTGGACAAATGATGCTGGTTCAAAAACTCATCTGAGATCTTGTGGTTAAATAACTGCTGTGCAAGTTTGGTTAAGATCCAATGAAAAATGAAGGTACTATCATGTCTACAACATTTTCCCTATATAACTCTATGTAAAACAGTGACCACTGTGGTGGTCCGAAATTTGACCCAAGGCACGACTTTCAACAAATCTTTTACAGGACTCCCATTCAATGTTACATGTAAAATATCTAAGGTCTAGGCCTTGAACTTTCAGAGAAACTGTTTTTTAAAATTTCTCTAAAAATGTGCTTATAAACCCTGTGGCATGAGCATTTGTGGTCGAATGACGCTGGTTCAAGAACTCGTCCGAGATTATGGTTATATAACTGCTGTGCAATTCTGGTTAAGATTCAATGAAAAATGAAGGTGTTATCGTGTCTACAAGAAAAAAAGTTATCGGACGGATGACAGAAAATTTATGATGACATAAGCTAAAAATGATCTCAAATTGCATTTTTTATTAAAACATAAAATCAAAATATGTATCATATAAAAACAAAGGAATTATTAATAAGAAAGTTCATAAAAGTTGAGAGTAAAGTGAAAATGTGGTCTGCAGTTAATAAATTAAAAAGTCATGACTTCAATACATTCAAATAAGTATCTACAACCATATACATGTACAACTTCGCTGTACAGTCCATAAAACAAAATAATGATTAATGTAAAAACAATCTCATGCTAACTTTTTCATATTCTGTGCATGATATTTTTCCAATAAGGCCATAATAAATTAATTGCTAGATTATCATCTCTGCCCTCCTCCTAATTTTCAAGCCGCCCGGAACCTTTTTATTTTCATAATAAAAATTTTTTTTTTAAAAATTATTATTTTTTTATTATTATTAAAAAATCATCAAAAATTTAAAAAAAAAAAATTAAATCCTCCCACCCTCCCCATTTTTAAGAAAAATTTGGATGATAATCGAGCAATTTATTTATAATGGCCTAATATCATTTTAAAAATTTTACCTATTCATTCTATATTTTTATGAATGAGAAAAGTTTTTGCCCCACATAACAAGTTCTTAGAAACACTAACATTCCTGTATGTCATCACAAGAAATCTAAAGTACCAAAGACGGAGATCATTTCGCCTCAATGATTTACCAATTCTATCACCATCATATCCCACGCTGTCAATATGTGATCTGCTATATCTGTGCTGATAAACTTTTGACTGCATCTCATATAAATAATCAGATGTAATCATAAAATTATTGTCTGGACATGTGTCTGCTGGCAAAAAAAAAACCTTACTATTTATCGGAAACCAATTTTTTAACGACAAATTAGTCGAAAAGATGCCATAACTTCTGTAAAATTTAACTGACATTAACAAATATCAAACATGACCTGTGCATATTAAACAGTAATTATATACACAAGACTCTTTCAGAAGTTATTAATCAGAAACCATTTTTCAACTCGGACACACAAACAAACAAATGAACGGACGGACAGGGGCAACACATAATGCCTCTTTCAACATTCTTCAATTGGTAAGAGCATAAATTTGTACCTACACATATATAAGATATGTTTGGTGGATTACTTTACAACAAAACCTTAAAACTGTTCAACTCAACAACTTCAACACATGAACCTGCAGAACTTAAACTTTTTAACTTCATTTCTATTTTATCAAATATCAACACTAACGTAAGTAAAACAGAATTTTCCACTCACTCTACAGATGTTTTTTAAAAGGTAAGCCTGAGGGAGAGAAATAAATCATGTTTGAAAATTTAATAAAAAAAGACTTATCAAAATAAATTCTGGCAATTTTGTTCAATTTAAACAAAGTGCTAAATTTTAAATTGCACATTTTGTCAGCTGGAAGTGCTGTGGAACTGAAACGGAGCACTGTTGCAGAGAATAAAGTGTGCACTGCTGCCAAAATCGTGCAATGTAGCTTGGTAAATGGTAACTAATATTCAGGTCAGCCGTACATGCGGATGAATGCTTTATGTTATATTTCATGTACATCAATGTTAGTCAAGTATGTTTAATAAATAAACAATACATAAAACAAACATTTGCATGATAGTGAAGTTTAATGACAAGATTCATGGTTAGTATTTTTTTTAACTTTTCTTTTTTAAAATAAAATCATTTTTTTTGTCACAAGATATTGCAAAAATTATTAATTAATTTTATTATTAAATTATTATGCAATCAAACAATTTTTTTTCCAAGAGCAATTTTTATGTAAGTTTTAAAAAAAAATGTAAAAAGCAATTTGTATGCTCAATACATAATGCACATAATGGTTACAGTTGTACGAGACACACATTTTTATAAATAACGCATTCATTATTAGCAAACATGACAAAACAAAAAGTCATTGTATTGCAGATGAAAGTGCAAATTTAAAATTGCATTATTACAACTTTGAAATACTTAAGCTTCTATAAATAGAAAAAACAATTATAGAGTTAAGGAGGTCCTACTGGCAATACTGGCTACAGTTTCATCATTAAATTTAATTATATACTTAAACACTTTAAAATTTAAAACAAAGAAAAGCATTCAGGTGATCATGATTTCAGACTGGATCCAGACAAAGTTTCATTGACATGGATTTATTCTTAATTAATCTCAGAAAAGCCTTGTGTAGACCTTGTACCCCAAAATTCTTAAACATCTGGTAACCAGACCCTCTCAAGTATATACAAGGTTTTTCATAGATAAATAACTAAAACTTTCTATAAAATAGCTTCTCATGGAAAAGAACACAACCAGTCAAACCTGTGTAAGCAACCACTTTTCTTAACCAGCCATATTTGCTTCATCCCATATTTATGCTCTCAGTGCATATTCACATGTATTAAGCAACAACCTGTCTTAAAATGTCATTTTTGCTCCTTCCTTTGAATGGCTGTTTAAGAAGGGTTTGACTGTAATTAGAAACTGTGGCTACTTATATAAGATGGTGGTCACTTCTCTAGACCTGACAAATGTTAAACATAGATTTAGTTTTATTGTTTTAGTGGTTGAAATTGGTCCCCAGTGTTATGGTTGGTTATTAATCAATGATCAATTATTAATTGGTTTTTACCATTACCTGGCAAAACAGAAAATTGAGCCAGTTTGACAGATTTGGCTACTTTAAATTTTATGGTAAATATATATTTTACCAACACAAACTCAACTGTTTGATTATCTACCACATTTATATTTTCATCTTCATTAGTTTTAATCATTCGAACATGAATAAAATAAATGAAACACAAATATCTACAAGTACCAACAAATAATATTTATCGTATGACAACAGATTATGGGAAATCATGAACGATCGACCAGTTAGTCAGGTAGCCAAGACCGAGTAATCAATGATGAAATCAATGAATTGAGAAAGCACACCTGTATTTTATCAGTTTAGTTTTAAACTTATCCATTTCACTTTGATTGTGAAACAGGTTTTTACAACTTAGACAAGTCAGGCTTGAGACCTTCCTGGGTAGATTCAGTACTAAGCATATGCGGAAAAAGTGTCTTGATCAAGGACACCACAAGAAGCCGATCGTAGGTTTGGCGCTCTACCACTGGACCACACACTCCACTTTTCATTTATTCTACATAGTTCAGGGAATAAAGAATTCTCCTCAATTGTCAGCAGAACTATCAGGACCTCTTTACTCTTCATATAGACAAAACATAAAAGCAACTATAAAACATGGACAGAAGTTAAAACTCTACAACGGCATTCCAGTTAACAGAAATTGTCTGCCAATGATAGCACAGCGAGAGCATGCGCAAAACGTGACTAAATCTAATGTTTGTTATCCGGTCAAGGTCACATTTACCTTGCCTTTCACTTTGGTCTGGACAGGAAGTATTGATAAAATAAATAAAAAAAGTTAAATTCAGAATCAAGTTGTATGCAGACTAAGAATTTTTTTAAAACAGAAACAATACATTTTTATACAAGATGCTAAAGGGAGACCACTTAATTGACCCTAAATAATCATTTTGTTTTAAAAAATCAGTAACACCAGGCATAATTACATGCACATTTGCCAGATCAAACAGGAAATATATCAAATTCATTTAACATAGAATGGTATCACATAACAAGATGTTAAATCATTGACAAATATGGTATCAAAAAGGAAATATATCAAATCACTGACATGGAAAAGTATCAAACAGTAAGTTATACAAACATCCTATATCGTTTCAATATTTGTAACCATCATACAAAATGGAACCCGAGTTTGAATTTGAACCTTTGATGTAAAGATTACAGGACTAGTGATGTCCAAATACGAAATTAAATATAAATTTGATTGATATAATTGTATTATATTTTTAACATATATGATTTGGTCCCATGTTACACAATTCCTTTTCAATCAACAGTGAACATTAAAACATTTATTATTAAGGGATTTGAACGCCCTTTCCAACACATTTCAGGTTAATATTTGGTATATCCAGTTTTATTGTTGGAGGAAGACCTCAGAATGAATCAGATTAGAACCATCATCCTTACGCAAATAACCGGCAAACTTCTCACAAAGTTTTTGGACCAAGCAAGACATTAACCTAGCAATAAGAGTTAAGTGATCCCTAGATGGCGCCTCAGACCACTGCGTCACAGACAACCTTCAGTAAATTTTACAGGAATATTTCCACTTGCTGATTTCATTGGTACAGTATCAGCAAGGTATCATTTTTTTATTTTTAACTGGTGGGTAAAGACCTCAAAATGAATGAGTAGGAATCGTCCTTCCACAAGTAACTGGCAATCTTAATAACATAAAGCTTTTGTACCAAGCTGGGCTTGAACTCATGACCTCTGTTGTGAGAGGTAAGTTGTCATTACACTACAGTACCTTAGATCACTGTCATAGAGGACCCAGGTAATATTCCCATATACAATAATGTAAATCTATAACCACTTTTGCAAAATGTAGGAATTGGTGAAACTTCATTCAAAGAGAAATAGAAGTTATTTCCCTTAGATTGAAAGCTTATATTTGCTTCAGTTTCGCTACTTGAAAATTATTTTTCTTACGGGCAAGGAAGAAAGGCTATAAAGGAAATGATTTAATTAATTATGCTATTTTGTTTTACAATAACCTGTGAATTGCAAATTACGGGTAAAAAACAGCATAGGATTTAAATCACTTAAATATTTGAAAGAATTTTAAAGTGAAAATGGTTGAAACCCATTTGAAACAATTTCTACTATTGTAGTTATATATATCAATATTATTGTCATGGAGATATTACATAAGAGGAAGAAATATCATCCCAATGAAGGAATGTCAGAAAACAAATATTACGGCAATTCATAGAGGATTTCAATATGCAAAGAAGGATCACAGTTTTTCAGTAGATGTAATAATGTTTTATCATAAAGGAATCAAATAACCTTACAAAGCTGAAGAAGTTTCATCACTGCAGCAAAATAAGAGGCAATCCAAACAAAACTTTGGTCTATACAAAGTGTTATGGTAAGCAATCCAACCCACACGTTACCTACAACTTACTGTATCATATAGAGCAAGGAAACAAACTTTAATTATAATCAATCAAAGACGGCATTTACAAACATGAACATTCGATGTTTTAAACTGACCTTGAAGATTTCAAATCCTGCAATATCTAGAATACCAATGAAAGATGCTCCCTGTCTCTTGGTTCTGTCAAGTGATTTGTTAATTCTGGTCACCAGCCATTTAAACATACGTTCATAACAGGCCTTGGCAATGGCTTCTACAGCAAACTCCACCTGTATGGTATAAAACATACAAATTTAATCTTCAATACAATCAATATCTTCAGAAAGTTTGCATATGTGGTATCACACTTTTAAACAAGTTCTGGTTAGGCCATTAAAGATTAATTGCTAGATCATCCATTTTTTTCTTAAAAAAGGGGAGGGAGGATTTTATTTTTAAATTTTTTTGTTGTTTTTTTTATTTTTTATGTTTTTTTATGAAAATAAAAAGGGTCGAGGCAGCATGAAAATTAGGGGGCAGGCGGGGATGATAATCTAGCCATTAATTTATTACAGCCTTATATTTCACTTATAAAGTTTTACTAGTGACGGAAGACCTCAGAATCTCAAACACATCAAATAATTATTTTAATTTATTATTACATTTTTTGCTACGATCGCTATACAGATATCAAAGTATATAATTTACATCATATAATCTTAAACGTCATATCATTAATGGTTCCAACTTCACAGTACGCAATTTTTTATCTCAGCCTGTAGTTAATGAATGTACATGAACTGTAGTTAATAAATGTACATGAACTGTAGTTAATGAATGTACATGAACTGTAGTTAATGAATACACATGAACTGTAGTTAATGAATGTACATGAACTGTAGTTAATGAATACACATGAACTGTAGTTAATGAATGTACATGAACTGTAATTAATAAATGTACATGAACTGTAGTTAATAAATGTACATGAACTGTAGTTAATAAACGTACATGAACTGTAATTAATAAATGTACATGAACTGTAGTTAATAAATGTACCTGTTCCTTGGTCTGTGATTTTGTTACATAATCTCGACCCACTTTAATCCTGGGTCTCAGGAAGGCCTGGGTGACAGCCGTCACGGGCAGACCCAACAAGTGGCAAGCCTTCTGGGCAACTGAAAACAAAAACATCAACCCATACAACTGTTTAGTTTTAATGAAATTTTTTATTAATGTCAATTTGTGAAGTAAGTTCCGAGCTTTTGAGACTGTATCGAATCAGTTTTCTGGGTAGGACCAGTACTGGGTGTTGTTTTTGAGAGGTAATCAGGTTGAGCTAAGAATGAAACCCACAACCTCTGGTAAGGGTGTTCAACATCCTCTCCATCACCCTACTTCATGAATATTTGTAGCCTAAGATAGAAAACAAAACACTTGTATTTATTTATTTAAATATTGCGGATGCTGCTAAATTACAACAAGAAATCAAATTAAACAAAATAGGTTTTATTGAGAGATAACAACAGTTTTGTTTACATACAACTATGACTTTTAATGACTTATTAACCATTTATACAATCTTAGATCACTCCAACATGGGGGACTGTTTTTGTTTTTAAAAAATCTACGATTATTTTCCAATTATGAATTTAAGGGTAGATTTGATTTGATAATCAATTCCAATTTTCCTTGACATTACATTGACAATGATGATAACCACGGTCAGACAGCTAGATTGAACCCATAACCTCTGGCTCTAGTGACCAATCTACATTACCACCCCGTGGTTGGACAGAAAGACGGCCATACCTGTGTTATCTGGAAGAGTGGCCTGGTCAGACTTCCTGTCTTGCTGGAACTTCATGTTACCAAACTGCAGAACAGCAGACACGACTCTCAACAGTGCTGAAATATAAATACATCAACCAATGATTAACGCCAGTTTTGTATATATCAAACTGCAGGACAGCAGACACGACTCTCAACAGCTCTGAAACATAAATACATCAACCAAAGATTAACGCCAGTTTTGTATATATCAAACTGCAAGACAGCAGACACAACTCTCAACAGTGCTGAAACATAAATACATCAACCAATGATTAAAGCCAGTTTTGTATATATCAAACTGCAGGACAGCAGACACGACTTTCAACAGCACTGAAACATAAATACATCAACCAATGATTAATGCCAGTTTTGTATATATATATCAAACTGCATGACAGCAAACACAACACTCAACAGTGCTGAAACATAAATACATAAACCACCTCATTAACATAATGATTAACACCAGTTTTGTATAAATATATAGAACTCTATATTTACATATTTATTCAAAGCATCAACCATCTCAGATGCATGAAATACTTTTTATTAACTATATTGATCTCTGTAATACTCCAACACGCTACCTTGACAAATTCTGATACACTGAACCCATAATTTGCCATAAGTAGATTGACACAGTAAATATGAACATTTAAACATGATATAAATTTTTAATTTACTGTGCTCAATAGAAACTGAAATCGTATTTGTAAAATATATCTCTACAGGAAACTAAGGATGAGAAAATTAGCTTGTTTAAATATTTAACGTCTTTTTATATGCAATCAAAAGCCAACAGAAGATCAGTTAACCTAACCACTCTTTCCCGGGATCTAGGAGAGTTAACCAGTACTCAAGCACATCCATCTTCACCAGTAACCGATAACTATCCCACTTGAATCAGCAGTGAGAGACCAATGTACTGAGATGTTGTCTTGTATATATCAATAACTATGAAGACTGTGGCTAGACAGAAAAAGAGAGAGACAATAGTATATAACTATATACCACATACCGGATTGGTCCTCTGGTAAGATGCCCATGACGTTCATTGCCTCGATGGTCAGTCTGAACTCGGCTGCATCATCTACACCAGTAACAGCACTATGGCCAGCACTCATAAATCTGTAGTTGTTGGTGTCCTCCACCAGGAATTCCTCTGTAAATACATCAAACAGTTTAGAGCGAATGACACCTAACATCTAACTCAAATAGTCATAAGGAATATAGGTATAATGTTGGTAGTTTATCTTCAGTTCATTTCGCTAAAGCTCGTAATTTACAAAACAGTTAACATACAATCTTACAATTTAAAACAGTGTTTCACTGACATCATTATAAGAAGTAATATTTTTTAAAGGGATAAATTCCCTTTAAAATTTCCTTAAAATTCACAATAATTATACATTAATAAAACATCTATAGGCATTTCTTATAGTTTTCTGACTTACAAAAGTGAAATAGTAAATAGTGAATGCAAACATTAAACATCTCTTAGCATTACAAATCAACACTCATGTACTTGTATATTGAATAATATTTTTTAATGGGGTTTAGCGTCATTTTCAACACATGATACTGTAAGACATATCCGGTATTACTGGTGGTGGAATACCAGTACATCAGATCTATTGAATAAAACCACTGTCCTTCAACAAGTAACTGGCAAACTTTCCCACACATTAAGTTTCTAGACCAAACTAGGTTCGAACCCACAGCCTCAAGAGATGAGAGGCAAGTGGTCATTAGGAAATTTTGTCTTAAAACTACTTGGCCACGAAGGACACTATAATACATCTTTTAGCATTTAAGAGTTGATATTCACATATGTTGAATAAATAAACTTCGAAAGTTAAAGGATTAATGAAGGTAAGTATCTTACTAGTTCAATTTCTCACACAAAATATATGTTACAGTTTAATTGCCAACATCCTTCCTTCTAGAACATAACTATAATCTAAAACATTTACCACTAGAGATGTACAGGAGGTTATGAACGGGGAAATAAAAAGTTACATCTAATATTCCACAATTATTTGCAATCCTCAGCCTGCATCTGGCAACACAATTTTATTTCTTAGTTTTTGTGAAACGATTTTCAAGTGTACTGGTTTGATGTCAATAAAATATTTTTCAATACAACAGATCTTTTAATTTTTACATGGATGTTGGACTATTTATATGCCCCACATACTTCTCTGTTGCGGAGTGGCCCCCTGAAGGAATTGATAGAAGATATGGAAACTTCTCTCCTGGTCAGTCTGACGGACAGCACGGGATTTCTCCAACAAATCTTACATAATGTCAAGGATAGTTCTTGTCCGAGTTATAACAACATGTATGCTTTCAACTAAAATCTTTATACCAGGCATTTACATTTACAAAATGTCTTATATATTTTTCAGATATACATAAAACAATGGAAATTGATACCATGCAAATGGCGAGTTTACTCTCAGGTAGGTATGGTTTGTACAAACCCTTTTTACTTTTTTTATGGAAAGAAGTAAGATATGACTTTTCACAGTTTACAAGTTACGTATGGCAATCAGTTTTATTGATGGAGAAATACCTCAATCAACGAGTCTTGGGTAAAACATCATTCTTTCAGAAGAATCTTACAACTTTCACACAAACCTTTTGGATTGAACTGAGCTTAAACCCATGACCTAAGCTGAGATAGGTAAGTAATCTCGAGGCAGTGCCTCAGACCACTTGGTCACAGATGACCCTGGCTAAAAGATTTTTCATCAACACATCTTGCCATTGACCTCATGTGGGCTGTCAATAAAACAAGTCGAAAATCCAACCAGTGACTGATGTTGTTGCCATGTCTGCCATTTGCCTTAGTCAAGTGAATGGTCTCCAAGTAAACACTACACTGTATTACATTGTATTTACTTAGACAAATAAAACCACATGACTACTGGTCCAAGCGAATCGTTCTCGCGTCAGTTCAATTCCCAGTACAATTTGACAGTAACAGGCACTTGTTTATATGCCTTAAGCAGCTATGGTTGTTATGCTGGTTTGAATTGGTATACTGTTCAAAAGGATACAAGTTTCTATGTTGGCCCCAGATATATATCCAGACGTGTCAAAATTAATACGGATAAATTTACCCTGAAATGTAAAATTGGCAGTAGTTATTTAATAAACAGACATGTGGTAAACATGTTTACTCACAAACCGGTCTCTCTAATTTTGGCTCAAATTATAAACTATAAATGAACAATGCAGAGTGTTTCTGCACATTTATTTTTTAAAAAAGAATAACATTTAAAATATTTGTATCTGAAACTAAGTGTATTTGGAGGGCTTTTTTAAAAAGTAAATTTCTTCTCACAAAAATAATTTAATGCATAGCTTATTTCAAAGAACAAACATGTGAAATAAAATGCAAAATTTAAGTCTATTCTATAATTTTTGAAAATCATTTCTAAATATATTTAAATTATTCTTACATACTGTACAGGCAAACTTGTTTAACCCTTTGCTCCATAAGTATTTTCTTGGACACTTCCAAATTGAAAGCATTAATTCACCACATATCAGCAATTGGTGAATTATGTTTATATAAACTGACAGAGGAAAACAGTGCAGGAAGTGTTCAGATTGCTTGTTACGAGCAATCTAACCTCTTCCTGCACTGTTTTCAAAGGTCTTCTGTAATTGGTGCGGGAAAACACGTATCTATGGAGTAAAGGGTTAAGTGGTCACCTCTATTGAATAAACACTTAAGGAGACACATTTGCAATCTCCTATTTCTATACTTTCAAAACAAATTAACATGTATAAAGTAACATCATGTTTTAACCCTTTACTTCATATAGACGCCTTTGGACACTTTTAATATTGAAAGCATTAATTCACCACGTATCAGCAATGGGTGTATTATGTTTATATTAACTGACAGAATGGAAAACAGTGCAGGAAGTGTTCAGATTGCTCGTTACAAGCAATCTGAACTCTTCCTACACTGATTTCCAAGGCCTTCTTGATTGGAGTGGGAGAACGTGTATCTATGGAGTAAAGGGTTAAAAGGACACATTTGCTGGGTCCCTTATCATACTGCTTACAACAGGTTTGACTGTATTACCATTCACATTCAACTTATACTCACAAATCTTGAGGAATTGTCATTTTTGATGGTTTTCGCATTTCCGAAGGCCTCCAACATGGGGTTAGCTTGCAACAACTGGTTTTCAAGTTCTCCCTATCAATGTATACAGTAGCCATTGTAACACAGGAAAAAAACATTGGAAATATCTATAACAACACGACATAACACCACAACACACAATCTAACACAGGATGTATACATAGCAGATATTGGTCCAGCTGTTCTTAACGAGTTAACTAATCAATTGTTTTAAAATTTCAAGTTAACATATTACTTGAACAACAGGGCCATTAAATGCAACATAAGTTCTATCTACTGGTACATCTGATTATATTAATTCTGTGATGGAAATATATCAACACCAGTCCTGAATATGTTATTTCTGTGATGGAAATATATAGCACAAAAAGATTATGATTTTACATGTTTAGAGTGCATGTATTATCTTATTGTGAGACAAATTCTTCCAGTACAACACACTACCGTATACCCCCAATAAACCGCCCCCTGAATAAACGTCCCCACCAATCTTTATGAAAAATAAAATAACATGTCTCCTTGGAAGTTGGTGTTTAATCAAAATCAATTAAATATGCATAGATTTCATGTCAGGTTTAAAACATTTCAAAATTGAAAAAATGCCTCATGACCTGCAAGTTTAAACTTATTTTACTTCAATTGTGAAACAAGTTCTTACAACTTAGACAAAATTAATCATGCTCGAAGTGTTCTTGGGTAGAATTAGTACTAAGCATATGTGGAAAAAATGTCTTACTTAAGAACACCACACATAGCCACGGTGGAGGATCGAATCCACGACCCTTCGATCATGGGTTCGGTGCTCTACCATTAGACCATGCGCTTCCTGTTTTATAGCATTTTATCCACACTTACTAAAATTAAATATCTCTCGGACCCAAATAAATGCACCCCACACCTCCCCTTAACAAAAGGCATAACCCCTGGGTGGGTTTATTTCGGGTATACGGTACCCTACATTGGTGCTTGACTTACCAACTCCTTCACAACAATAGAGGTTACACTTTGCTAAGACATCTATATCCAACTTACAGTGGATATGATCTCAAAAGGAAATTACCCATTTATAGTGTACCAACTTTAATTAAAACAGTTGAAATCAAATAATGTATACACAATACAATACACTGTACAATACGCAGTACAACACAACCTTTACAACATAAACACATTACAATATATACAGTATGACAACTGAAAGTAGAACATTCTTTACAATATTTTTACAAACTTTAAAGCAAAATTAGTTAAATTGCAAAACATGTCTTACAAAATTTTATTAATTAATATCTGAATTTCTTTAATACTATTAGAATTGTCAAGACACATAGCCTCCATTGGTGACATGCAACACAATTCATATCCATGTGACATTATTTTGTGCACAGTACAGTAACTTCAAGAGTTCAGTGCAAAACTTGGTTATATTCAAACTCAGTTTTATAATGTTACAATAGTCTTGCACTCAATCTCCTGAACATGAATGGAAACATAAACTCGTGAAACATATTACTGCAGTATTTATTCATCAACATTTTTTAACATCTCAAATAAGCATTTTACATTACTAAATACATGTGCACAGTCTCGTCTCCATTTCCTGTTTAAATATCCATATCATTAACAGAAAGGTAAGGTTTTCTTTACAACTGAAATATTTCTTGAAAACTATCATACCAAAACATAAGAACAAGCTGCAGACTTGCTTTGTTCAAATTTTGTACTATAGGTATCCCAATCAGTTCAACTGGTATCAGGGCATTCTATATATAAACCAATAGTACCCTAAAATCAGGCCATCATATGTGAACCAATAATACCTACCCCCAATATCTGGGCACAATATGTAAACCAATAGTACCCCAATACCATGAAAACCATATAGTATCCCCAATATCAGGGCATCATAGGTTAACCAAAAGTACCTCCCAATATCAGGGCATCATATGTAAATCAATAGTACCCCCAAAATCAGGACATTATATGTAAACAAATAATACCTCCAATACTGGGGTACCATATGTAAACCAATAGCACCTCCAATAGCAGGGCATATGTAAACCAATACTACCCTAAATATTGGGGTACCATATGTAAACCAATAGTACCCTCAATACTGGTGTATCATATGTAAACCAATAGTACCCCCAATATCAGGGCATCATATGCAAACTGATAGTATCCCCACTATGAGGACATCATATGTAAACCAATAGTATCTCCAATATCAGGACATCGTATGCAAACCGATAGTATCCCCACTATCAGGACATCATATGTAAACCGAAAGTATCCCCAAAATCAGGGCATCATATGTAAACCAATAGTACCCTCAATATTGGGGTACCATATGTAAACCAATAGTACCTCCAATATCAGGGCATCATATGTAAACCGATAATATCCCTACTATCACGGCATCGTAATGTAAATCAATAGTACCCCTTAATATCAGGGCATATGTGTGTAAACCAATAGAACCCACAGTATCAGAGCATCATTTGTAAACCAATAGTACCTCCAATATCAGGGCACAATAGCACCCCTAACATTTACTATCTTTGTTTTACTTTTTTTAATAACACATATATATATATATATATATATATATATATATTATTTTTTTTAAGAAAATGTCTTTAAAAAGTGATGTTAATGCTATAACATTATGTCTTTCACCCAGATGAAAAGTTTTCCACTATTTTTCGTGGAGCGAGACTGCCCTACATGAATAAAGAAGCGACAAGTTCTGCAGGTGTACTTACGAGGTTGACGTCCTTGCTCTATTTAACACAACGGTGCAAATTCCCCACAAGAAAGAAGAGAAGTCTGATTAAGACATGTCATGCTTTTGCCACAATATAAAAACATCGAGAAAAACTTCACATGCAAATTTTGAATTTGGAAAATGAAAGTTTGTTTTTTGTGTGTTTTTTTTTCTAATTAAATAGAAAGGTTCTAGATGGAATATAATGTTTATAATTCTAATGTAATACAAAGTTATAATACAAGTATTTAAACTATGGGTGACTATAAATAAATAAATAAATAAATAAATACCAATATAATTCCTTAAACAAATAATTGTCTGTGTACGATGACAATATTTTATTTATTTCAATTAAAGTATATGTTTTTGCTATCTTATAACAAAGATTATTTAAATCAAAGCAAAAATAAAATTTAAAGATTTGCCAAAACCAATAGGCCAAATTGTTTCTACATTTCAAAAATAATCTAAATCAAGTAGAGAAATGCATCCATTTTATGTTTCGAACAGGTTTCGGTTTATTTCTATAATGATAATTCTGCAAAACAGCTGTTTCAGGTGTTGGTTTTCAACAAAATAAAGAAAGTAAAGGAAACTTTAAGATAACATACAGAACATAATCTGTGATGCTATGGCCTCTCTATTGATTCCTGATGCCAAATATTTGAGGAATTTCAATTACGATCAATACAGATGTAAATTAGAAGTAGGTCTTAGATGTAACACCAGACAAGCTAAATACAGAAATATTACTCTTTCAACAAAGAAATAACTGCCAAATGTTTAAAGTTTCTTTTTAATGATAAAGTTTTCATAACAAAACTGAACAATGCACCAAAAATATAATTTTGATTAACGATTTGTATCCTAGTTTAAGGTTGAGTTAATGTCCTGAAAATATGTTAGCTAACATTAGCAAACATTTAACTGAAATGAACGTGGCCCAGATTGTTCAAACTTGTATCAGTATTATGTCAGACATGAATTTTTTATGGATGCACTTTCCCTAGTAAAACAAAATGAAAATATTTTTGAAAAAAGCTTCAAAAAGTCTAATTTACTAAAAAATAAAATAGATGAATTTGATGATATTACACAAGCAACGGAAGCTTCATCCCTGAAGATACATGTGATACTATTCGATAAAATAGCCGTAAAATACAGATATAGTCTACTGTACTGAGCAGATTGTGTAGCAAGCATGCATGTCATGCGGCCTGTATACTTCCTGATATCTGATCTGTCGCTGAACTTTCAAACTACATGAAATTTATGTCACGATATATGCCAACTGATATGTAGTTCTTTACTTTTCTTTTTTTTTATGTTAATACCACCATGCCACCTCAGAGCATCAATGTGCTACGTATATACAACATATGAAGGTACATGGTATCTTTATGCTTCAAGAAGTCGATCAGAGATTTGACCTGCAAAACCTGCAGCGTCATAAACAATAATTTTAGATTTAAAACATCACTAATGTTGCATACAATGATAGTGGCATAATTAGTAAATGAAAGTTCTCAGACCAGAATCAGTTAGCATAAGTAGACCAGAACACCAGATTATCATTCCGTACATACAAGTTTTCCCCTATACAATTGTAATACATTACCTTTCATGTACACAATCCCGTTTTCATTACCAGTACTTTTTTATCAGTATTTTTTTTTTTGGTGGAAAGGGGGTTTAGGGGGAGGGGAACAATATGAATGTGGAGGATATGTCTTTGAGAATAAAAATATTCTCATAATCGATTACATTTTAGATAGTTTTAAATATATATATATATGTACTGTAATTTTGGTGAAAATATAAACTATTAAATCATGCGTTATGGGTACTCACAAAGGTAAAACCAGTCTGTATAAAAGTATTTTTCAGATCATCTGATTATTAGTACAAATTAATTCAGGTATAAATATACATACTCAAACTTGTAAAAATGTAAGTATTACAAGCAACAAATGAAGCAAAAGTGTTATTTGCCATCAGACCACAACAAATCATGCACCAAGTACACATGTATATAATTATATACTCAATCACGTGCAATGATTAGGTAAATCCGGCTATATTAATTATAGTTAATTACTACAAAATATCAAATCTTATTAATATTTAAA
This sequence comes from Panopea generosa, assembly GCA_029582155.1. Taxonomy (NCBI): domain Eukaryota; kingdom Metazoa; phylum Mollusca; class Bivalvia; order Adapedonta; family Hiatellidae; genus Panopea; species Panopea generosa. The sequence goes on from CM055895.1 coordinate 55,429,810, forward strand.
AAAAAATATTCAGAATCATTTTTATCAAGGTTTGATTAGAGAAAAACAGTCTTTTGACACTGTCTTTATTTGTTAATTCTACTATTGTCATGTGACACAACTGCTGCAGGAGGAAAAGCTATGGGTAGAACTTTTGTCACTGGCAAGTTGTTATTATTCTATGTAAGTTACATTGTAAACTGTGTGTGTACATGTTTTCATACACATGAAGTGACAACTTTTTTTTTTGTTAATGATTATCTCCCTTGATTAAACATTTATTTTTTTTTGTTCCTAATTTTTGCTAATATTTATCTCCCTGGATTTTATCATTTCTTTTAATCCTGTTTCTTCTTTTATAAATCATATATCTCATATTCAGATAAACTGCTTTAATACCATAAATACAACCAAATGTTCACTTTAAGTTCATAACTCAAACCAAAATATTCACTGATATTTATTTTATGTAACACCCCTGAAAATGATTTTCTGCCCTTCATGCACAGTTTGTCTTAATAAAAAACATGACTTCGTCATGATGAGTCTCATTCACATAACTTCTACTGATATATCTCAATGGAACTTATACTCATATAAATATATGAGAATAGCCTGACAAATATATACAGCTGATCATTTTTATACCAAAACATCAGTTTGACTTGTGATTGTTTTAATTAAATAAATGTGAATTGCTCAATATTCAAACTTCAAATGGGTACTCAGGGTAAAACTTAAAATATCACTATGTTACTAATATATTTAATTAATAGGGTGATAAATTTTCAAATTCTATATTAATTTTCATAATAAGAAGACTAGACCAATAAGAAATTGTGTTTTTTAGGGAAAAACTATGTCTCCCCCTCATACAATTGTGAGAACTATCTTGAATGTATTATTGTTAATGGTCAAAACTTGTGAGTTTTACGATTTTTCAGAATTGTTCACGATAAGAAGCATAGACAAAAACTTTTTAACCCGAAAATGCAAAGGGCCAGAATTCAATAAAAAATCATCGATCTGAAACAAAAATCTCACTGATCCTTCCAAGCAAGTTTCAGTTAAATCCAACCAGGACCCACGGCCAGGGTCATGGCAATAGCTCTCCTTGGACTTTGTCCCAGCGAGCTAAAAACAATATGTTTCATAATTCTTGCAGTCAATCACTTGTTGCTACATTTGTGATTAGTGGCCGCAGTTCTGCGATCTATCACTATGTTATTCAAGCAAATCTCGCAAGCAGTGAGACAGTCTGTGATGCAAATGTGTGGGTTTAATTTGTTGATTCTAGTGGAAAAAATTATCATCCCAATGGTTACTATGTAACAAAAGATGAATTAAAACAAAAATCGATTTGTATTCATGCTTCATCTACTTACAAATCTTTGAGTTGAGGACTAAAATCAGAGATGCCAACAATAATTTATATCCTATCCCAGACGTGTAATGAAATACCAGTTGAAATCAACTTAACATATAAGGGTTTTGTTATAAATTGTCATAGATAAAAAGATAAAAAAATTCAATTTCAAGGATTTGATACAAGGGGTGTGAAATAGATCGTGTTTTGATAATAGGAACTTGGGTGTGTGACAGGGATGGTGTGTACACAAGTATTATGTGTGCACGTTTTGGAGGACGGTGGTTTCAAGACAGCTTACTTGTTTAAAGTTCTTATCATCCTGTGGAGATAATGTGGAATTATTTAACAGCGTGAACACTTAACTTTCATTTATCTTTAAACAGTCTCATGGACGTCCACTGTGTGTACTATCCAACAGAGTGAGCTGACAAGATAATTGAGTTGCATCTATAACAATCTATATACAGTTATGTGAATGAGTATTTCCCTCATTGGGTGCCAGACAAAAATATCAGCGCAACATAAAATAAAACTTTATGGGAATCTAACAGAATAACTGATATAATTATCTGTCTCTTTTTTTTTTCCATACTAATTAAAGTTTTAGATAAAAAAAATCTTTTCGGTATCCCCAACTTTTGATCTCTACTGAAATACTATTGTCTGCATGTGAAGGTGCTGATTTTAAAAAATCTAAAAAACAATCAAAATAAAATTTTATCACAGAACTAACTTTAGGTTCAAGATTCCCATAAAACAAACAGAAAGTTGATGAAGCAAATAAAACAACTCTGACTGACAAAGACAAACAAAAAGTCAAACATGAAAAGTACGATAACCGTTCTCGTACATACCATGATGCGGTCATCACCACCCTAAAATCAACATGCAAATATTGCCATAACACACAACCATTGGATGTGATTTATCATAAATCTCTGCAAAACTATTACTTAAATAAAGGTTTAATTGAATATTTGCCCATCATTGCACCCAGTTTCAAATATGTGTCTAGCTCTTAATCATTTAACTCCAGAAGCAAGGCCAAAACAGTCACTGGTAGTCTGCACACTTAGTTCTTAGTTTATGTTGATTTATTTTAGCTCAATTGCAACGAAACTCAGAGCTTACACAAACTGCTTCCTGGGTAGAACCAGTACAGAGTGCTGTTTTTATGAGAGGTATCGGGTTGTGTTGGGGATCTAGCCCAAAGACTTGAATCAATGTCTCGACATTTTTAACTCTTTTTATTAAATGCCAAATACTTTTTAATGACAAATGTTTTAATGTTTCTTTACTATTTCAAAGAAAAATAAAGGAGCAAGAAGAAACATGACAAGTTTGTAACATATGACTGACACTGTATAGCAACAAACATAGCCATATTAATCTATATAATCTCAGGATCTTGTATAACAGACAATGGGGATACTTTGAATATCAAAGTAATATGTTTCTGTCGACTTAGTTTAAGCAATTTTCACAAACAATTACATAGAAAAATTGCATAAGTACTTTTTATCTTAGTTTCTATCTTTTTCCCTCAAGTCAGAATGGTACTTATAATGACAATATTTGTTTACATTTAATTGTAAAAACAACAACAACAACACCGCTTTATGTGACTTAACAAAATGTCCAAAGACTATCAATATACCTGTGGTATTAAAACTAATGAAATGTACTAGCAATAGAAAGCGAAACCAAAATAATTACAAAAATATTTGCCGCGCAGTAGTGCACTAAGGAAAAAGAAATGTCAATTTTGCTTGATGTGCTCAATAAACTATTCTAAAACCATGATCAAGCACTACGAACCCTGTAATGAGTCAAAGTAAGCTAACACTCTTGCAGCATCTACCTTACCAATAAAATTGCATCTAAAACGAGTTCTATTTGCGAATTTGAAATTGTAAAAACACGCTACCTAGCATTTAAGAGAAAATGAAATGTAATAAAAAAACAAACCAAATCCCCATATATATGTAATACAGGAATCAGCCATATTGCACACTGATATTATATCATATATACAGATATGCAGCCAGAAGAAGCCAAATGAATGATGATGGTAGATGACATTTGTGTTAACTCCGCCCCATACATACCTGCATGTGAACATTTGACACGGAACTACGCTGTGTTCTCGACGAGGCAGCAACATGGGCGAGATATTGGATAACCTTCTTTGTGTTCTCTGTCTTACCAGCACCAGATTCACCTCTGCAATGTTAAAAATGAAAATGTTTATTTTTAGATTTTTATTTCTATTTTAGCAATATTTTCATTTTATTTCCTATTTTTATCATTTTCTCCATATGTGCCACATATTAGTTAATACCTAAGCAAGCTAAGTGATGTTTTTTATCTTTGCTTATATGTTAGTGAGATTGTTTATGTCAAATACAAGGAAAGACATCTGTAGTTATCATTCTAAACTACAAGAGACAACTGCTTGCCAAACAATCAGGATAAAATGTTTTGGATGTTGATTCAACCATCTGTTTGGATTGTATACCTAGACAGAACAACATTGTAATACCTCCCAAAACATGGAGAAAATTAGCTAGTTGTGATAGTTATTACAAGTAAAGGTAGAAATTAGCAGCATATCTCTCCACCATCTGGCTAATACTTATTCTATCATTCTATTTCTCCTCATGAAACATGACATACAACTGAGAAGATGCCAATGGTAATTGGCAATTAGTATTTTATCATATTACTGACAGAGATTTGACACTCTGTACATCTCACTTTAACATAATTTTGAATTGAGTTAAAAACATGTGTTCAAAATTACATACTGTGTCAACACAATCATGGAAGAGGTTTAGAGTATTTTTTTTTATTTTTCTACTGGGATCCTGGAACATTAAGCAGTACTCCAGCACACCCGATCTCTGCAAATACATTTAGCTGGTGACAAGATGCAATGTCATATATGAATCATCACAGAGACTGTGGCTGGGTGAAGATTCAAACTCCCAACAGCCTGGATTGATAGTCAGACTACAGACTGAGCTAACCAATAAGAGGTAAATGATCTACAGATTGTGCCTTAGATTCCTGAGCCACAGAAAACCCAGAACAGAAATCCTACCTCTATCAGAACCAAGCTTACCAATACTGACTTTGTTGAATATTCCATTTCAAAACAGCAATTATCTTTTATTGATGCATACAGTGTTATGATTTTAACAGATAAATATGTGTAAGAATTGAAATACTAAAGTAAAAAATGAAGCTTTTAAAGTCTGGCAAATATTTTTAAATAATTTTGCCAAGGAGGATGATAAATTTCACCTTGATAAAGAATTATATTTCCAGAGGCTGCCAAGAAAGAAGTGAACTTAAACCAATTACTCATCTTTTACCAAGTGTTTCCACTTTCATTCTAGTCAATGAAAACTACAAAGAAGAAGGCCTGTACCTTCATTCATAAAATCTGCTCTCCAGCACATCACAAGTGTGTGTATAACAAGAGAACATTAAACAGGTGGTAATCACTAGAACTCACAGAGCCTCCATGAGAATTAAAACAGCCCAGTACAAATCAATTATAATTATTTACTTTCTGGGACTTAGTTTTGTTGGCTAAAGATATTGCCAGATAACAGGACTACATGCTGATAAAAAGACTCTGGATTTCTGATTAATTTTTGTTTGATATAAATTCAGACAATTTATATTGGTTAATTCCTGTCATCTCATTCTATGCAAGGTAAAAAAGAGTTTTCAAGGCAAAATTAAGAAGACTTTTATTGCTAGAAACACAAAATTTATGTTTGAAACCAGTAACATTTAAAGAAATATGTAGTTGAAAGGTTCAAGTCCTTAAAAAAACCTATTTCAGTCATTAAAAAAGTATTTTACAGAAACAGTTCAGATTTTGTTTTTCTTCTCAAAAAAATTGCTGGAAACAACTAAAATGAGCTGGACAAAAGTTATTTGGCTAAAAACATGCAAACCCTTACCAAAAATAACTGAGAAAGAGGTCTAACTGCCAGAAGTGATTGCTGCTGTTCTCAGTAATCACTCCTTGATTGGCCATCCATAAAGCAGCAGGTATTGATATGTTTTTACAGGACATACCTGTGTTTAATACCACCATGGGCTCATATTCACAAGAGGATATTGATAACCACCAGGAATTCACAAACTGTTCTAGCACCTGTATAATGTTGGCACCAACTACAGTAAATACTTCCCTGCCTATTCAGCAGCTGGTGGTGTTAGAAATAATGTGATGCAAAAACTACTACATTGACAAAATGCTTCATTAACACACCAGACTAGCAATACACATTTACACATTTGAATCCCTTTCTTGGCATCTTTGTGCCAATGAGCTCAGCTGGTAGAGCAACCGACTATCAATCCAGGGATCGCAAGCTCAAATCTCTGCCCGGCCCTGCCCTCTATGATCATTGATATACAACATTATGTCACATTATCATGTCTCTCACCTCTGATTCAAGTGGAAAAGTTACTTGCAGAGATTGGGTATGCTGGAGCACTAGTTAATCTTTAGGATCCAAGGAAAGAGTAGTTTGGTTACTTTATTGCCTGTTAGCCCTCGATGGCATAAAAATGGTGTAAATCATTCAATCAATCAGCATCTTTGGGTGAACAAGGGTGCAGAAGTCACATCATAACCTACATATATGAAGTGAATTTTCCCTAGTTTTCATATTCATATGTGTGTGCCTGGTCTGATTAGCTTAGTCGTTAGTGCATCTATCAATCTAGAGGTCGTCAGTTCAAATCCCCGCCCGGCCACAATCTCCATGATGGTTGATAAACAACATTGCATCGCACTATCATTCGTCTCTCACCCCTGATTCAAGTGACAAAGTTATCAGTTACTTGCGGTGATGGGGTGTGCTCGAGAACTGATTACCCTTCCATGGTCCCAGGAAACAGTGGTTAGGTTAACTGATTGTCTGTTAGTCCTCGATGGCATAAAAATGACGCTAAATATTCAATCAATCAATTCAATAAGTAAATGTGAACATATCCATGCGTTATCAAGAATGACTCGTTTGTTTGCTTATTTGTTTGTATGGGCTTTTACATCTTTTAAAACACTATTTCAGTTATATAACAGGCAGTCGGGTCAGCACACACAATCATCCTTCCTGGGATCCAAGTTATATACTATTTCCCAAAAACAAATCATGGCCACTCGTCAGAGAATGTGGCACATGGAGAACATCAGTATTATATTTTAACAATGAATGTTGTACTTTGTCTGAATTTTCCAACAATTTTTGGATGGGGTTCGAAACATAACAGGTCATATCTTGGTATCAAGTTCTAATGGTGGAGGAAGACCCCAGGTCCATATGTAACTGCGGTAACTCTCACATAAATCTTTGGGACTAAGCTGGGCTCAAATCCAACAAAGTTATAAATGTTGCTCCCTAAAAAAGAAGAAATAATAAACAATTATTGTCATGATTTAGTCAAGGTCAAGTATCAGTATTTATGCTTGTTTGACATTTGTTTTAATGTTGCCTGATTATATAACGACTTTTACTTTATTTGCCATTCCCTTCTCCAACAAACAATAAAAATGTGACGAGGGGGGGGGGGGGCTGTTACCATATTGCCAACATTTCAGTCAGGTTTATTAGTGTATGTTCACCTTTGATATTGGCTCTAATTCTTCATCATGCGAATGAAGGAAGTCTGATATTACAAGCCAATTTCCTTGTGATAACTGAGTAATTTTACGAGTTTGTAAGCATGAAGCTGTCTGGAGTGTTTAATCCTGATTGACTGTAATGAGAGAATCCTCCGAATATCTGAATATCTGCCACATATTTGAGGACATAATCTGGGAATTTTAACTTCGAAACTGCACAGAGACCCTGTAATTAAGTGTATGAAAAAAAAAAACGAAAAGCAGGAGTGTGGAAAAGGATAATAGACCTGACTGGTGCTGGAGTGTCTATCTCCCCCAAATACTAAACAAACAGTTCTAGGGTTCAGTGAAACACTGTCCTTTCTATATTTAAACATATATGGAAATACTGCAGTGTTGCGTTAAACCATTAAATTGGCAACTTAAATAGGAAACAATCCCACATCATGTTTTGCACCATACAAGGACACTGACATTATCCAGTTAGTGTGCAAAACAATTGCAACAGCTGTTTCTTCCATATGGCATATTGACCTGTTCCTGCCTGGGAAGCCATGATTCATCCTATGCTCTATTCTTACTTTGTCAAACTGATATTCATTATCAGGGCTTGAGATTTGTTACCAAAGTTACTCATACTGCCATTTAATTTTTTTTTTTTTTTTTTTTTTTTTTTTATAAATGCATAAAATCAAAGAAATAAGGTAAATTATTTAATTTTACCCATCTTGACAAATGGTTTCTTGTCAATGAGAGCGGACGAGTGAAAATTTCCAGCCCTGAATATGTAACTCAAAAGAGAGCTACATAGGACAAAAAAATGGGAACACACAATCTGCCTTGCAAGACATTTTAACGGTCAAAGTTTGTTTCAAGCTGGAATGTGACAAACTTGCATTAAGTCACATGGAGAACTAACATATATTGCACCTGGTGCGTGGTGTAAGTGTTACATAATACACAAACCCATCAAACTTTACTGATTTAATTGGATAGAATGTTTCACAAAACAATTTACCACTAGCAATTACTTGAGCAATTTGGACTTCCTTCATTACACTTCATTACAGCTGATATGGGATAAATGTGACCTTTACCATGGCAAACATCCACCACACATACTACGCTGGGATCTTTTTGCATCCAGATAGCTGAACAATTAATATATTGTTGAAGACTCTGCATTTTAAAATATTAACAGTTTACAATCAATTCATTCATTTGATCAGTATAAAATGTTGTTTTTATCACATGAAAATGAAATTCAGTGAAGCTTCTTGAATCATGCATGCAGTCTGTATGTTTATAGGAACTTAGCCAATTAGCACTTTGGAGGACTGTCAGTGTGCTGCTTTTCAATAATTTTCTTTGTCAAGACAGTATCTTGTAATGGTATTTTTAGCATTGCAATACTGAAGTATCATGCTGAAAATGCACAGTCCACTATACCGACATAAGGGTGACAATTCTAGAAATATCCTCTAAACATGGAGTGTCTGGAGAGGGAGATACTAGTACCATTTTCAAGTAGTTATGACCCTGCTTGGATCATAAAAATAACCTACCACATTTGAGGTGAACATTCAATCAACAAGCCACACTGCAGTCAACTATTTTGGACAAATTATTTTCAACATGCAGAGCATATAAGCCCCATAGTAGCTACAAGACCAGCACTAACTTTGAACAAGATGTCTATCAGTGTCTACTTCATCTTTAATATCCCTATCAAGCAGAACTAGATTCTCCTAATAGCTTTAACCATTAGCAAGTTGCATAATTAATATTATATAAGAAAACAGTGATCATTACTGTCATATTTCTCATTGCCAAATTGTCAAAAAATGCATCTGCATTAACAAAATTATTCACAGCAAAGAATGTAAATCCTGCATACTCAGACAACGTTGAACCATTTTATACATTATGCAAACAATGTTTTCAATGGCATACTACTTGGTATAAATGGACAAATCAGGTTGTAAAATACAGCTGTATAGAACAAGTGATCACATGACTTGTGTAATAAATAGAAGCAATGAACCTTTCAGGCCAATCTATGTATGGTATTAAATCTGCCTTCTCATGCAGGGTATCCGAAGGGGGTGTATATCTACTTACAATAAACATTCATGATATTTAAACACTTTCTGTGAAGAGCACACATCTTGGTTTGCAGCAAGACATAGAACACTGGTGACTTGTGAGATAATGTCCTTGCACTCTTGAAAAAAAACCTGCACAAGGCTGCCAAAGGGCCCTTTTATACCAGGTTGTCAATCATAGATGGTAGTTTGAAAGATAACCCACAAACTTGTCACAGAAGGAGTACACATAAATTACTGTGCAGAAGGGGAATTTGCAGATGAAATATGACCATGAAAACTGCAAGAAATGCACATAAACATATTCATACAAGTGAAAGAGTACAGAGCCCACTTAAACACTTCACTCAATTGCACAGTAGTGATTTTATCATGGAAAGACTTTAATTTAACTTAAATAATTGGCATACTCCAACACCAACAAACAATGCAAGTGTATGTATCCTGGCGTTTCATTTTCTACTTTACCCTTGACCCTTGACGTGGTAGTGACACTATGCCTTCTCCATGATATTATTTATGCTAGCACTCAGCCAGTGATTTATAGCATCTGGACTGTCAACTTGAATCAACAAATGACATACATCCATACATCCTTGTGATGTATCAAGTGGCCATCAGCAACATGTATAAAACAGTATACATGTGATCAGCTATATCCCTGTATCACCAGGAAGTCAACATACAATTTAATGTGATTTTACAGACCATTACAACAGTACTGCATCTTCTTTAACTGTACTCAAGTACAACAGTTTAATGCTGAACTTATAACTGTATATAGCTGGTGTCCAGTGGTCGTGAGTTGGTATCCCAGCTCTGCAAGTCTCCCGTTATCGATGTAAGACATTGCATCTCTTTGTCATTCATCTTTTACCATTGATACAAATGGGAAAGTTATCATTTACTTGCGGAGATGGGTGTGCTTGAGTACTGTTAACCTTCCAGGAACTTCAAGCACCCCTCAGAGCATGTTCAAGAAGTATAAGGATCCAACTGATTTGAGTACAGTACTGGTTTCCTATGCCCCTTCCCTCTTTGCTGTGGGACACGTGCTTATGACTTCCATTTATATCCATACCACTAAATTCTTTTTTTCATTTTTAACCAAATATGGTCAGAGCTTACAACTGACAAACATAATTACAGCATTTGTATTATGTTTTACACCTGTTCAAGGCAGCTTGAGCTATGTTCATTGGTATTTAAAACATCCACCTTACCATGTCAACAAAACGCAGAGAGCGTAACATTCCCCTGTATTGTGTATGAGGTATAATTACAAGGTATTGGAATGTAGGTGTGCGTCAAATGTTTGTCAGTCTACAGTTATACCGTGGTATACCATCTTGTCTCTTAAATGTTCTACCGTCTGCATAGCCTGTCTCATGATGTCTGTGGTGTTTTTATGAATCATCTCATTTCTCATTGAGGTTACTGTACCAATGAAACCAAAACTTACGCAAGTTGTAAAACTGCAGAGACTGCATGTATAAATACATCAATTTGACTGTTCTTAACAATCTTGTAAGTTTATACTAATTTATTTTAGCTTGATTGCGATGAAAGCTCAGAGCTTATATAACCGCTCTTGAGTCTGCATCCTGGGTAGAACCAGTACTGAGTATTGTTTTATGACAGGCATCAGGTTGACCGGGGGGATCGAACCCAGAACCTCTGGCGTGAGCAACCAACACTATACATTACACTACCGCCCCGCTTTTTAATCTTGTTGCACTGCATCACGGAGACACCAACAACTCTTTCTCTCAATGTGTCACAATGACCTACCAAGATAAAAACAGTTCTAGAGTCCTTTCTACTTGTGAACGTTATTCATTGTGCTTTAAAACTATATTTAAAGCTGTAGTGTAAATCGGAAGTGACTCACACCAAATCAGATGCAGCAGTTCCTGCTTAACACAAATATGTCCGTATCCGTCTTCTCCTCAACTACAGATCTTGTCATGTACCTGTATCAAATAGTTCACCCCTATCTATTGATATGACTAGGGTGACTCAAATTGAAATATTAACCCCCCTCCATTATTCCCTTTGTGACAAGAAAGAATGTTACTATACTGAAGAAGAAAGGAAAATCAATTTTGACAACTTTTGGTGAAATTCAGATCTGCACAAACTTCAGCAGTCAAAATTGTTTATCTTCTGTTCCTATTTATACAGGGCATGTCCCTGAGTTTGAGTGTTTTATCATCCACTATCATCACATTTGATACTGCTGAGTAGAGGCAGACTGGTAACTGATTTGACTGATAAAATCATATGGTAAATACATAGAGCTGAATTTTTTTTCTGAACTTTTCTTTAACTTTTACCTTTTACCTTTGTTGCTAGGAATGGTTGGGTGGCAGGGGAGGGGGGGATAGTATGGGTTGAAGTGGCAGTGATGATGGTAGTGAGCTTGGTGGTATGATGGGGGTGGGGGACAGTGGTGAAAGGGTGGTAGTGTTGGTAGTAGAGGAAACTTAAATTGCAGAAATTATTTGAGTGCATTCACATTATGTGTATTTTCATTAGATGTTATAATAGACCAGTTTTATATCAACCATTACAACACTGTAACAAAAGACCAGTGTGATATCAACCATTAGAACACTGTAACAAGAGACCAGTGTGATATCAACCATTAGAACACTGTAACAAGAGACCAGTGTGATATCAACCATTAGAACACTAACAAGAGACCAGTGTGATATCAACCATTAGAACACTGTAACAAGAGACCAGCATGATATCAACCATTAGAACACTGTAACAAGACACCAGTGTGATACCATTAGAACAATATTACAAGAGACCAGTGTGATATCAACCATTAGAACACTAACAAGAGACCAGTGTTATATCAACCATTAGAACAGTGTAACAAAAGACCAGTGTGATATCAACCATTAGAACACTGTAACAAGAGACTTGTCTGATAACAACCATTAGAACACTGTAACAAGAGACTTGTCTGATATCAACCATTAGAGCACTGTAACAAGAGACCAGTGTGATATCAACCATTAGAATAATGTAACAATGGACCAGTGTGATATCAACCATAAGAACAGTGTAACAAGAGAGCAGTGTGATATCAACCATTAGAATAATATAACAAGAGACCATTGTCATATCAACTATTAGAACACTGTAACAGTTACAGCATTCCCAACACAAGGAACTGTCAATTCATTATCACAGCATCTTGCCAAGTATTTGAAACAGAAACATTCATAAACTGTGTTGAGTATTGGCACTATTGCAACTGTTGTTTACAACAATTTACCAAAGATCGATTCTATTTGTGAACTTTAAATCTTAATATTCAAGCTGTACATTGAGTGCATTTCTGTGTTTTCACTTAAATAATCATGCGTAATTTGTAGATTTACAATAAAATACAAGGGATGGTATAAGTTTGTAGGTGCAGTGTTATTGGTATTGAAGTACAACCCTACAACCACTACTGTGCAAGACGGGTTTATCATGCGTAACAGTGAAAACCACAAACCACTCACACTTCCTATGGTGTGATAAAATTATTGACCCTCTCATCATTTACCTGAGCTAGGATGATTATCTCAACACTTACTCAACATGGTGTAGTGTAATACAGTATATAATAAAGAAAACTAAATTAAACTTACAAATATTGTGTATGGTACTGGACAGCACATCACGATACTGTACAGTACTGTACAGTATAGTTGGTGCGGTATGGTAAAGTACATTACATTATGCTATAGCAGGGCTTGAAATTTCTTATAAGAGCTACTCGTCCTTCCTTTCCAACATTTTTTATTGAATACTTAAAATCAAAGAAAAATTAAGATTATTCCTTTTATTTGCCAATTTGTTCTCTCAACAATGGGAGTGGACAAGTGGACTTTTTCAGCCCTGTACAGACTGTTTTTACTATTAAGCAGAACTTTTAAATAATTTGTCAGTCATATCACAACATAAGCATCTACTTGAGACTATTCTAGGCACATCCACACTGGAATATCATGCTGCAAGCACACGATATGTTACTCCACACAGCATTGGGCTGATTAGTTCTAGAACAATCATCTAAATGCTGATTAGAAAACTTTTAGTACCATTTTTTAGGTGTTTGGTATGACCGGGTTGGGAATCGAATCCATGCCATTCCCATATGGGAAGCTCTTCCAATAGACCACCATTGCATATATAAAACACAAAGACAAAAGACCAGGTCAAACCAATTACGAAATAGCTATAGGAAAACTTCATTCATCTAAACAATGGTATCACAAATGGTATGTCATATCTCCACAAGCCAGGCAAACCACTTTAATGAATAAGAAACACATGGTATAAATTCCTGTGCAGAATCTCAAGAGGAGTCCTAATCTGTTGTAAGTGTAGGATGATAGTGATGTTTGTCTCCCTATCCCCTGTTGAAAGGCCATGATCAGTCTTTCATTTAACCCTGCGTCCTGCGTCCTATACGCACAAATCTTGCGGCAGACGCACAATTCTGAAATATGTGCATCCGCTTGACGCAGAAAAATCGCAGCCGATACGTCCCGATTATCTCAAATACAGACATTTAATTCCCAACGCATTGTGTTTCTTGCACACTGCTTTGTAAACACTAGTGCGTACGCATCATCAGATGAATTTCAAGAGCATCGGGTTACTACTGCACCGCTTTCTAAACAATGATGCGCGCGCATATAGCATAATCAATGTCATCAGACGGTTTCGGTTATCATTGCAAGTTGTAAACATGCAAGCTGTTTGCCGAACTTGAATACTTCTTGTGTTATAGTTTCACTGAATCGAAATGGTGTTATAATTATGATAAACATTTCAATCAGCAGCATAGCTGCCTTTACGCAACGTTGCCTGGGCTTGAATATATTTTTGAGAATGCATCATATCTCCTGGAAATGTCATCAGAACGCAGGAAATGAATCCTAAATTATTTTTTTTCTGATGGGGAGAGGGGCATGTCCCCCAGACCCCTCCCCCAACCCTTCTAGAACCCTATGGGCTTGCACATCATTTTAGGGTCAGCTACGCCACTGTCAATAGAGGAGATACAGTGTGTAATGTTATTTGAACCAAATCAACAAACACTCTGTTTTTTTGACAGACTAAGCTGCACAAATGTTTTTTTTAATGTTTTTAATGTATACTGTTCATTTGTGGTTGTTTAAATGGTGCACAGCTAAAGGTTGTTATTATTATTGTGTAAAGGTAAGTTATTCTCTAAATGCCTAGTGCCAATCGAGGAAGCTTCTAGTATCATTTTTCAAGTCCTTGGCGTATGACAGCCAGGGACATAACCCACAACCTTCAACATGTATATGAAGAGGATGCTCTACTACTAAACCACATTGCAGTCTGAAGAAGGGGCAATAGAATAATCTCCACCTCCAGGAGTCACTCTCGATGATACAGATAAAGACAAAGTCGTTTAGATCAGGAAGGAAGCCAGAACCCATTTAAAACCCCACTAAAAATAAGGATTAAAACAACCAAGTTGCATTGGGAAGTGCCGAGTGTAACAATAACTGTGACAGCTTTCTTTGTTGGAACACTGATGATTGACTGATTGATTGATTGAATATTTGGTGTCAATTTAATGCCATCGAGGGCCAACAGACAATCGGTTAACTAATTTTCCCTAGGATCGTGGAAATTTATCAAGTATTCACTCACAATCCATCTCCGTAAGTAATTGATATCTTTCCCATATGAATCAGCAGTGAGAGACAAATGATACTGAGATGCAATGTCATATATTAATCATCATAAAGACTGTGGCCTGTTGGGGATTAGAACTCACGACCCATTGACTGACAATCAGAGAATTGGGAGATTCCAATTCAACACTTGGTACGTACCCACTTCTTTATTTTTAAGGTTAATCAATAATGTGATTGGTTGTCAATGTTTATGAAACTAGAGCAATGGTGTCTGTTTTCTAGATCTAATGTCTAGAATGCCCAGTATATGATAGTTCAATAAGCTAATCAGGTAATGGCTATTCATGACAATTACTTACCAGTCAAGGAAATGTATGCTAACCCAGGAGTCTACACTCAATCTGCATACAGCATAACATTACAGCTAGCACATCAGCTGACATTAATGAGGTGAAACACACATGCAGTACATAGCGAACATAGAGACGTGGCAGGTTAATCAGTCAGTCATCATTACACTGATCATCAAACATACAACTGATCAGCAAGACAGTGCTGTGCAAATGACAAATGTGACATCTCTAGACAGCACACCATGACTGTAAACTTCTATTATATATGGTCATGGTTTCTGCTGTATGATATGGAAATATATTATGCTATAATGATCATTTATGTTTTGTACTTTTTTGTCAGTTGAGGGTAAAAGATATGCTTATTTCAACCAGACAAAGATCATATTCCAAAAATGGTCAGACCAGCTGTATACACCATATAAAGGACAAGAATGACATTAAAATAATCAGTTAAAATTTTAAAATCGTTAAAAGCATATATTTACTTACGTGCAAAGAATGGACTGATCTTCTCTATCTGAAATTAAAAAGGAAATGATAGTTTAAAACAACTTTAAAATGGAAAAAAACAACAACAAATAAACAACTTGATCTACATGACTACGGCAGAACCAAAAAAAGTCACACTTATATGTACGTCATATTCTTTCTGGATGCCAAGTTTCATAATTTTTAACCAAGCTCAAACTTTTGCAGCAAATTTCTAATCATTTTGACTTATCACAGGACAGCCTGGCAGACGGATGCTGTCATTTTAACAATAAGAGCATTACCAGTTTCAGGAACTAACCAAACTTATTAATCAAACCCAGAAGCAAAAAAGCTTCAGAATGTATATTATAATGGATGAAACTATGTGCAGCTCCCTGCCACAGAATGCGCACAAGCCTTTGTTGAGCTGCCAACAATATAATTTACTCGTATTTGCAAAATGTAACATGTCCCAAAGGTATGCAAGGTCTTGTACCATTCCCGCAAATATGATGGAGTTTGTTAGCATTAATTATCAACATGTAAAAACTATAAACAGACACAGTAAACTAGATTGGACTGACTGCTTTATCACAGTTAAGATTTATCAGATGGATTTCTACACCACAGCAAATTATATGTTTGTACTTGACACTTATAAAAAAGAATACTACAGGTCGAACCTGTGCCACTTGCAGACTGTACTGACATTACAGTACCATCCAATGCTTTCTTGTTATTTCTCATGCAAAATCTCACAGAAACTAAATCACTTAATCAGCATTTCTTCCACCAGAAAAATGTATGGAAAGAAACCCTTATTCAGATCAAGTCTCAGACAATTGATTGCTGAAAATGACTGGAAATTTTATGAAACATCACCAGATAGTCTGCAGTCCCATTATGACTAAACAAAATTTTTTTACCCGACCTTTAGATCCATTTACTGTATATTCCATTATTAACGCCCCCGGGGGCATTACATTTTACAAGGTGGGGGTGTTTATTAAAGATAAAAAAAAGCAAATTTAACAACAATTAAAAATACAATAAAACCAGTAAAGCCCTGGAAAAACCCTTAAATCCGGTTTAAATCCCCGAAAAAGAAGTTTAGAATTATTTGAGAGTGAATGAAATAATCGACATAGGATGAAAAAAAGCTGAAAATCTGTATGAAACTACAAGTTCGCGTACTGGAATATCAGAATTTATGGTCAGTGTACTCTTCACTTTAAATCACTTGGACGCTTGCTCTTATCAACGTCCAACAATGAGCTTTCAGCGTACACAGACTAACCGCATTGGAAAGACTTTTGTAATGTTTTAATCGACAGACGGCATTTTTACTAGTTTTAAAGGGCAAATATGGGGAAGTGTATATTCAACCAAAAGTGGTTAAGTGACCCAAGATATAAACAATGGGTTAGAGAGTTCAAAGGTGATAAACACTGTTAATTGTTGCCTGTGTAACAAAATTATCGATATGGGAAAGATGGAGGTATACGCACTCAACTCGCATATATGTTTTATTTTTTAATTTTCCACAAAAAAAGGTTTGGTGTGTGGGGGGGGGGGGGGGGGGGGGGACATTAATAAGGGAATATACAGTATTATAATTAAAAAACTGGAAATAAATCTGATAATTATTGCTTCTTATTTATCAAATAAATTAAATTTAATAATAAAACTGTGCAGATCACATACTTCCCATTTAATAACCATCACCATCATTATCGTTGTTATCTTTATCAACATCATCAAGTGAATTCAAATTAAATGAAAGATTCAAATATTTATTGATCTAGCGGCTAATAATTCCAATTATTGACATCTGACTTCTTAATAACGAATCATGAAATCCTAATTCCAACTAAGCCCCAATGGAATGTGCTTGAATATCACTAAGATATCGACCCTGATCTTAGTGTTCAATCAATGAATATTATTGTTACAGACATGGAGGCTGGTGTGTTATCAACATGATTATCAACATGTTTATGTTTACAAAGTAAATTGGGAGCTGGTGATGGATGCAACACAGCTGACATGCCTGACAAGTAAAACAGAACTGGAACTTCCACAGGAGTACCCACTAGAGTACCAACATGGCATAATTGGTACAGTTTATTCCCCTGTATAAATGCTTTCCCTCTTCCCCAATAACACCTTCCCCCCCCCCCCCCCCCCCCCCCCCTCTCCCCCACAATATGCACCCCCACCCACAGTTTGTTAAAAATGTTGTTTTTTAGATTCCCCACACATACACTCCCTATACGCACCACAAACTACACCACAAAATGAAATAGTGATATTGTATTAGATATACGAGTCCATCTGTTGACATTCAGGCTGAAACCTGACCATCCATAATTGAATCAAAACATCCCTGACTTCCATTTATTTGGATTCAAGAGATATCATTTAAATGCATATTTACAAGCAAGCTGAACTAATTGAAACCACTTCTTACAACCAAATGACTCATTCCCTAATCTTTCACTATTTATTCAGGACCAACTGGTAGCTACCGAGTGCATGTCGGGTTATATCTTGCTGATAAATTATGCACAAACAGGCATGTTGCATACCTACAGTTGCTTATCACGTTTCATAACATTGTGTCATATCAAACACAACAGTACAAGAAGTGTATATATAATCTGTAAGTCACTGATATGCTATTGTCAATTGTTTTAAAAAATTAAATGCTTTGAAAGTCAATAAAAAAGTCTGGGTAGCTGCCATTTTGAGTGAGTAGGCAGGAGCACGGCAAACAATTTTTAAGGATGGATTGTGCTGTTGTGTTTTATCCTTTAAGGTAAGATCATTACACTGAGGTTAGTATTTAACAAATTGGTACAGAACAGTTAACATTTAGATCTGTCTACACGAATATGTGCACACTTATCTTTAAATTGAAATAGTCAGTCTGGATTCACCCCCCCCCCCCCCCCCCCCCCCCCCCCCCACCCCCCCCCCCCCCCCCCCCCCCCCCCCCCCCCCAAACACATCAGCTGCAAAGTTGAATATGTACATGTTGACTGTACGAGTTATACATTTGCTACTGGGCAAAACTCCGCAACACTTATATTTGATAATTTCCTTCCATGGACTATTTGAGTGTTATCTGAATAGATGTAAGTGGCATATACAATAGTGTCATTATCAGAACGACAGCCTTGTATCCTGCTGATACCCACCAGTGCTATCATTCATCTACCACTTATCTCACAACACCCAGCAAACTATTCCAACTATGTCAGCATGTTTAACTACAGTTGAACAAGTTCCCAAAAAGATTAAAATGTCACGCTACTTGAGTGGAAAATGAAAATATTATGGTTATGTAGGGTCAAAACAAGTTTACATGTGTATAGATTTGATGTGCACTGCTCTTTTGTGTCATCCACACAGTGTAGTAAATTGAGAGTTTGTCACTTACACCAGAGGTTGCGGGTTTGAGCCTCAGCTGGAACCAATACCTCTCAAAACACAACTCATTACTGGTTCTACCCAGGAAGCAGACTCGAAAGTTAAGCTTTTAGCTTTCTTTGCAATCAAGCAAAAATAAATCAGTATAAAACTAAGACTTGAGTGGTAGTCTAACTTCATGTCATACATATTGCAGGTATATGGCATCCAGAACAACTGGTTGAGGATGACATCAGAATAAATATTAAATAGAACCACTGTCCTTCTGTTTATAACTGATAAAACTTTCCCACAAAGGTTTTGAATCAAGATGGGCTCAAACCCACAACCCCAGCGGTGGTATGTAAGTGATGGTGAGACAACACAGCACTTTAGACCATATGGCTACAGAATGGAATGGTTACTCTATCAAGAACCTATGTTAAAGACATTCGAATCGATTGCTACTGATCCTTATGAAGCAGTCCAAAACACTGGCATCTGGCCTTATGAATGTTAAGATTACAGCAATCTTGTAAATTATTCAATACTCTTCTCTTCTATTTATATTGGCGTTAAATAATCTAAGTGTATAAGTCATTTCTCAAGAAAAATCTAAACTACCGTATATTCCCTTATAATCGCCCCCACTCTAATAAACGCCCCCCACCTATTTTTCTGGAAAATTAAAAGAATAATACGTATATGGGAGTCGAGTGCGTATTCGCCCATCTTTCCCTGATCGATTATTTTGTTACAAAGACAACAATTAGCGCAGTATTTATTACCTTTGAACTCTTTAACCCATTGTTTATATCTTGGGTGATCACTTAACCACTTTTGGTTGAATAATTACTTCCCCATATTTGCTGTTTAAAACTAGTAAAAATACCGTCTGCTGATTAAAACATTACAAAATGTCGGAAAATGCGGTTAGTCTGTGTACACTGAAAGCTCATTGTTCCACGTTGATAAGAGCAAGCGTCTAAGTGATTTAAAATGAAGAGTACACTGACCATAAATTTGGATATTCCAGTACGCAGCGTAGTGATTTCATACAGATTTTCAGCTTTTTTTTCATCCTATGCCGATTATTTCATTCACTCTCAAATAACTCTGAACCACTTTTTCGGGGATTTAAACTTGATTTAAGGTTTTATTCAAGGGCTTTATTGTATTTTTAACTGTTGTTAAATTTGCGTTTTTTTATCTTTTATAAACGCCCCCACCTTGTAAAATGTAATGCCCCCAGGGGCGTTAATTAGGGAATATACAGTATCATAACCTGTGACTGTGAACAGTTTGTTTGTTTAAATATAAGCATCACTTTTATGCCATCAAGAGCTAACAGACGATCAGTTAACCTAACCACTCTTTCCTGGGTTTCTAGAAGGTTAACCAGTACTCGAGCACACCCATCTCCATAGGCAACTGATAAATGTCTCACTTAAATCACTCAGGGATGAGAGATGAATGAAAATGCGACAATGTTGTATATTAATCACCATGGTTACTTAGGCCAGGTGGGGATTCAAACTCATGACCCCTGGATTGAAAGTAAGATATTCTACCAACTGAGCTAACTGAGCTTTGTGTCCAGAGAACCTATGGCACACAATATTGAAAATAATACAATTTTTATATGCATAAAGAAACTTAAACACTGACCTTATTAATAACATACCCACCTTTTTTAACATTATTCAATTAAATACACACAAACAATAAGCCCAGTGTTACTCAAAACACTTCATATATTTAATGAAGCCATGGCAAAATTCTACTTAATATAATAATTATATATATTCTTATAAATTTCATTCACAAAGAAAGGTTACTCATGATGACCTCATGAAACTTGGCAAAGAAACAATAGCCATGAATTATAAAGAAGCTATTAGACAGTCTGGTGTAACGACATCTCTTTATGTTTTTCTCCAATATTACTGTAACACTAGAGAAACCAGGATGAATGTCACTGATTATTCATCCTCTCATTAATGCTATTGTCTCATCTTAACAATAACTTGTGTTTGCCAAGTTCTGACAATCTACTTTGTGCACTAGCTTTTATAAGTTATCTTTCTGTATGACAAAAATTATGTTTATAAAAATAATTTATGGTCCAGAACATAAAATTGTGTGTATGTGTTTTTGTCTGGTAATTGGATGCTTCATTCTTACATGCTGATTCTGCTGTCATCCTATAACATCAATACACTCAACTCAATTTTCACCCAGCTTCCCAGGTCATTGTCCATACAACCCACACATGTATGGCAATAACCATTGCAGGTCTTCATATTGGTCAACATACCTAGGGACTCTTAAAAAGGCTGAGCTAGGTCAATTAGAAACGAGGTTAAGGTATGTCACAAAAGACTGATTCAGCTTAAATTCCTTAGTAACAATAGCCAGAGATTAGACTGTCATGTTTAATCTTTATACATATTTCTTATGTCACAGAAGGAAAGTATGTGTAGAGTAACACATCTGGTGACAAACCGTTTGTTAAAAAGTCTGAATTATTTTAGAAGTATTATAACAAAATATACCAGTCTCCAAATAATACATACATGAAGAATGTATTGATCCAGTACTACATTTTAATTGTGTGTCCTTTGAACAGCTCACTACAGGTAAACTGATACCCCACCCACAGCAGATGGATAAGTTTTCAGTGAATGTAAATAAAATCTGCAATAATGTATAAATGGGTTTGTATTTTGTTCAGCTCAGAAGCTAGTCAGTATGTTAGAGTTTCAATACCAGAAACCGTTCTGAACTACTGATCAATGCCAGACTATCTGGGCTCATGATAAGATCTCTGTCAATGAGTTCAGAATGCTGATACTTGGGAACAGAAAACATTAACTCTGGATGAAAATAGACTTTCTAAACAAACTACTGATAAAAAATCCAATACAGATACCCTAGAAAGTTTCAATATTGTTTTTTTGAGTTCTGATAGGAAATCAAAATAAATGAATGAAAATCTAAAATAAGAAATTATTGTCCAGACATAGAAAAGTATTTGTAAAAAAAAAATCCTGGCTCAAAGTCAGAAATAACAACACACTTATTAGAGTTTAAGATTATTTAATGTCATTAAAATAACAAAAGAGTAAATTTCTAAAGATTAATTAACATGGCTCTTTTTTAATCGTTTAGATCTGAAGTTATAACAATAGTGTAATGAGGTGGTCTTTTTTTTCACAATGATTTACAAGTCACTTTGTAATCTGTAAAACATATCAATTTACATTGACTTTGTGGCTTTGAAATATGAAGAAAATGTTTATGTCTGTCAGACAACATTCTGGTACTGAATGTAAATGTAAATTAACAAACAGCCATCTTGAATACATGTTGAGATGTTCCAAAAATATCTGCATTTAAAACAGGATATCTTGATAGACAAAACAAGACACCGTATTGAAATTCTGGATTTTTTTTAGCTGCAGGAACTGCCCAAATACATACAAGCCTCACCAAGGTTCTTATCCTTTTACACATTTACCATTTAGACTTTGAATAGTTTAAACTTATTTATTTTACTTTGATTGATAAACAATTACAACTTTTACAAATCATGCTAGAAGTATTCCTCCTGGTTACTACTGGACCTGCATGCTCTTCATTTAAACTTTGTCCTACGAGTAAATTATTTGCTTTGGCTTCATAC
The DNA here is from genome assembly GCA_029582155.1 of Panopea generosa. Classification (NCBI taxonomy): domain Eukaryota; kingdom Metazoa; phylum Mollusca; class Bivalvia; order Adapedonta; family Hiatellidae; genus Panopea; species Panopea generosa. The sequence continues at coordinate 55,452,520 of CM055895.1, forward strand.
AATCACAAGAATCATTTATTAATACAATGTCACTTCCTTAAAACCATTGCCAGGCTCACTTCATTAATTTCTTCAATCAGTTTTTTGTTTTTGGCATATCAGCAGATAACCTTCCCTCTACTTCATCTTTTGCATATATGATTCACGAGTCTTGCCAATATGTTTTTATTAAATCTTTGATAAGAAAACTGAATGCACTGTTTATTTTATGATGTTACATAAATTTTCACTTTAAAAGATAAACCAGATGCCTGCTGTTGATGAGGTGCTCTGAACTATGATGGATTCTACCTTCTGGGTTTAAGATTGGTATATTCCTCGTACTGATTCAATTTCAGGATAAACTAAAATTTAAATCTGAGCAGAACCACAATTTTTCGGCAAATAACAAACAAACTTTCATCATATAAAGTTTTTGAACCAAGCTGGGCTTGAACACATGACTTTAACAGTGAATGGTCATTGAACTTTGATAAACTAAGGGTGTATATCACAGTCCCTATCTCTCTAATTATTTGTTGGGCGTTTCACAAATATGAAAATACTAAAATTGGATAAGAAATGTGGCACATTAATATTTATCTCAAGTGACATTATGCATTTTTAAATTTTGAGTAACTTCTTCAAACTGTATTTTGGCAGGAAAGTGTAAATTAGATTTAATGAAGTGAGGTATGGATCAACTCAGTGGCTAAGCACCATTCCCCTCCTGCAACCCTTAAAGCAAATGAATTGCAAACACAGGATAGCATCTGAAGAGGAAAGTGTTTTGCCTTTTGTTCATTTGTCTACAACTAAGCACTTTATTTGGAGTTTTTGAAATTTTTAATTGACTTCTTGGTGAAATGAATTTAATCAACAAATTTTAGACATTTTATTCCTTAGATTTTAAGATATATCTATCCCACAACATTATAGACTTCAATTGTCCTGTGGTACATTTTACTTATTCAGTTAAGTAATGGACAATGTAGTAGTTAACTGCGGAGGTTTTAGCTCATAAAGGACAAGAACAGCTTCATCATTGAAACTATTTACACCGTATCTACATCATAAACAGGAAAACCACCATTCTTAGCCCGGCAGCGAATAAAAATACAGCCACCAATCTACCCTACATGCATGCTTCACCGTAACTTCACATTTTAATCTTTAGGTGAGTTCAATTTTATGTAGAGAATCATTGAGACATGTTCATACCAATACAGGTGTACGAAACTCACCACTTACACACGACTGTCACCAACAATACATATTTAAATGACATATTTATGGTAAAATGAAGGTAAGCCAACCAAAAAGGACATGTCTGTCAACACACACAGAACTTGATATGGTGTGGAGATCTTTTCTCTGTGGATAACCCTTGAAGGATATAATATAATCTTACAGAGCTCGAGGATGACCAGTTTTAACTCCTTGCTTGGTTGAGCACGCCCCACTGTAAAATGATTACGCTGTTGTAACATGTAGACAACCAGTCCAACTGACTGACTATTCAATGGTCTAGTTGTTCTACATTACATTCCATGCATAGATAGTATCTATTATATGGCAGTCCTTACAAACATTTCTTAATTCATTAGGTAGTTCTTTTCCAAAAAAAATTTACAACTTTTATCTAGCTGTTTCCATAAATAGATTATGAAATGAACTGTGCCATTTCAATAGTTCGAAAGATGAATAGAGAGAGAACATGTGTTTTTGTATAAAATATTTACAAACAGTCCTAAAGCTGCAACTCTAGATGTTTCTGTGGGGTGTTTTTTTGTAGTATTTTTTTTTTCACACTTGGGGGTCATTTGTCCCCAATATAAGGCGACTAGATTTCAATAATCATTTAATTAAAAATTGTGACAAAAACCTAAAAGTTGAGGGTCATGGAAAACCTTGATTTCAACTTTTAAAATATTAACTATACCCTGATTTAGCTGTAGTGTGTTTATTAGGGTAAATTATAAGCTCTTAGCTGACTTCCCGATGAAGCTAGAATAAATTAATATAAATTAAGCTGACTGTTTTAAAACTGTTAACAATTTATGGGGAAGGAAATAAATGTGACACCCATTCTGGACTATGTTTGTTACAATGTACATAGTTTTCCAACCTTTTTCTATTATACCATGATAACCAGGGGCGTAGCTTAGTAACTTTAAAAGTGCATGCCTTAACATTTACGGGGAATCTAGAGGTGCTCCCCCAGAATTATTTTTAAAAATTTAATGACCAATGGTGCATTCTCAAAAGGGGGGGGGGGGGGGGGGAGGGGTATTTTTTTTATGTTAAAGATACCAATTACCCATGTGAATTTCAATTAATTTTTTTACCACTGGGCCTGTAGTGGCTACGTATAGCTACACCTGTGATGATTTCTACTTGTAAGTATCAGATTTGTGTCAATGCTTACCCCACCCAGTCAATAATACGGACACCAAGCATGATTATTCTTGTAACACTGTCAGAGATCAGAATTTAACTGTCAAATGACCTGTATAACCAGCTCGACCACCACTGTTTTGCTTAAATACAAAGAATGTTATTCTAACTGCTCTCATTCAATAACACAAATATCAGTCGAGCAAATAATTCCGTTTTATGAACGATTACATTATTCATTTTATTCAATTTATTACCAAAACACTCTGCCATACAAAACCAGTCTACTCTATGCCCGATTTCATATAAATTAAGAGACCAAGATGAAAAACCAGCATTTACTCAAGTTTTGACAGTTACTTAAGATTCTCCTTTATTTTTTTACCCTACTTGGGTGGGACAAACTAACAGCCAACTGTCCTATCATACTGTATATGAACACATCCCAGTGTCCCAGATAAGCACTGGAAATTTCTGAAGAAAGCATTGAAAGTAAGCAAGGGTAACATAAGCATTGGATTCTGACAATTTCAGTGTTAATTATAAGTAGCAATTTCATTTTTACCAGTAACGTTTTGAAAATAAGCATTGCATACAAATTTAATGAGTAAAATATTTGAAGAAAAGGTTATCTGGAGCACTGTCTTCACCAAATGGAAAATTCAACAGCTACTGCAAACTCTTTTATTTATTACCATTTGAGGGTGTTTTACTGACTGAGAGCTAAAATAATGTAAACCCTAATTAAAATGTGGTTCAATGCAATCTTCATGGTCTACACCTTTTTAAATGTATCATTAACATAAACAGCAAGCAAAGATTTAAAACCAATAAATTAAACAAACATTAAACATGTCAGTTTCATTGAACAGCTCTACAAATATCTGACAGAAGTGGAAACTTAAGATTTGAAAATCCCCTACCCAGTCAATGTCATTTTTGAACATTTTTTTTAAAATATAAATTGTAGTTTAACAAGATGAAGGCATTGATGAAATTTTTCTTGAGTGGATTCAGTTTCTACCATAAAACCTTAATGACTACCAGTATAGTATTACAGGAAAAAGCTGGTGAGTATAAATACACTTTCCACGAAAACTTTGTAATTTGATAATTATATACTTTATCTGATATGTACATTGGTTTTTTATCACCACTCACTGATAACAAACTACTGTACAGACATGCTGCCATAGTCTGATAAGCCTTCATTTCTCACCTTGAATCAACAATAACATAAACCCCATAAATATATTTCTGGCCAGCTTTACCTCTTACTTTGACTAACAAAAAAAATAGAATTGTAATTACATGGCACGTCCCTGATATTTCTAGATAAGTAAAGTGTACTGACTGATAGCAGGGAACATTCTCACTATCTACGGTATGCATCGAGGGTTAGTTGGCAAGCTGCTAACTTTACAGCAGAAACATGAGGTTGGGTACCAGTCAACTACAACAAGAAATTTGTCCATGGGACATGGTTGCCACAGTTATATATATGTTTGTCAATTTTATCAAAAATGAAGTCGAAACGGGGTCTTAACGCCTGTAAAATTTGACTAAGCATTGACAAATAGCAAAGTTGATCTGTATTTTTATTATCATTATACAGCTACACATTACATACTAGTTAAATACACAGACCCTTTCAGAAATTAGACATCAAAAATTTTATGGACGGACAGATGCAGGAATGGACGGACAGTGATGACACTCAATGCACCCTTCACCACTCTGATCGCCAGGGTCATAAACATTTGTCTTGGGATCCAGCATTCAGTGCTCAAGATTAGTTCTATTTGGAATTTCTGAATAAAGCATTGAAATTTAAATGAATGGGTAAAATAAGCATTGGTTATTCTCAATTTCAGTGCTGATTAGTTTGTTTTAAATGGCAATTTGATAAGAATGTTCATTTTTACCCGTTAACATTTTGAAAATAAGCATTGCATGCTAATTTAAAGGGTAAAATACTAATTTGAAGAAAAGTTTATCTAAAGCACTGAGCTGCCCCACAGTTTGCCATATAGCATGTATTAGATGCAAGTTTGGATGCATGGTACTGCGCGACATTTGAGACAGCAAGCTTTATAATCATGTGGTTGGCACATAACACGATATCCCACAATCCTTAAAAACCTTAAAAAAGTGCTCTTTTTGCTGTGCTTCGACTCAGTATATTTCTATGGGTAGGGAGTTAGCTACTCTTTTTGCCATATTTTGAATATTTTTGTTGACTGGAAACCATGAAAAGAAAATCAGCTTTGAAAGTCAACATTTTTTTTAGGTAGCTGCAATATCAGTCGGTATGAAGGAGCACTACAAATACACATTTTTTTAGTATTTTTTACTTTGGTATCACCGGGCTGAGGTCTGGGGACCAATCTCATACACAAGGCAATCTTTAAACCACAAAGAGGCCACACTTAAAAAAAATGTTTGTTTGCCACTTCCAACCCATGCCATTTAGGGCTAGATAAGTATTTTTATGACCGGTGATTGTTTTTGAGTCGGCCAGAAGCAGCAAACAAACAAAATTTCAATTTGGTCTGATGCAAGACGTTATTTGTTAAAGTTAAGTAAATCTTGGCAAATAAATCATGGGTGTAGATAAACATATGTGGGTGTAGTTTAATGCAGTATATCTAAATTACTTTTACTCAAGTGCTGTAGTAAATAATTTAAAATTAACTCTCGAAAGATCCATATCACACAGGTATTTTTAGCTTGATTACGAAAAAAGCTTGGAGTGTAATATATGGACGCCATCATGCCGCTTCCTGGGCAGAACCAGTATCGAGTGTTGATTTTTGGAGGCCATCATGCTGAGCAGGGGATCTAGCTTGAGCTGCCAACACTTTATCCACTGCACCACTACTCCGATTTCAATTATCTTTACGGTTCTTTTTTTTAGCAAACTGGCTTGATCGCTAATATTTTTTGGAAACTAGTACCTGACAAATACTATATTTAGTAAATTAACTCAAGTACACGATTGCCAAATTTTGCGTCAATCCCATTTTAACTACATAGTCACTACTGTAGCGACAAGTGGCTGTGCAGTACATGAATGAAGTGACCAATACTGCTGATTAGTACATTCCATAGTTACTGTGGAGATAACCATATCTATGTAACACAGAAGTCACCTTAAAGCATCTTGAGACTGTGCACAGAATTATGGATGATGTCCATTGTAGAAAACTGGTCATAAAATAGCTGCAAAGCAAACATGTGCCTCTGGTAACTGCAGCACATATCTGCCAAAGACATATTTTTTCATCAGGGCTGTCATTAGAAGCCAGTGACAGGGGTTTTCCTCCTATTCTTACTTCAACACCAAGCTTTTTTCTGTTGAGTTTCTTATGTTTTTTGCGGAGGATCCCCCAGACCCCCCTTCTACTTTTTCCATTCACCCTCCTACTTAAAAAAGCTCCATTTCATTCTCACTTTATTCATATTTTACAATACTTAACAAAAATTTAAGTATGTAATGGGTTAATATAGATCAAATAGCACATAGATCAATGCTAAGCAGAAGAAATAACAACGATTGAGCATTCAATAATGAACTAAAAACAGCACTTTAAATGCAATCTGGGATTTCTCCTGTTTTATCATATTCTGTCTACCAAATACATACCATCATTATTTTAAATTTCAAAACTAAAAATATAGATCTACTGCTGCGTTACAGCGGAGATGGAAGAGAAAATATATCCATGTAAGAATTGATCCCTGCAGCGACCTTGGCTTTAAGATGGAGGGAGTTATTTAGGACACATCTGTCTTCATGTGATGACCATTCCTGCCTAATATTAATAAAATCTGACCAGCCATTGTAGAGTTACAGCCCATAAGGGGAAATATAGCCAACAATTTTTAAAATAATATCTTCCACTGTGAGACTCAGAGGGGACAGTGTGACTGAAGGAATGCATGTACGGCTAACCTTAATATATATGATCCTACTCACTGAATCTTCAGTGCTTGGGACATAAAAATAAAGCTAAATGAGCAAAAGTTATAAAACAAACATACAACTACTTGCATAAATCTATTGATTTTCTACATTTAATAGCCACTTGAAACACTATAAATCATAAACAGGGCAATTACTCTGATATATATTTTTTTTTATTTCATCTAAATCAGGGAAAATCATGCAAAGCTATCATTATAAAACTCAATTAATGAAACAATTGTAATTTTCCTACACATCAAACTCAAACAAATGCTGTATACATTCTATATGATCACCTACAATCTGTAAATGACCTTTACTTGTGACATAAATTGACAGTTTTATGACCACCATATAATCACATACTTAACCTTACTTAAATTGACTTCACTACTCTAGTGGCAATTACCCACTATCAAAACAAGAAACCGGACTTAACAATTCACCATTGTACAATGTAACCACAGCTTTAAGGCATTTAATGGCATCATTTAATGGCATCATTTTATGGTATTTAAAATGTATGCCTATATACATACATTACATACATATGTACAAATTAGGTAATTCTTTACTTTCATGATGAATGTACCATCAACCAGTGATTCTGTAAAAAATTAGTCAGTCAAACATATCATAACTGATCAAGAACACATACAAACACCATACAGTAATATAATTTATAATATAAATGTGGTTAAAAGAGGGCCACATGGAAGATTTTACCCTTTTTAAATAAGTTACTTGTCTTATCTTTATTTCAAAGAATCATGGGTAGTAACTCCTTGCATTTGGCATCAAGTAACAAGACCTCAATATCAATGTATTTGTCAGCTCTATGTCAACAGCTTGAATTTATTTCATATGCACCTAAAGATTACAAACAATCAGTATGTACAGTTATGGCCTGTTCTGTATTCCCAATTATATTTATTGGACCACAAACTTCAAGGACTACTTTATCAAAACCCAGACAAGTTCTACCCTTGTAAAAACACACCCAAAACTGTTGACATAAAAAAACATTCTACCCTTGTAAAAACACACCCAAAACTGTTGACATAAAAAAACAATGACATAAGAATGCCTGACCCAGATCAGGCAAAAACATCAAACCAAGCCAATGTAAGGTCAGTTAAACTTTGTTCATGAATGAAACAAACAAAAGATCACCCATGTCAGAGTACATGACTCAAGATTGACATGCAGCAAAAGATGAACATATTTCATTCAACATTATCAGTTTGCAACTTCCTGAACAAAATAGAGATAAAATACAAACAAACATTCTAAGATGAAAACAACTGTTGCTTATCATCTAATGAATTATTTTAAGAAAAAGAAAGATGAAAACATCTAAACGTGCACATTGCAAACCTCAGTGTTA